>OZ024828.1:24325491-24367342 GCA_964016985.1 Anodontia alba | reverse complement strand
ATTTCCGATCAGAACCATTTTAGCTATTTTTGATCTACAAGTCGCCCCGCTGCTTCCTACTGAGTTTCAAGTCAACTGGCCTTTTGGTTCAGGAGTAGGAGCAAACAACAGATTTTGAAGATGGCAGACATGACAGCCATTACAGATTTCCGATTGGAACGATTTTAGCTATTTTTCATCCTCAAGTCACCCTGATGCTTCGTACCAAGTTTCTAGTCAATTGGCCTTGTGGTTCAGGAAAAGAAGCAAGAATAGATTTTCAAGATACCAGCCATGGCAGCCATCTTGGACTTCTAATGTGGATTATTTAGGCTATTTTTTATCTACAAGTCACCCTGATGCTTCCTACCAAGTTTCACGTCTTAACTGGCCTTTCAGTTCAGAAGAAGAAGAAAAAGTAGATGGTGGCCATACAGATTTCTGATCGGAACAATTTTAGCTATTTTTGATCTACAAGTCACCCTGATGCTTCGTACCGAGTTTCAAGTTGTGGAGAAGAAGTGAAAAAAAGATTTTCAAGATGCTGGCCTTGGCAGCCATCTTGGATTTCTGATCATAACGATTTTAGCTATTTTGGATCTACAAGTCACCCTGATGCTTCCTATCAAGTTTTAAGTCAAATGGCCTTTTAGGTCAGGAGAAGAAGAAAAAACAGACTTTCAAGATGGCCACCATGGAGGCAATTACAGATTTCCGATCGGAAAGATTTTAGCTATTTTTGATCTACAAGTCACAAGAGAAAACAGATTTTCAAGATGCCGGCCATGGTAGCCATCTTGGATTTCCGATCAGAACCATTTTAGCTATTTTTTATCTACAAGTCGCCCCGCTGCTTCCTACTGAGTTTCAAGTCAACTGGCCTTTTGGTTCAGGAGTAGGAGCAAAAAACAGATTTTGAAGATGGCAGACATGACAGCAATTACAGATTTCCGATTGGAACGATTTTAGCTATTTTTCATCCTCAAGTCACCCTGATGCTTCGTACCAAGTTTCTAGTCAATTGGCCTTGTGGTTCAGGAATAGAAGCAAGAATAGATTTTCAAGATACCAGCCATGGCAGCCATCTTGGACTTCTGATGTGGATTATTTAGGCTATTTTTTATCTACAAGTCACCCTGATGCTTCCTACCAAGTTTCACGTCTTAACTGGCCTTTCAGTTCAGAAGAAGAAGAAAAAGTAGATGGTGGCCATACAGATTTCTGATCGGAACAATTTTAGCTATTTTTGATCTACAAGTCACCCTGATGCTTCGTACCGAGTTTCAAGTTGTGGAGAAGAAGTGAAAAAAAGATTTCAAGATGCTGGCCTTGGCAGCCATCTTGGATTTCTGATCATAACGATTTTAGCTATTTTGGATCTACAAGTCACCCTGAAGCTTCCTACCAAGTTTCAAGTCAATTGGCCTTTTGGTTCAGGAGAAGAAGTGAAAAATACATTTTCAGGATGGCCACTATGGCAGCCATCTTGGATTTTGGATCAAAAATGATTTTAGCTATTTTTGATCTACTAGTCATCCCGATGCTTCCTACCAAGTTTTGAGTCAATTGGCCCAGGGCTGTAGGAAAAGTAGGCTTTTAAAGAAAATTGTTGGCACAGTATGACAACAAAGCATGATGCACGCAGGACAATAGAAGATAATAATTCCCGTACCTGAAATGTCCGCTAAGAAGGTTACATTCCGCGTGGAAAATTGCAGACATTTAACTGCGGAGGTTTGCGGAGTATTGGGACGCTTTGTCCAAAGTCTACGCAAGCTGGAAATTTTGTCTGTGCGGATGTCCGCAATAATTTATATGCAGGTCCGCAGTTGTCCACAGAGGTCCGCGGAAGTCTGGGGACATCAATGCGGACATCTTTGCGGACGTCTATGCGGATGTCCACATGGATGGGTGCGGACGTCCGCATGGATCGGTGCGGAAGTACACATGGATGGGTGCGGACATGCAGGGCCAATAATAACCTGTTGATCATATGTGGTATTACATGATCATATGCAGTATGACTTAGTTTTTAATGTTTGCTCTACATAATTATTCATTATGCAAAAACTATAGCTGTTCACAAAATTAAAACATGCAATTAAGATTTTCTGCTGAAGACATCTCTGACTTTATGTAATAATTAGTTGTTAATAAACTTAACAGGTTTCCAAGCAAATACAACTGATCATTTTGTATGTGGTTCAAGTTACTGGGAAGGGTCCCAAAATTTGGATAATGATGCAGTACAATTAAGATTTGGTGCAGTTAAAGTTTGGTTGAATAAGAAAGATTTGGAGTATTATAGCCAGTGTGTGTATTATAGCCACTTGCATTTAAGTCAAAATAGCTGAATGAATTCATTGAAACTGTAAGAATAATAAAGCAGGATATTCTACCATTAGTCTTCTTTAATAATGTACCATGTTATCAATGTCTTCTACAAGTAGTGCGTTTATTTTTACAATTAAGTAAACAACAAAACCAACTGACTTTGCTTTCAAAATATATCCTGACTGTCACAGTGTTTGGAATCCTAATTTCAAATTTTATAGTGTATTGATACATTTAGTGCAATTTATGTAACTGAGTCAAAACAATGTTACATTTGAGTATCATAACACTTTTCTGGTAAATTAATTTGAACCAAATAAAGTGCAGGCCTGAATATCGTTACTGTTGGTTAATTGTTTATATTTTAAAATGGTACTATTTTGTGTGTGTGTAAGGTTACTGTGTGTACATTGCTTGACATACTTACCCATTTATTGTTCAAAATGTGTATGACAATATTTCAGAAGTCCTCATATGTCCGCAAGAATTTGTGCAGACATATGCAGTTTACTTCCATGCCTAATCTTTTCTAAGTCCAAAATGTCTGCAAAAGTCCACAGCGAAAAAAAACAAAGTCAGAATTTGCGTAGAGCTGCGGACGTCTGCAGAAAGATAGCCCCAGCTGATACGGAAAAATGTCCGCAAAAGTCCGTTTTGATAAAGGCATGGACATCTGTGGATTTGTAGCGGACATCTGCAGACATATGCCAACTTCCGCAATGATTTAGGCGAAAGTCCGCATATTGCGGACATTGAAAGTAAGGGAATTGGACATTGACCGATCACAATAGCTCACCTTGAGCACTTTGTGCTCAGGTGAGCTATAAATGCCAAACTTGAATAGGACTATTTTTAAAAATTAGAGCCCAGTTGTTCAACTTAACAAAGTTGATAGCTAAAGTGATGTTAAAATTTCTATCTTGAAATATGGCAAACACATTGACATTTTTTGCTGAAAAAATGTGTGTAGCTTTTGCACTGCACAAGTCTCTCACATTTTTGCATCAAAAATATCAATGTATATTAAAATACCTTAGCTACAATAGTTAACAAGTTTGTCAATTCTTAGCTTGTTAAGCTAACAATACTTTGAACAACTGTGCCCAGAAGATTTACTCCTACTGTGCTTTAGACATCTTTCAGAAAGTTGTTTTTTGCTTGGCGCTTTACATAAAAGAAGTAAATTTGCAAACCTTTGTCATGATTTGATGCAAAAAAAATTTGTCATAATTCAGTTTGCACAAAAATGCTTTTTTGAAAAATCAAATATTTTCACTTTTCCCCATAGTACAAATGGATGCAAATTATGCAGAAATCTGTGGGTATGTAATTAAAAGACAGATTTTCAACAAGTTTCACTTGTCCAATTTTTCTGAAATTTTCATAATATTGTTACGAAGCATCAATAATTCAAACTCATCAAAAATAAGTAAAACATATTTTCTGAGACAAAAGAAATTTCAAAATATTGCTTTACTATAGAATTGCATTGGTCAGATCAGTTTTTGGTGAAAAATTTAATTTTATGTAAATATTTGAGAATAAAAACAAACCACAGAGAGAGAAAAGACAAATGGTTTCTGATAAGATATGGTCAAGCAGAACAAAACTGTTTCATTTAAAATAAACATCTTTCCAAGTGATGTCAAAAGGACAGTAGTCCTAATAAGTAACGAAAGCCCTAGCTCAAATACTTTCTTTGCCATCATGTATACAAGATAAAGTGTGATGAATGAAGAAATGAACTAACGAAAAAACAAAACAAAAGCAATATGTCCCACCCCCACCTGGATAGGGCTGAGTTATGTCTCACTCGTCATCGCTGCTGTCCGGGTTCTATTCCGAACCCTGGCATGTAACAGGGTAGTGATCACATTTACATGCTTGGTGGTTTTCACTGAGTACTCTGGTTTCCTCCACCATGCATAACCACAAAATGCCAACATCATGCCTTGATTACACATCTAACAGTTTGCAGAGCTTTCCATGAAATCAAAGTAAAATAAAGTTTAAACTTTAATACTGAAAACATTTGCTCAAATGCTTTTTTATGAAACATTGATAACAGTGCATTTTATGGGATTTTTTGAAAAACAGGCATACATGAAACCGTGAAAGAATGGTGAGATCTTTTACCATAATTCTAACCTTTACCACTCTATGAAGACAAATTATGCTGATGACAAACTGATTTTTTTTTTTTTTTTTTTTTTTTTTTTTTTTTTTGCATTTTCTGAGAAAATAGGCTTTGGCTCCTAAGACGAGGGGCTTCCTATGAGAATATTTGAATGAATAAACAAAAACAAATGAGAATATTTGAATGAAATGTCAAAGCAAACTTTCTGGGAAACATAGCTTATGATTAGGCACTTTTTTAAACAAAAAAATATCCATACCTTTTTTAATTCTCAACAAAAACTTATGTTGTGGGTACTCATTAGAAGTGCCTCAGTGAGGTGCTTCTAATGAGTACCCACAATGTATGTTTTCGTCAAAAAATAATTTTTTTACCTAATTCCCACTCTTATCTAGACCTATGGTAAAAAAATAAAACATTTCAAAATATCATCCACTGAAAATTTTACCCAGCATCCTAAGTGTCAAATCAAACTTAAAGGAAAAGACACACAACATCATAAATTATCTTCATCTAAATAAAGTAGACTATGTTTTAGAGAAAAGCCGACTAGCCTCACAATTAACCTACAGTAACCATCAGATTTCATGATGACCTTAGAAAATATGGTCAAGGTCATCAAAGTATAATCAATTTAGTACTTCCCCAACAACCTAGCTTATTACTGATTGGGCATTTGTGTTGGTTCACTAAAGATTTGAACATTCACAATAGTTGTTTCCGTTGTAAAAAATGGTATAAAATACCGTGTATAACTCTTTGCATGCTGGTTAAAGAATTCAGCTGGCGATATTTTGAAATATTTTTCTTATATTAACCTACAAAATAGGATTTGATACTTCATGCAAATTGTCTCCTAAGGCGAGGTGCTTCTCATAAGTAGCCATAACATATATATCATGGACAAATAATGTAAGAAAAATATTATGTGAATACCCCCTCTTACATGGAGCTATGACATTTATTTTCAAATTATTTTCAAAACCTACCAAATCTTTAAGTAATTCACATCCAAGTCCTCCTCCACCTATTACCAAGATTTTACAAACATCTTGTAGGAAACTCACAGCCTGAAACAGAAAAGCAGCATATCTGAACCATTTATGTATGGTGGACTTTTCTTCCTCAACTCTTTGAACAGCTCCATTTTGGGACATCTGATCTGGGTCTACACCATATGCCAACGTCCCTTTTTTAAGACACTAGGCATAAATGGGTTAAGATGAAGGCATATATTGGAGAGGTAACTCAATAAATTATTAAAAGGAAAGAATTTTCTCCCCTTAGAAGCAACTCTTTTGTTTTAAAGTAGACCTCTCTTGAGATAGGACTTGGTGTACAGGAAAGAATACAGGAAGTTGTCTCCACTGTAACAATGGCAGGGGAGTTCCATCCTTAACCTTTGTCCTGCTGAACCCAGATATACATATATCCTGCCTTTGCAAACAGTGTAGATCCAGATCAGTTGGCTTCTGAAGAAGCCAACTGATCTGGATCTGCACTGTTTGCCATTAAGTATGTGAATCTATATCAACAACCTTGATCAAGTAATCTGATTGGCTTAAAATTAGAAATGGGTCTGGTTTCTTAATTTATTCAGCAAGACAAGGGATAAAGCATTCTGGTTTGGCTGAAAATAGATTTTCAAGATGGTGGCATTCTTGGATTTCCAATCAGAATGATCTTAGCTATTTTTGATCTACAAGTCACCCTCATGCTTCCTACCAAGTTTCCAGTCAATCTGTTCAACAGTTCATGAGGAGTTGTTGAAAATGTGAAAAGCTAATAGACGGACAATGGACAACAGGTGACCGCATAAGCTGATCTGCAGCTTACCTCTAGGTGCGCTAACAATATGCGCTGCTCCATATCATAGTCTAACTATATATCAAGTTTCAGCTTGACTGGATGTAAACTGTAGAAGGATTTATCCAGAAATGGAAAGTTTACAGAGGGACAGACAGATGGACGGACGCTGAGGGGAATAATATGTCCCATTTTTCAAACAGGCGTATAAAAGCACGAACCTGATACCCCTCAAACACAGAGTCATGATTCTTTTATTATAAAGTTTTCCTGGAAATCAAACACTGAGTTTGTAGGAGTTCTGTACTGGTAGATTTTCATGTTTGAATTATTAGTTAAAAAGGAAACAATCTGTGTACTCCTAGTGTATAACAGGCTCAGCATATAGAAACTTCCATTCTTGGGGTGCATTTTAACAACTTTTGAAAGTAAAGGTAAAAAAGGAATGCTTTTGGGGGCTGTCAGCCCCTACCCATCCTGTGTACCCAGGCTCACAATAATACTTTAATGGGTACATTGAAAGTAATTTCATTGTTTGTTAACATTTGTGATAAAGCAGTCTAATTGGCTCCATTCAGTTAATGAAAGAAAAAAATCATAAACGAGAAGCTTTATCCTATCAACTTCAGGACTATATGGGCCGCATCAAGCGAAAATGTGTTTTCAAGTGTGAGCTACTTGCACAGATTCAGATTCTTCCCGCATATGCGCAAAGTCTCATCCGGGCATTTGCTCTCCATTGATACATTCTATAGTGTCCAATGATTCTGTTAGTGGACAGTGAAGGCCCTAATCAGACTATATGGATGTGCAGGCTGATCTGAGACTTCACTATCTGAATATGCCTGAAGACACTTTTTCGCATGGCACAGCAAAAATACAGTATATGCCATATTTAATGATCAAAGTTTTAACAATATGTTAACTAACAACACCGTTAGTATTGAACAACTGGGCCCAGTACTTTTCGGTTGATAAAGACATGTTACCTGAAGATATTAGTGGGAACCCTGCTTCTACTTCTGCAGTGTACTAGCCTCCTTCAACTTATTGAAGATTATGCTGAGGAGAGTGTAGCACAGTCACAGGGAAGAATCCTCCATCATTGTGGCAAAGTCCAAATATAATCAACATTGAAATCCTCTTATTTACATTTTAAAAACTAGAGCCCAGAGGGTCACGAATACCCACGGCCGGCGCCATATTTTAATTATAAAATATGGGTCACTGACCATACAAATGCATAGGGAAGCAAACTTGACCTTGCCGTAAAAAGGTCAAACATCAATGTACAACAATTATTTTAGCAACTATGATAGTCCTCTCATCTTCGATGGTTTGTGCAAAGATTCAGCCCCATGGCATCCTTGGTTCTGGAGAAGAAGATTTTTAAAGGATTTTACCATAATTATATGGGCATGGCGGCCATATTGGTCAATGGACTGTGACCATTTTAGCAATCTTTCGTTCCCCCAACCTAAGGAGGCTCCATATGAAATCTGAGCAACAATGGACCAGAGGCTTCAGAGGAGGTCATTTGAAATTCTCAACATTTTTCCCATACAAATGTATGGTGCCCATACAAATGCATAGAGAAGCAAACTTGACCTCCCCATAAAAAGGTCAAAAATCTATGTACAACAATTATTTTAGCAACTTTGGTAGACTTCTGGTCCCCGATGATTTGTGCAAAGATTCAGCCCCAAGGTATCCTCGGTTCTGGAGAAGAAGATTTTTTAAAGGGTTTTACTATATATAGGCATGGCGACAATCTTTCGTTCCCTGCAACCTAAGGAGGCTCCATATGAAATTTGAGCAAAATTGGCTCAGCGGCTTCAGAGGAGAAGTCGTTTGAAAATGTTAATGGACGGACTGAAGACAGACAAAAAGTGATCACAATAGCTCATCCTGAGCATAGCTCAGGTGAGCTAAACCACACCCCCCCCCCCCACCCCCAAAAAAGAAACATTTTCAGATTTTCATCTCTAAAATAATGCTTTTTCTGCAGCTCTGATTACCTCTTTACTAGGTTCAAAGTCTGGATGAGCGAATGGTCCTGTCCTCTCCAGAAACTTCTGAACATGACTCCATCTACCAGACCAATCCAAAGACATTGTTCTCTATGTCTGAAAGATGGGGAAAATAAAACTGAATTGCTCTCCTTTGAAAATCTTTTGACTATATCTGATACACTAACAGTAATGAATACATGTATCATAGAGCTCTGTGTAACTGTTTTGTGCAAAGTTATATGAAGGTGCAGAGACTAACATATTTACCGTATTCGACCTACTTACCATACCGTGCACTTAGGTTTTTCAAAACTACTGGGAAAACTTGTGGTAAAATATTTATCCACCTATACTTAAGGTACACTAAAACAAAAAAAAAAAAAAAAAAAAAAAAAAAAATCAGCGAAAGACTTGTCTAATGATGCTTATGAGATTTTTTCCCCCTATTTTCTTTATAAAGGCATAATTATGTTGTAGGTACTCATTAGCATTGCATCGACAAGTTGATGCAATTCAAATGTGTACCTACAACATATGCCTTTATAAAGAAGCAGACAAAAAGTAAACTGGCTGTAACCAGAAGACTACGGAATTGCTTGACTGTGCTCTTATAGGGGTATGTGTGGTAATTAGGTTGAATATGGTATATCTTATTTATCCATGATAACATAATTATGATGTGGTACTCATAAGAACTGCCTCTGCATGACACTTATAATGAGGCAAAATAAAACTAGAGCAAGTGCCCAGAGGATCATGAATACCCCCGGCCAGCGCCATTTCTTAATTATAAAATATTTTAAAGTTAATGACAATGATATAAGTCAAGATATAGTTTACAATGTCAGTCTCTGAGTGACACTGATCTATCACCCCAAGTACAACTTTCCTGGAGTATATAGTCTTCAAAACATGAAGCAAATTTGCTGGGCTATAAAATATAGGTCACTGACCTACATATACTTGAGAAGTTAATCTGATGGTCACACTGATGCATTATAGCAACTATGATGTTAATCCATTACATAATCTAAAAGATATTAAGCAAAGTCACTAGACCATGAAATATAGGTCATACTGATTTATATTTACTTTGAGGTGAAAGTATGGGTCACACTGTGCCATTGGCATTATATGTAAATATGACATTTAGGTATCAAATACATGTAGTTGGTGATATAAGACAAAATCACAGGGCTATGAAATATAGGTCACATAATCCCAAAATATGATAGTAATACATCAAATTGTTTCAAGATGTAACATAAAATCACTGGACTATGAAATATTGGTAACAGTGACCTAAATTTGTTTTTCAGTGCTTGCGCTAACTGTCAAAATCAGGAAACCCCAGGACTTCCTAGCTCTAATAGATGGAAGTCCTGCTGATCAAATTTTTTCACTCACTTTCAGAAATTAAACCTCAATATTCTTGAACTCTCATTTATGGAGTAAAAATGCCATTGTTAAGCTAAATAACACATAAATTCATTCTAAATTTTTTATAATAAATGACAAAATATCTTTAAAAGTTGGGAGTCCTAGACTTCCTGGCATTGATTTTTGGAAGTCCAAGGGCAATTTTTGGGAGTCTCTGACTCCCAGACTTTCCTTTATGCAAGCACTGCTTTTAGGTCAACTGTTGGATCATACTAATTCATAATCCCAAATAATGATATTCATACATCAATTACCATTCAAGATGTGAGGCAAAATTACTGGACCATGAAATACAAGTCAAGGTGACCTAAAATTATTATGCTGTCAGCCCATCCCTCTTTAATAAGAGGTTGTTTGTATAAACAAACTGCAATTTACTACTTTACTGGGGTGTCCAAGATTTTGACCTCTAGCCCCACCCTGGGGCATGACCCAGGGGTTCATAAATGTAGAATGGAACCCTCCCAGGTACCCCAAACCAAAATGAAAAGTTTTAGATCAGTGGCTGCAGAATTATAAGTAACTAGAGCAAGTGCCCAGAGGGTCACGAATACCCCCGGCCGGCGCCATTATTCAATGACATGTATAAAATCTTTGAAAGTTAAAGACAATGATATAAGGCAAGATATAGTTTACAATGTCAGTCTCTGAGTGACACTGATCTATCATCCCACTTTAAATTTTCCTGGAGTAAATAGTCTTCGAGACATGAAGCATATTTGCTGGGCCATAAAATATAGGTCACTGACCTACATATACTTGAGAAATTAATCTGATGGTCACACTGATGCATTATACCAACTATGATGTTAATCCATTAAATAATCTAAAAGATATTAAGTAAAATCACTAGACCATGAAATATAGGTCATTCTGATTTATATTTACTTTGAGGTGAACGTTTGGATCACACTTTGTCATTATATGTAAATATGACATTTATGTATCAAATAGTGGGAGATATGACAAAATCACAGGGCTATGAAATACAGGTCACATAATCCTAAAATATGATAGTAATACATCAAATTGTCTTCAAGATGTAACATAAAATTACTGGACTATGAAATATAGGTCACAGTGACCTATATTTACTTTTAGGTCAACTGTTGGATCACACTAATTCATAATCCCAAATAATGATGTTCATACATCAATTAACATTCAGGATATGCAGCAAAATTACTGGACCTTGAAATATAGGTCAAGGTGACCTACATTTGTTATGTTATCAATCGTGGTGTTACACAGAACCAATATTTCAAGTATCACATTAATCTATGAAATAGTCTTCAAGATATAAGGCAAAATCGCTGGAGCATGAAAATATGATCACAATGACCTTGACCTTATTACACTGAATGTTGATGTCATAAACATGTCTAATGCCCATCCTTCTTTAATAAGAAATTGTTTATATAAACAAACTGCAATATACTACTTTATTGGGATGTCCTAGATTTTGACCTCTAGCCCCGCCCTGGAGCAAGACCCAGGGGTCCATAGAAGCAGAATGAAAGAAAACCCTCCCAGGTACTCCCATACCAAATATGAAAAGTTTTTGATCAATGGCTGCAGAGTTATAAGTTATCAAAAAGCTTCGAAGTAAAACTTGGTTAAAGAATGGGTTAACAGACTGAATCACCCGGACAGAAGGATAGACGGACAGATGAATGGACTAATGGAATGGACGAAAACTATATACCCCTTCGGCATATTTTATATGCCTGGCGTATAAATATAGGTCACAGTGACCTACATTTACTTTTAGGTCAACTGTTGGATCATACTAATTCATAATCCCAAATAATGATGTTTTTTTTTTTTTTTTTTTTTTTTTGATTTGGGTTTTACGGCCCTTTCAAGAATATTTCACTTATATCGAGCCGATCGTTCATCGAAGGTGGGCGAAAACCGGAGTACCCGGAGAAAAACCACCTGACCATCCGTAAGCAGAACTTGGCTTTCCCACATATGACCCGAGCTAGGCTCGAACCACAGCGGTGAGAACAAATAATGATGTTCATACATCAATTAACATTCAAGATATGAGGCAAAATTACTGGACTATGAAATACAGGTCAAGGCGGCATACATTTGTTATGCTGTCAATCGTGGTGTCACACAGAACCAATATTCCAAGTATCTCATTAATCCATGAAATAGTCTTCCAGACATAAGGCAAAATCACTGGAGTATGAAATTATTATCACAATGACCTTGACCTTATTCCACTGAATGTTGACGTGATAAACATGTCTGATGCCAACCCTTCTTTAAGAAGTTGTTTGTATAAACAAACTGCAACATACTACTTTACTGAGGCATTAATCCATGAAATAGGCTTCAAAAATAAGGTAAAATCACTAAAGCATGAAAATATGATCACAATGACCTTGACTTTATTACACTGAATGTTGTTGTCATAAACATGTCTGATGCCCATCCTTCTTTAATATGAGGTTGTTTGTATAAACAAACTGCAATATACTACTTTATTGGGGTGTCCTAGATTTTGACCTCTAGCACCGCCCTGGGGCATGACCCAGGGGTTCATAGAGGTAGAATGGAAGAGTACCCTCCCAGGTACCCTAATACCAAATATAAAAAGTTTTTGATCAGTGGCTGCAGAGTTATAAGTAAAAAAAACTTCGAAAAAACTTGGTTATAGAAATGGTTAACAGACAAATTCCCTTCCGGACAGACAGAAGGATGAACAGACAAATGGACTAACGGAACGGACAAAAACTATATACCCCTTCGGCATACTTCGCATGCCATGGGTATAATAAGAGGTTGTTTGTATAAACAAACTGCAATATATTACATGTACTTTATTGGGGTGTCCCAGATTTTTACCAAGGGTTCATACATGCAGAATTGAAGAGAACCCTCCCAGGTATCCCCATACCAAATATGAAAAGTTTTTGATCAGTGGCTGCAGAGTTATAAGTAATCAAAAAACTTTTGAAGTAAAACTTTGTTATAAAAATCACAGATGGACAGAAGGACGGACGGACAAACAGACAAACGGAATGGACGAAAACTATATACACCTTCGGCATACTTCGTATGATCAAAAAACTTCGAAGTAAAACTTGGTTATAGAAAGGGTTAAAGGATGGAATCACATCCAGACAGACGGACAGACAAACAGACTAACAAAAACTATATACCCCTTCGGCATACTTCATATGCAAGAGGTATAAAAAACATTGTGTGTTCAGGGTAACATATTACACTTAGGGAGCTTTCGGATAAAACTAAAAAATTCTGTGGAAGGTATACTGATAAAAAGGAAATAGCATTTTATCCATAGGTTAATGTATTATGCAGTTAAATTAAGTAGGGTAGATAGGGATTTTTTTTTATATACATTTTTTATGTAGAATTATACCATAATTATCAAATATATTTGGACTTCGCTCATGCTTCACATAACATTTTACTAAGTCTATTTGGCTATTCTTAGATGTGTCTTAAAGCACTGATAGAATGGCAAACAGAGTAGACCCTGATCAAACTATACAGTCTGCTCAGACCCACTTATCTGGGCCCAGTTGTTCAAAGCATCGTTAGCTTAACGAGCTCGTTAAGGGTCATTTCGTTAACTGTTTTAGCGGATTCAATACACAATATTTTGATATTTTTTGCTGAAAAAATGTGAGTAGCTTTTGCACTGCAAAAGCTACTCACATTTTTTCAGCAAAAAATTTCAGCATATTTGCGTATCACTCGATGTAAATTTTAATGAATCGTTAACTAACGACATCGTTAGCTTTGAACAACTGGGCCCTCAACATTTAGCATAAATATATTATCCAAGAAAAACAGGAAAAAATTGCTAGGTTTCACCAGAAAAAATAGGTAGGTCAGGATTAGCCCAAACCAACATTTTCTTTTTTTAACTTGGTTTAAGTGACTACCCTGAAAATCTGTTTGTTTGTTTTTTTTTTGTTTTTTTTTTGTGAGGGGGGGAGTGGGGTGGGGGGGGGGGGGGGGTTGGGTGAAATAAGGAAAGTATTCACCTCTTATCTGGGACTATGATATTTACTCTAAATACTCAATTATCATCCCTCCATACCATACTTGTCCTGAAATTTAGAAAGTCCATTTAACTCACTATTACTGTGTTTAAAAACTGCTGGATGAATGATAAAGTAGACTTTAAGTTAGCTGCCTTATTCTAAGTCATCTGATCTGGGTCTACACTGAAAATATTCCAATGGGTCAATGAGTTGCAACAACCCAGAGCCAAAATATAATGGAACCAGGGATAAACAGAATTCTGCTGATACCAATGACTAGGCATGCTTAATATGATCCCTTCACAAACCTTAACCTACAGTGTAACCAAGAGTAACCTAGCCCTGACATATAACACTAGTGTTGTGAATCAGATAGGAAAATCACAATCAATTATCGGAAATGCAAAAACCCATCATGAAAACATGCCTATATAAGTTTGACCCCCTTAAACCTCACTTTTATATAGTAAAACTAGGGTTTACAGGGGTATACATTATTTTTCTTATTTCTGCTCAAAAACATAGATTGTGGGTACTCGTTAGAACCATCTTACCGAGGTGGCTCTAATGAGTACCCAAAATCTATGTTTTGAGCAGAAGTATTTAAAATATCAGAATTTTTTATCCAAAAATTTTGAGTTTTTGGAGGTGCAATTTTCTATATATTTGAATAGGCGTGATTTCGTAATGATTGATTATCGATTGTACAAACGGATATTGCATCAATTAGATCAAGCAATATAATGTTAGCAAATGCTCCTTAAAAGCATTCATTTTAATATTTCCGTCTAATTAAAGAACATCATGGTCAGAAAAGAACATTAGTTATCATTGTCTGAATTTATTATACTGGTCAGCTAAATTGAGTGCCAAATGTCTTCAAAATTCTTGAGTAAATACACTGTAGTAGGCAGAGACTCTGATGGTAAGATCAGCATGGTAGTCAAGAATGACAGAGGATACTGCCTGGCAGCTAGAAGATGAATTAGATAAGGTATCATATCTATTCATAAAATTTGACAGCAAATGTGTTCCTGTTTGAGAAGTATCATTTCAGAAGGGGTTAGGTCTGCAGTAAAGCATACAGGGAGTCACGCAAAGTGCCCCTCATAACGTGACATAACCTGCAGGTGACTCCATTCACCTCAAATCCATCAACTGTCATAGCACAGTTGCAGCTGTAAGGCCATTTATTCTGCAGCGGAAAATTACCCTGAAATTCTCTCAACCATTTGATATAGATAAAGGTCTTCAGATTGTTAATAATAATCTGATAATTGCATGCAAAATTTGTGTGTCCCTGTTTTGAATTTCAAATGCCTCGAAAGTATCGTATTCATATATTCTGAATGGGTGAGGGGTACTATCTTTGTTGCCATACATTTTCCAATACATAGTGCACATGACATTACTTTTCATTGCTGGCCCTCTTTTTTTTCTAAAATGAAAATAATCCAACACATGGGATTTAGCTTTCCCTGGAAATGGGAATAAACTTGTCTGCAATGCAACCAAATGCCATGGTAAACAAAAACCAGAGGACCAATGGTCCTAAACCACTCATCTGAGTGCTGAGTGTTTTTTGAAATGAATTTGAAGGTCATTATAGAAGACTGTCCCATGGACCATTAATATGCTTACTGGAAGCCAGGCTCATGTTATGGGGCTTTATGCCCCTTCTTAGGATCATGAACCCAGGGGTCTGTACCATGAGTTTATTTGCTGATTATGTTAAATTCTGTGCTAAGGTCAAGGAATGACTTTGACCTTTGATATTCATGTAGCTTCATTTCAGTATTTAGTTGATTGCAAATACAAAATTAAAGTCCACAGGCAACAATAGTTTCCAAAAAAATTAACCATTTTCCACTTTTTCCCATACAAAACCATATGCGACCAAATTTGACCTTGATGCAAATTGGGTCAAGGTCAAGCCAGTCATCATTTCATTTGAATAAACTAGGATGGGCCCTGAGACCCCAATACTACATACCAAGGTTCAAGGTAATCGGCCCATTGGTTCCAGAGAAGATGGATTCTTTAATTGATTTTACCATATATGGACATGGCAGCCATATTTGTCATGTGACCAAACTCATGCATGTATTTATTCATTTTCATTTTCTTGTTCCTAAAATGTTTCCTATGAAATTTGGTTACAAATGGCCCAGTGGTTTCTGAGAAAAACAAGTTTTAATTTTCATATCTGAATGACCTTGACCTTGAATACTCATGTAGTTTCATTTACTTATTTAGCTACCCACATCAACAAATTTTCAGATCACAAGCTGGAATAGTTTCTGAAATATACAAGGTTCTGACAATTTCCCATACAAAAGCCTATACAACGAAAGTTGGCATTGGCCTAAAATATAGGTCATGGCCATCCAGATGTAATCATCTGAATAAACTATGACTGGCTTGTGTCCCCAATGCTACATATCTAGTTTCATGATAAGCAGCCCACTGGTTCCTGAGAAAAAGACTTATGGGCATGACGGCCATATCAGTCATGTGACCATACTCATATTAATTAATTTTCTTTTTCTTGTCCCTATAAATTTTCATTTGGTTACAAATGGACCAGTAGTTTCTGAGAAAAACAAGTTTTCATTTTCATATCTGAATGATCTTGACCACTCATGTAGTTTCATTTACTCATTTAGCTCACTGCATCTACTAATTTTGAGACCACAGGCTGCAATAGTTTCTGAAAAATACAAGGTTTTGACTGTTACCCATACAATTGTCTATGCGAACAAAATTGATCTTGGCCTAAAATAGGTCGTGGTCATCCAAGTGTCATCATTTCAATAAACTATGTGTCCTCATGTGTCCAATACTACAGACCAAGTTTCTTGACAACTGGCCTACTGGTTCGGAAGAAGATTATTGAAGGCTTTTACCTTATATGGGCATGGTGGCTATCATGGTCATGTGACCTGGACCTTGCAACAAACTTCCGTTCCCCTTTCCAGTGGATGGTCCACATGAAATCTGACTTCAATCAGCCCAGTGGTTTCAGAGGAGAAGATGTTTGAAAATGTTGAAAGACGACAGATGACGATAACAGAGGCTAACCATACTTTTAGCTAACCAGTGAGCCAAGGGCTCGGGTGAGCTAAATATCAATCGCCAAAAATTGCCATAAAAAAAAAAATGAGAGGTGAGCTAAGTGACAAACATTTTGTTTGAATTACTTCCATTTAAAATGTGTAAAACGGCTGCTAATGAACATAAACTATCACTAAATTTGCAGCATTTTTGACAAATGACTTCATAAACAATGGATAGTGACACAATCACTAGAGGTGAAGTGATTCACTGAAATTATGGTGCATCATGGTTGAGTGGTCATGATTTGGTTTGTGATTCTTTTTCTATGAGTTTCAATACGGTTCAGTTTACTCAAGTGTCGACAAAAGTTGTCAATTAGCTGCCAATTAGATCGGTAATTACTGCATGCAAAATAAATATTTTGCTTAATTCAGATCAATTTAGGATAACTGTGCTACTGCATGAATACTTCTGGCAAGTTTGTAATTACTTTTATCGACAAAAACGTGCTCATTGCCAAAAGTCTAACTGCCATTATTTTTAGCGACTTCTGAATATTCTCGAAAAATATTTAATTATTCAGTCAATAAACATTGTTATGAACATCAAATGCACTCAAAACACTCAGGAAAATGTTGCCAAACACTCTTCCATAGAATTTTCACTCTTCCATGCCATTTTGCAGTAGCAACTTTCTACATGTATATCAATAAGTCTGGTTCCACTGAATGAAAGGAACAGTATTCTGGACAGAACTAGTTTTTGAACACTGTCTATCTAGGAAGCTTTAATACTTGAACTTGGATGCTTACATTAGGTTCTGTTCACTGAAGAAAAAATAATGGAGTAAACTTTTCACAATATGAAACTTTTACAAATATGAAATTAAGATTATACGATAATTGAACCTTTTCAAAGAGGCTTTGAAGTATGGTGACCACCATAATAGACTACCCTAATATAGTCCTTATGCAGTTACTGATTATCTCAAGTCTGAAAAGCGTATTGCGATACGTATCATATTGTGAAGAAAGGATCCTGATAGGTATCTTGAGGTGAGTGAATCGTTGCAGCCCTAAAATCACTATTGGTAGACATTGGTCTGAAAGATTAATTTTCAATTTTCAGCGAAAATTGAAACATATCATCACCCTAAACGTCCCTTACCTAACTGCCATTTCTAGGTGAACAGACTTGTCAAACTTATCTTATTGCCATTTCTAGGTGAACAGACTCACAAGCAGAAATCACTAAGTACTGTCAGACAGATTCTGAAGTCTAGCCCCAATATCCTGTGCATTACTTGCAGCGGAGGACAATGAATGTCCAGGAAAGCTTACGGATGGCTCTTGCATATTATATGGACTTTGATATGTCCAGAACCTGAGATTGAATCATCCAAACCCCACGAGTGTGAACTATCTAAAACCAGGGTATGAAACATACAGGGACAGGTAAAAATTGACCTGGGTATGAAACACCTCAAGTACATGTATAATTTATCTAGCAACCTTCTCATCTGAACATGGAAACAAATATGCGAATGTCTTGCTCTTCAAGTTAGAATAGTAGTGTGGTGATTGGTGGGACTGTCAGCTGATCATTAGCTCAGTTGGTAGAGCACCCAACTTGCAAGCAGGAGGTCGCGAGTTTGAGTCGCGCACTTAGTTTACTTTAAATGGCGCCCAACGTGAATAACCCACAGGGTTGGTGTTGATAATTGCAGGTAGAGGCTAGAAACTGATAGTATGTTCAGCAGATGCCCAGCACTTTACAGTTAAAAGGGGAAGGAGTGTGGTGATTGGCGGGACTGTCGGCCCGATAAGCTCAGTTGGTAGAGCACCTGACTTGCAAGCAGGAAGTCGCGGATTCCAGTCCTGCATCGGGGCACTTTTTTCCTCCTTAGTTTTTTTTTACTTTTGTATTATAAAGGACGAGTAAATGAAAACAAAAAACGTCGCGAAAACACGTGACATTGCAATAACATGTTTGTAGTGTATTTAAGGTAAGATTGTACATTCACAACATATCAACTCCATGTGTATAACACAATCAAAATCGTGTTGAAAGTAAAAAGTCGTGGATTTGGAAGAAATGTTTCATTTGCGTCGTAGAATACCCGAATACCCACTGTAATCAAGAACCGGAAGCGGTACAATTTATATGTCCCGGAAGTAAATAAAGCGCTTGGCTGACACAGGGGTTTAACAAAAGTCCGAAAGGTCCGAGACAGTTCCCCGACACGTATTTTGGAGACAAGTTCACCTACAAAATTAGAGATATTTCACCGACAGATTTGAAGACAGTTCACCGAAAACAAATAAGATGACAGTGAAAATCATATGTGTTTATATTTGGATTAAAATTTAAAAAATATATATACAAATGTATATAATAATATGAAATTAGGCATTACTTAGAAGCGTTTAAAGCAACCCCTCTAAAGAGGCCCTCCCATGGGGTACCTAACTTAATCCACCTAGTAATGGCTTGTGCATTTAAGAGCAGGGCATATTATAATGTCTGTGCTATTATTACAAGGTTTATTACATTACTGTGCTTATTATAACATAATTGTACCATGTTCCCTAAAAATAATCGGTAATGTACCCTTGTTCCCTAAAAGTAATTTTCAAAATTTCCATGTTCCTTGTTCCATAAAACAAACAAACTAGTTTTCCCTTGTTCCATTAAAATATTTACCCGTGTTTCCTTGTTCCATGAAAATAAACGATCATGCTCCCTTGCTCCCCAAAGAGAGGATATGATAAGATTTATTTGTGTACATTTAAGTCATAAATGATATCACATTTAAAATTTAGCACACATAAAATATCATAGATTTTTTTTACTACGAAAAAACACTTTTCATATGATTAAGATGATAAGATTTAGACCAAATGTACACAGGATAGCCCATAAAGTTGTAGCAACTTATTTCCAATGGAGTCCTGATGAAATGGTGGCGGGTCAAGATCCAAGATTAAGGGAGGGGTGGGGGGAGGACCGCCGCCCCCCTGGGAATGCCTCACTAAAGACTTATGGTCTAGAAATCATACGAAATTCTCGACTGACTGCATGACTCCAGCGCGCAGATAGGCTGAGACAGGTCCGGTTGCCCAGAGACAAAAGAGCGCGCATATTCATTTGCGTGCATGAGAAAAGGCGATGCTTGTATTGGGCGGGGGGGGTGGGGGGGGGGGGGGGGGCTCATCAATGTCCTGTATCCTTAGAAGTAAACAGACGAATATCCTATATTTTATATATTCCATGCAATATCCTCATTCTTTTGAATATCCATAAAAATACTAAACTGGGCTTCAAATATGCCACATCCCTGGTATTAAAATGTCAAATATCCCATATCCCTTGAAGTCAAAAGGCAAATATACCACATCCCTAAAACCCCTATATTAGCTTCAAACGTACAACTTCGACAACAGTTTCGATTGTTTCCTGCTGTCGTTCTTTTCTTTTTCTTGTGTTTTTTTTTTTTTTTTTTTTTTCGTAAAATCAAAAGAGATCCTATTTAATGTATGCTTGTGAAGTTTTAACTTTAAATAGAATGTTGCATGGTGGGATATAAATATGGCACTGTGGGTTGTTTTTCTGTTTTTAAAAATGAAGTTTTTTTCTGATGTGAAAAATGTCCTATTTTACTTTCAGCTGGCATAACTTATCGAATTTTAGTTATCCTGATGTCAAAACATGATGGTTTTCCTCATTTTAGAATAAAAGTCAAGAAGCCTTTCCAAAAAATCCCAAAACTTGAAGTTTTCGTTGACTGCGGACCTGCACAAAAAAGTGATTTTTTGCTGTTTTCACAACTTTTCATTTGTTTTTCATCCAAGTCAGTGAATTTTTGGATTTGAGTTATCCTGATGTCAATGATTTTTTTTTTTTTTTTTTTTTTTTTTTTTTTTTCATTTTAGAAGGCTTTCCAAATTATAATAATAATAAAGATGACGTTTTCGTTGACTGCAGACCTGCTCAAAAAGTGAATTATTGCTGTTTTTACAACTTTTCATAACATAACGAAAATATACCTATATAATTTTGACCCCCTTTAAACCCCACTTTTATATAGTAAAACTGGGGTTTACAGGGGTATACATTATTTTTTCTTATTTCTGCTTTAAAACATACATTGTGGGTACTCGTTAGAACCACATCGGCGAGGCGATTCTAACGAGTACCCACAATCTATGTTTTGAGCAGAAATATGAAAAATATCAGAGTTTTTATCTGATTTTTTTTTCTGTTTTTGAAGGTGAAATTTTCTATATATTTGAATAGGCGTGTTTTCGTAATGATAGTGATTTTTTGGATCTTAGTGATCCTGATGTCTATACTTGATGACTTATTTTCATTTCAGAAGGCTTTCAAAAAAAAAATCAAAAAAAAAAAAAAAAAAAAAATGACGTTTTCGCTGACCACGGACTTTCGAAAAAACTGAATTGTTGCTGTTTACGATTTTCACGATTTTGTGTGTTCTTTGTTTCCAAAGGCAATCCTTTTTGACTTTATTTTACTCTAATGTAGCTGATGTTGTGCCGTGTGGCGGCCGTAAAATGTCTCCCCGTACATCATCATAGTGCAGGTTATATTTTATTTTCTTTGTGATCATTGAGCCCATCGCGGTTATTTTGAAAATCGAATACCGCTTAAGCCGGCGTTATGTGTGTGGGTGGGGACGGGAGGGGACGGGGCATATGCAGCCTGGCAAACCACAGTGATGCATATGAAAAGACTCAATCAAACCGAGTCACCGGGTTTCCTGATTTTGTGTGTTTCCAAAGGCAATTCTTTTTTTACTTTTATTTTACTATATTGTAGTTGGTGTTGTGCAGGGTGGCGGCCGTAAAAAGTCTCCCTGTACATCATCATAATGCAGGTTATATTTTATTTCTTTGGAATCATTGAGCCCATCCTGATTATTTTGAAAATCGAATACCGCTCAAGCCGGCGCTAGGGGGTGGGGGGGGGGGGGGGGCGTATGCAGCCTCGCGAACTAGAGAGTTGCATATGAAGAGACTCAATCAAACAGAGTCTCCGATTTTCGTGATTTTGTGTGGTCTTTGTTTCCAAAGGCGATCCTTTTTTACTTTTATTGACAACTTTGCATATTTTTCATCCAAATGAATGAATTTTTGTATTTGAGTTATCCTGATATCAACACAGGATGATTGTTTTCATTTTAGAAGGCTTAACAAAAAATCCCAAACATTGAAATTTTCGATGACAGCGGACTTGGAAACATAATGATGTTTTGTAGTTTTCACAACTTTTCATATTTTTTCAGCTAAATCGCTGAAATTTGGATTTTAGTTAATCTGATGACAAGACATGACGATTTTATTCATTTTAAAAGATTTTCAAAACAAAATAAAAAGAAAATGACGTTTTCGATGACTGCAGACTTGCGAAAACAGTGAAGTTCTGCTGTTTTCAAAAGTTTTCATACTTTTCATCCAAATGAGCGAATTTTTAGATTTTAGTTTTCCTGTTGTCAAAATATGATGATTTTCCAATTTTAGAGGGCTTTCCAAATAATCCCAAAAGTTGAAGTTTTTGATGACTGCGGACCTGCGAAAAGAGTGAACGCTGTTTTCACAACTTTTCATGTTCATAATTTTCTTACAATAAGTTTTGTTTTTCGATTTTAGTTATCCAGAGATGAATACATGATGATTTTCTTTCGAAGGCTTTCCAAAAAATTCCCAAAATTGAAGTTTTCGATGACCGCAGACAGTTATAACTTTTACAAATGTCTTCCACGGTCGAATGTTATTGGTCTATGTTGACGTATTTGTGACCTTGAGTTGGAATCATGATACGAGGGTCCTGCAAAAAGTTTTGTCATTGGGTTCGGATTACTTCAGTGCTACGTTTTATCAAACATATTTTAATTCAAACCTACAAAGTATTCTCCCTTTACTGAAGCACATTGTTGTAACCTTTTTACCCAGTCGCGAAAAGCAGATAAATAGTCTTCTTTTGGTATCTGTTGGAGACACTGATAAATAGCGCTGCCAAGAGAACTTCTAGACGTATACTTACCTCTAGAAAGCATTTTCATAAGCCTGGGAAATAAAAAGAAGTCACAGGGACTCAGCTCAGGTGAATAAGATGGATGGTTTAAAACTTTCGCCTTTTCAGAAGCAAAAAGAAAAGACTTAACAACCTCATGCTTATGAGAGGAGGCGTTGTCATGTAAAAGGTGGACTCCTGACCACCCTTTGCTTGGTCGTTTCTTATTGTAAAACTCTTTTACTTTCTTCAGTACAGAATTCTTGTAGAATCGGCCAGTGACTGTATGACCAGATGGACAAGGCACTTGAACGACTGGCCCATTTGAATTAAAGAAAATTGCGTACAACATCTTCTTCGAACTTATGATTCTCTTGGCAATACATGGGCGTTTTTGATCTTTTCGCTTCCACTGCTTATTATCAGCCCTTCTTTGTGGCTCAAACATGTGCATCCAGGTTTCATCACCTGTTAGCAAGTTAGAAATAACCCGACTATTATAGCCTTTGTATGTTTTCAAAAGTTCCCGGGCACATTTAAGGCGTTGTGTCTTTTGCTCCTCAGTGAGCAAATGAGGTACTCACCTAGCGCAAACATTTCTCAGGTCCAAACGCTTTTCCAGAACTGTTTGCACCCTGCCTTCTGATATGCCAGTACAACTAGCTATATCCTTGACAGACAATCGCGCATCCTGTTCGACTACAATCTTTACAGCAGCGATGTTAGCCTTGGTAACAAAGGTTTTAGGCCTTCCAGGACGGGTATCATCTTCAACAGAAAATTTCCCAGCCTTAAAACCTTTAACCCACCTACAAACTGTGCGCATTGAAATGTTCTGAGGTCCATATTTACCACACAATTCATTAAATATCTGCTTTGAATCTATATTAAGCCTAATGCGGCATTTAATATAGCTACGAATTTCAGTCTTCTGGTCCATGTTCCAATGTAACAAGTAAATTGGTCAGTGTATATGACTGCATCTATTTCAATTTGAAATAAGTCGGTCAGTTGGAAAACAATATGCACGAAATAAACGGATATCGTTAGCTATTCGTTTAAGTGCAGTGAAGCATTTTAAAATATACCTGGGATAAAACAAAGGAAGCCTATTAGTGACAGAACTCTTTGCACGACCCTCGTACGAAGAAAATAGTACATTTTGCAGTCAACGGCCAACGCAAAAATGTAGTGATAACTGTTTCACTTGTATTCAACGGTCGAATGATTTTACTTTGTATTGATGTATTTGTGACTCAGAGTGGAAATCAAAGGAATTTCCAAAGACTGCGGTACAAAAATATTATTACATTTTGTTATTAAATTTGTCAACGCAAAATGAAATAACGTTTTCATATGTCTTCCACGGTCGAATGATTTTAGCCTGTGTTGATATACTTGTGACCTAGAGTTAAAATCCAAAGAGTTTCCAAACAAAGATGGGGAAAAACAATGATACATTTTGCGTCCCGAATGCAGTAAATCTGTCAACGCAAAATGTATTAACTATTTCATTTGTCATCTACGGTCGCATGATTTTAGTCTGTTTTGATATATTTGTGAACTAGAGTTAAAATCAAAAGAGTTTCCAAACAAAAATTGAGTAACAAAAGATTTATTACATTTTGCGTCGCGATTGAAGTAAATCTGTTAAGGCAAAATGTAATAACGTTTTCATTTACCTTCTATGATGGAATGAATTTGGTCTTTGTTGATATATTTGTGACATAGAACTGGATTCAAAAGACTTTCCAAACAGATATTGGGATACAAAAAAAAAAAAGATATTACATTTTGCGTATGTTTTCCGCGGTCGAATGATTTTGGTCTGTGTAGATATATCTGTATCCTGGGGTTGGAATCAAACAGGGTTGGAATCAAACAGTTTCCAAACAAAGATTGGGGCACAATTTTTTATCATATTTTGCGTTGCGACTGCAGTAAGTATATGCAAACTATAATGACTTTTTCATATGTCTTCCACGGTCAAATGATTTTGATCTGTGTCGGTATATTTGTGACCCAGAGCTGGAATCAAGACAGTTTCCAAACAAAGATTGGGATACAAAAAATGTTACTATTTGCGTAACGACTGCAGTATATTCGGCATCGCAAAATGTTATAACTTTTATTTTTTTTTTATCTTCCACGGTCGACAAAGATCGAAAATTTTTCGTGTATATTTGTGACCCAGTGTTAGAATTAAAAGAGTTTCCTAAATAAAAATTGAGATACAAAAGTTTTATTACATTTGGCGTTGCGATTGCAGTAAGTCGGGAATGCAAAATGTAATAACTTTTTCAGACATCTTCTACGGGCGAATGATTTTGGTCTTTATTGATATATTTGCGACCTAAAGTTGGAATCAAACAAGATTCCAAACCAAGACTGAGATACACAAATTGTATTACATTTTGCGTTGCGATTGCAGTAAATCTGTCAAGACAAAAGGTTTGAACACATCTATATGCCTTTCATGGTCGAATGATTTTAGTCTGTGTTGATGTATTTGTGACCCAAACTTGGAATCAAAATAGTTTCCAAACATTGTGATATAAAAATATTCTTATATTTTTACGTTGCGACTGCAGTAAATTTGACAACACGAAATGTTATATCTGTTTTATATGTTTTCCACGGTCGAATGATTTTGGTCATTTTTGATGTATTTGTGAACAAGAATTGGAATCAAGAGAGTTTTCAAACAAAGACTGAGATCCAAAGTAATTACTACAGTTTGCGTTGCAATTGTAGTCACTGGTCAGTTCAAAATGTAATTATAATTACATTTTGCGTTGTTATTACATTTTCAGACATGCTAAAAAACTTCAGATAATTTTCATATTTCTGCTCAAAACATAGATTGTTGGTACTCGTTAGAACCGCCTCGGCAAGGCGGTTCTAACGAGAACAACAATCTATGTTTTTGAGCGGAAATAAGAAAAATAATGTATACCAATGTAAACCTCAGTTTTACTATATAAAAGTGGGGTTTAAAGGGGTCAACATTATAGAGGTATGTTTTCGTGATGACAGCTCAAAACGTTGCCATCTCAGCTGAAAGTTTTAGCTTTCTTATCAAAGGGAGACAACTCCAATAGAAGTGAAAGGAGTCTATTGCAACAGAAGAAAAGGGAGACCACTTTAAGACGAGACACTGTGTCTTCTGTAATGGTCTACTCGAATTGAAAGAATTAGCTGGGATGAGGTTCAGGAGGAAGCAAATGTTTTCCCAGAAGAGTAATCGTCCTTTGAGAATGGAGACAAACTTTTCTCCACTCATGGAGGGTATGTGTCTTCGCTTTGCAGGATTTCTAGAAGAACAGTCAGAAGAAACCTCTCATTACGAAAAAACGCCTATTCAAATATACTGAAAATTTTACCACCAAAAGATGAAAATTTTCAGATAAAAAATTCTGATAATTTTCATATTTCTGCTCAAAGAATAGATTTTGGGTACTCGTTAGAACCGCCTCGCCTCGGTTTTCAACGAGGTGAGACACAAAGACGTATCTTCTGCAGTTAGTCGCACCACCGTCAAGCAGGCCATTTATGTAAGCAAGGAACACGAACAGCCCCAGCACCGACCCATGAGGGACTCCAGAAGTCACCTGGACCGAGCCACACTCCTCCCTCGCAACAACGACCCGCTGCGAGCGGCCTCTTTTGGAAAGCACGTATCCAGTTCAGGATATTCGAATAAATTCCATATTCATGCAGTTCCCAGATTAGTTTAGGGTGATTTATCTTATCAAAAGCCTTAGAAAAATCTAATAGGATTAGATCGGCCTGCTTTCCTTCACCGGCATTCCAAGCAAAGTCCTTAAAGACACATATTCTCTGCCTCTAGGCTGGGCTGGTCCATCATGACAGCATGCAATATACAACTCTGATATTGGTGGCTCACATCAAAGGCTGGTCTTATCTAAGTGATTATAAGGGGATTATCTCTGTCTGAAGTCTGTTTAGGTGGGGCCAGAAAGGGGGAAAATGACTATAATCTAATATTTTTTTTCATTGTTCTACCTGAACTATATGAATATTTTGATTTAATTATAAATTTTATTGATTATTTTTAATAAGAAGTATCTAAATTCAATTATGCCTTTTTTTTTTGTTTTGTTTTGTTTTATTTTTATGTATTCTTATTGAATTATAAAGAGAATAGATGAATTCTTAGTTTTCAGAGTTGTCAGAAAAATAATAATAATAATAATAATAATAATAATAATAAGACAGTTTATTTGTGTTGAGGTTTTACGGCCCAGTCAACCCAATAGGGTCATAGCGAGCGCGGTCAGTTTACCTAACCACACGTTTACTGGGCAGGCTTAGTCCTCTAAGCGGTTAACCAGTATTGTGCATATTCTTTCGCCAGAAACTGACAACTGCCCTTCTTGAATCATCGGAAGGGAGAGAAAATAATAAGACAGATTTTGTTTAATCTATTTCTTTATTTTCTTTTATTTATGTATCAGGTAAAAGATGAACACTTCAAAAGATCAAATTGATATTAGACTTGTAATAAAACAAAACATGTTGAGCTTAATTTGAAGCTATAAAATGTCTTGTTTTCAAAATCTAAATTCTCCATTATTAATTGAACAATGAAGAAATGCAAGACATTGTTTTATTTACCCAATCTATTATCACAAGTTTTAAATTAAGAAAAAAAAGCAATATGTAGATTTCAGATACCTAACAAATTTTATCACTTTTGTAGTGAAATATCATGTTTCAAAATGGTTTTAAAAAAGTTAAGTTTCACTGGATAATGAAAGCAAGTTTATTCCTAAAATGTTTTGCACAGTTATGATGGATTTTATGTAATAGTGGATTGAATGTTAAATTTCTGGTTAAAAACATAATAAAAAAAAATAAATAGATAAATAAAAAAAAGAAAAGACAAGAAAAGAAAAACAATATAACCAAGCGATTTTAAATAAATTAAGTTACACATGTTTATGAAACTTTTGAATCCTCAAATTCGATATTTCATCAAAATAGTTTCAAATGGATAAATGAATAAAAACTTTTTTATATACTTCTAGACATTTACCTTCTGCCGAAAAAAATGATTTCCTTATGTGGCCCCTACCCGTTTGAGAGCCATATAGGCCACCACAGATGTAGTATCTGTTATCTGCATATCTCACTTATAGGGTCATTAGGATGTTACGTAATGGAATATGTGTCTTTAATAACGATGATGAACTGGGTCTCACATGACCTTTTTTCTCGAAAGCCATGCTGAAGATCGTACATAAGACCCTGCTCATCCAAGTGTTTGGCTATATTTGAAGCTAGTGTGTGTTCAAGGACCTTGCACAGAATGCAGGTCAGGGAGATAGGACGGTAATTGACTGCTAGCGACTTATCACCTTTCTTAATGATTGGTGTGATGTTTGTATTGCACCAGTCTACTGGGAGCTTGCCTGTTTGCAATGATCTTTCGAAGGTTACCTTGATTTTTGAGTTTTGTTCTACGCATAATTGTTTGAATGCTATCTGGGCCCGCTGCCTTACCTAGTTTGAAATCATTAAGTAGCTTTAGAATTCCATTAACTGATATCTGTATGTCAGGCATTAATCGGTTTCTGTTCAAGTATTCTCATTTTATCATCGAATGTAAGTTGTGTGAGTTCATTAGAATCACCCCATCGATGTTATACTAATAATTACACTCAACATACCGTTATTTTACAAAAGATCTAAAAGATATCTTTTATTTTTTTATCCCATTTGTCTCATGACCTGGAGCTATGTTTAACCCTCAGTGGGTTAATTTATCCATGTCAAGAACAAATTGTCATGGTCCAAAAGATGTTCGAGCCATTTAAGTTCGGCTTTAGATGGTATATAACAGAACACATGTCAATGGACAGCGGTGTGTTACTGTTATAACCCTAAGTGTTGGAACAAATAGGCAAACAACACAGACCAAACGTCAGAGTCTACACTGTTTTCGACTCATTCAGCATTTTGTATAGACGTCAAGAGTGCCAGAGGCCGGTACTGTTGACGTGTATACAAAATGCCGAATGGGAAACTCAGTCGAATGCGCGTCCGACTGGTGATTAGGAAGTCGCGGATTCAATCCCCACCGGGACCGGCAACATTTTTTTTGTGGAGACTGATCGTAACGATATTTTTTGGACAATCACTCATTCCTGCTTTTTTCAAGAAGTGCAGTTGACAATTTTTGGTAAAAAATGTGCTCAAGTACTCGTTAACCGCTAAGAGGACTCAGCCTGCCCAAGAAAAGTGTGGTTAGGTAAACAGACCGCGATTGTAAGGTGTATCAACATTACGAAAACAAGCCTATTTAAGTATATAGAAAAATTCACCAACAAAAACTGAAAATTTTCATATGAAAAACTCTGATATTTTTTATATTTCTGCTAAAAACATAGATTGTGGGTACTCGTTAGAACCGCCTCGGCGAGGCGGTTCTAACGAGTACCCACAATCTATGTTTTTGAGCAGAAATAAGAAAAATAATGTACACCCCTGTAAACCCCAGTTTTACTATATAAAAGTGGGGTTTAAGGGGGTCAAAATTATATAGGCATGTTTTCGTAATGATATTTAGGGTAAACACGATATATAAGCTTGAGTCATTTTAATAATCTCTCTCTCTCTCTCTCTCTCTCTCTCTCTCTCTCTCTCTCTCTCTCTGTTTTGCTATGCTGTGCCAGCATATCAGAATACCTGTGATTGCGCATTCAAATAGTGATATCGCTGCTATTTTCCAGAACTGCTCAGCGTTATAACCATGTATTAAATTTAACAAACGGCTAGGTCTACGCTTCCCACGAAGCAAGTGTACACGTCTAAACTAGCGCTTACCTTGTACACGTCTAATCTAGCACTTACCTTTTCGCAACGCTTATAATAAGTTTAAGTGAGCCTATAATAAGATAAGGTAAATGTTGGCCATTTTGCAACGCCTATAATAATATAAGATAAGAATTTACTTTTCGCAAAGCCTATAATAAGAGTTAACCTTTTTTGCAACGCCTATGATAAAGTAAGAGTTTCCCCTTTTCGCAACAATTATAATAGGATAATGTAAGGAGTTTAGCATTTAGCAACGCCTATAATAAGATAAAATAAGAGTTGACCTTTTTGCAACGCCTTTGATAAGATAAGGTAAAAGTTGACTGTTTTGCAACTCCCATAATAAGGTAAGAATTTACCTTTTCGCAATGATAATATAAGGTAAAGAGTTTATTTTTTTTGCAATGCTTATGAAAAAGGAAGGTAAAAGTTTACCTTTTTGCAACGCTTATTATACCGCTGGTATTTATGGCGAGGTGTATATAGGTTTCGTTTTTCTGTCCATCTGTTAGTTCGTTCGTATGTCAGTTAGTTTGTTCGTTCGTCCATTCGTTATTCCGTCGCGCGTGTAGATGTCTGCATCAAAGTTTAACGTCAAAGTTTAATAGCTCATACCGTCCACATATTATGATGGATTAAGTTCATAGTTAATATAATGATAAATACTCTCACAAAGCTTTTATCAGCACTATCCTCACACATGACCGTAAGATCAAGGTAACAGACTTGGAAGTGTTGAAGTTTTCACTTTCTAGCTTTTACGAGCTCATAGTTACTTTATAACCTTACGATTGATTTAGTCTGTATTTGATATGATAGTAGATCTTCGTCCACACTTTTCATCAGCACCATCCCCAGCCATGCCTGTGGTCTTGAGGTCACATACTTAAAATTTTATTTTTTAAAGTTCTGGTTTCATCCATCAGCAGTTATTCTAAAAGTATCAGTAGACAAATGCACATTATCAATGGACCGCCTATATACAAAAAATCTGAGGCTACATTCTTAGCCCTTTAATTAGGGGCCATGACACTGGCTGTGGGTATTTGTGCCCCACTTTGCACTTTATCTTGTAATAAGATACGGTAAGAACTGCAACGGTTGTAATAAGATAAGAGTTTATCTTTTCCCAACAGTTATAATGAGATAAAGTAAAAGTTTACCTTTTCGCTGCGCTTATAATAAAAAAGGTACATGTAAGAGTTTACCTTTTCGCATCGCTTAAAAATAGATAAGGTGAGAGTTTATCTTTTCGCAATGCACATATGGTCAAACGTATATTTTACTGACGGATGAGATTGAAGAACAAGCTGAAAGTGTACAAACCAAATTTATTAAATTCAAATATATGACAACTGGCTCATCACAAATAGCAAATGTATCAAATATTGTATTCAACCTTGGGTATCTCCCAATATAGCCCAAGATAAGTGGGGGTATTTACATAATATTTTTTTCGTACTTTTCCACGAAAACATATGTTATTGGTACTCATGAGAAGCGCCTCAGCGAAGCGCTTCTAATACGTACCACAAAATATGCTTTCGTGGAGAAAATAAAAGAATATCAACAGTTTTGGTTGAAAAAAGTTCCTTATCAGATGCTATGGAATAACTCGGGCAATGTGGTGTCTTCTTTGATCAGCGCATGATAATGGGTCGTCGTAACTTATGCGAACAGTAAAGGCCCGATCAGACTCCGCAGTCCGATCAAGGCCTTTGCTACCCACTTACATAATCATTAAGTACAGTCGAAGAAGCTTTATGTGGACTGAGTTTCAACAGAAGTTTCAATTCCTTTGTCTGAGATCTCTATATCCTGCATTGGGGAGTGGGGACTGCCAGTGAAGAGTAAGCTGTGACCAGCATCAAGCAGGTCTTGCAGTTTCATCTTTCAGAGTGATCCTAAGGATAGGGGCGGAGGGGGGGGGGGGGTGGGGGGCTTTGGGTTGAAGACGGAGTGGAACTGGTCGTTGAAAATGTCCGAGCATTCTTTGAAACGGTAGGAAGCAGAGGAAAATTTCTCCTGCATTTAAAAGTGTTACACTTAAATTTTGATTTTGAGATTGTAAATTTTCCTTTCTTGGATGGTGATGTTCCTCGTGCGGCATCCTACGGTGTTTGTATTTCACAATTTATTCGATTTGCCAGAGTGTTTAATCATGTAACTGACTTCAACACTCGTAATAAATTGCTAACTGCTAAACTTCTTAATCAGGGTTATCGATATCATAAACTACGTAAAGCCTTTTCTAAGTTTTATAGACGTCATTCCGATTTAGTTTCTAAATTCAGTGTTGGACTTAAATCTCTTCTGCAACAAGGCCTATCAGAAACCGAATTTTATGGTGACTTAGTATATAAATTCAGGAAAATATATGCTTGCAATGACTTCAGTACCCAATTTCGTAAAATCATTCTTCGATAAAAAAAAGATTGGGTACAACATAAATGTTATACGACAGACTGCATGCATAGTTGTTAACCCAATCACGGTTAATAACTCTGCTTCCCTCTTTAATTGCACGCCGGCGGGTTAGGCCTCATATTCTATGATGGTTCCAGCGTAAAGGCTTACTTGAAATTTAATTTTGGGTAATGTTGGTTGGTACTTGATGCTCTATCTTTGGTCGGGCCCACTGGAATCTTACTGTTGGTTTTCTTTTGCTCTAGCATTTCAGTTGTTTCATGCTGTCGAGTCCTCATCGTTGTTTCATCTCTGTAATTTGTTGATTTTTTTGTGTTCTCGGAGATGTAGCACTGATGAGTTAGGAATCCTTTATGCGGACTGAACAAATTATGTGTCTAAACCGCGGCAGAAGTAAGGGCGAGGATTGTGGCCACGTAAAATCGATTTAAGCCCCCTAGTGAAATACTTTTCGGTCCTGGTTTATTTTTGTTTTAGTTCGTCTTTGAATGTATGTGTCGTTTACATCTTTTTGTTTTGGATAGCCATTTGGCCACTTTGTGGAAATGTAACTGTCCATTTGGCTTTCTGCTAGTGATGTTTCCATTATTGTCCAGTTATTTCGTGTTTTGTGTTTCTTTCCCTTTGATGTCTCTGATGTATCGATTCCTGATCATTGCCTTCCTTTCTATTTTAAAGAATTGTATACAAGGTATTTGCCTTTAGAGTAATCACAGCGCTTTCCATTGCAGGTTTTAAACTCTGACTTAAATGTTACAAAATAGTATAGTCGAACCGTAATGGCTCGTGAATCTTTGGGACCATGGAACTTTGATTGAGATATGGGTAGTTCGAGCCACGGAGGGTTAATCATGGCGCCAGGTCAGAAAGCAGATGGCGATAATTTAGGGAAATCATTTCGATCTTCTACACAGTAATGGTATGTTGAGTGTACCCATTAGAATTGCCTCGATAAGGCGATTCTAATGAGTACACACAACATACAATGTCATGATAAAGTAAGAAAGTTTCCCTAAATATGTGTTTTCTTGAGCTATTGGAAGAATGTTGTAGGGATTTTAAAACGACTTCGAAATAGCCATTAGAAACGACTTATCGGTGTTCTAGCTATTGAGGTTCGACTGTATATGAATAAATGATATACTAAGCAATTCGACAGCAACTGATGCTATATTCATGTGCTGAAATTACAACTCCACTTAAATGCTCAGCACAGCCGAGAAGAATATACATTTCCTGTCACTCTCACAATGTATCGTCTTAGCAGTGTCTCCAATCAGTTAGACTGTCCTTCTTTTATGAGATACGAGTATGCTCAGTTAAACTCCAGTCATAGTGGGAAATCAAATATAGAAGGATTAAAATAAAATATTAAATATTTCCGCTTTTCCTCCTATGCACTCCTACCCAAAACGATCTAAAGAGAACAAATTATTTGGTTTAAACAATATTCTCAAGAATTTAACAGTACAAACACATGGTGCAGGATCTGACGGTAAGGCAAAGCTTGATAAAATAAATTCCTATTAATATAGACACTTTTTCTCCGTACTAAATTTATTTTCATACATGTACTTGTTTATTTATTTATGTGTTTACTTATTTGTGTATTGCGAGAGGTGTGTGCCTCCATCGGACCCAGATCTGGGTCGTCGCAGATCGCATATGTCATCACTGCGAAAACACGCCTATATAATTTTGACCCCCTTAAATCTCACTTTTATATAGTAAAACTGGGGTTTATAGGGGTATACATTATTTTTGTTATTTCTGCTCAAAAACATAGATTGTGGGTACTTGTTAGAACCGCCTCGACGAGGCGGATTTTGGCAGAAATATGAAAAATATCAGAATATTTTCTGAAAATTTGTCATTTTTTGGTGGTAAAATTTTCAGTGTATTTGAATAGGCATGTATTCGTAATGTGCTTTCCTGATTGCGCACCGCCGAGGACAGAGAGAGAGAGAGAGAGAGAGAGAGAGAGAGAGAGAGAGAGAGAGAGAGAGAGAGCTTTTAAGTTTGTTGCAGCGTACCTTCATCTATTTTAGATTTTCTGTATGCGCTAACCGCCATTATCGAATTTGTTTGCAATGATTGCATGTTGTATAAGTTGTTAGTACGATAACATACAAGAATACATGTAAAGGAATTTGAAATCAAAGCACTAACAGCACTGGTGAGTCGAATGTCTCCGAGTGAATGCTTGGAAAATGGTCCTCAACGGGGAATAAAGACTGTTTCATTTAATCCTTAACTTCCTGTAATTTAAGCAAACTGTGCATACCCTGATCAGACACCGCAATCTGCGGCGTCTGATCTGGATCTGCACTGTTTGCCAATGCATCATGAAAACATGCCAATATAATTTTGACTCCCTTAAACCCCACTTTTACATAGTAAAACTAGGGTTTACAGGGGTATACATTATTTTTCTTATTTCTGCTCAAAAACATAGATTGTTGGTACTCGTTAGAACCGCCTCGTCGAGGCGGTTCTAACGAGTACCCACAATATAACGAGTACCCACAATATAACGAGTACCCACAATACATGTTTTGAGCAGAAATGTTAAAAAATATCAGAATTTTTTATCTGAAAAGTTTCATTTTCTGGTGGTAAAAATTTCAGTATATTTGAATAGGCATGTTTTCGTTACGGTCCCACTGCAGGTTATACAGATAACCCTCTTTACACGGCATTCTGACGACACAGCGAGAAGAATAGCGCTGCTATACCTGGATTTCGTACAAATGCGCGTTTTGATTTCTTTGGTCAAGGATAATCATGTGGACAAAAACCTTAAGGAAATTTTGGTGCATGTATACTTTCGCTCGATATTAAACAGTCGACCCTAAAAAGATTGGGTCAGGTGACTTAGTAATTTACAGAAACTTCAGCAGACAACAGATTCATATTTATTACATTTCCCATAAAACAGAATCTGGATTTTCATGGTCTCCTGTTGATTCGTTTACACATCATTCTGAGCGTTAAGTTCATCGTCATAGTATTCTTAACTTGTCGATGTAAAATCTTTCTCCACCTATACCTAATTTTTTCTTAGTCGCCGCGAAAACATTTAGTTTACAGTATGTAAATTTAAGGTATGTCACTATTTCTCCATACATTTTGCTTGAATTCTCGAATAGACACTGTTAAATATTCTCGTACCAAAATATGTTGTTTCCAGTACTTTTCTCGGCATAACGGCGATCGACGTGAATTAAAGTGGTTCATCGGCATTTTCTATGCTGGTTCCTAGCCCTAGGTACTAAAACGGTATCATACGAGATATGGGTAAAACCCAACACCCTACTATTAGAATAGAATAGAATAGACTAATCAGAGCACCCTGATTAGAATTTGTTGCAGTGTTTCCGAATTTCTCTAGATTAAGTCTTTTTCAAGCCCGTGCTATTTGTTTTCCTTATAAACAGACTTAGTAGTGTTTTTTTTTTTTTTTTTTTTTTTTTTTTTTTACATGTTCCTTCGTCCCGATATGGCGGCGTGAATTAATTGGTCCTGTCCTCTATATAGGGAGAGAAAAAAAAAATGGAACAGTGTGGAATACTGACGATGGAAACAATCCCAGAAAATATAATGAGCCAAAAGTCACATTTATTAACCATGTTTTTTAGCAAATCCCGTTGACCTAAATTAATTGGTTCCGTCCACTATAAAGGGGAGCAAAAATTTTGCTTTCCTGGCCAAAATAGTGGTATTTAACACTTTTCTCTTCTTCCAGCAGGTCAACCAAGTTCCCTGATGGCCCAGAATTATTTTCAACATCACGCAATTTGCCTATACTGATAAATTTCAATGGAATTTCTATCTTCGTTAGTATTCTACACTGTTACTATCTAAGCCAACGTCGATAAAACAGTGTGGAACACAATAGTCTACAGGACAGTGTGGAATACTAACTCCATTGAAATTTATATAGGGAGAGATTTTTTTCCACTAGTATTCCAAGTGTCTTTTTTCCGGCTATAAAAATTCAAAGGTTTTCCAAGTGTCTTTCTGTCCGTACTAGGCTGTTAAAAATCCAAATATCGCGTAGAGAATTTGATGAATTTGTGAAATGTCCAAATGTCAAGTAGATAATTTGGTGAATTATCCAAATGTCATCTAGAGAATTTAGGGAATTTGTGAATTGCCAATTTCCTTAAAATTTCACAATGGACAGTGTGGAATACCAGCGAAGATAGAAACTCCATTGAAATTTATCAGTAAATGCCATTTTGTTTAAAAACAAAAAAAGTTACATATAAACCATGTAAAAACATGCCCCGCCACACAGGGACATATTCCCTGTGCACTTCTGTAGTATAAGGGCTGAAAACAATCTAAGTTAAACATGAAAAGAAGCAATAAACAGTTATTTCATAACTCAAAAAAAAAAAAAAAAAAAAAAAAAAAAAAAAAAAAAAAGTCTAAGATACAAATGTAATAAAAAGTGATAAAAAATAATTTCAGGATTTTGAAGAAAACAATATGCATATCTTCAGACCATCCTAAAAGCGGGTGTAAAGTTTCAAAAGGATCGGCTTGAAAATGTAGGAAGAGTTGCGCGTACAAGGTACATACTCCCTATACATTTCTGTAGTATTAGGGCTCGAAAAATGTCTAAGTTAAAAATGCAAAAAATGTAATAAAAAATAATTTCAGGATTCTGAAAAAACAATATGCGTATTTACAGACCATCCTAAAAGCGCCTGTGAAGTTTCAAAAGGATTAGCCTAAAACTGTAGGAGGAGTTGCATGTACAAGTTACATACTCCCTATACATTTCTGTAGTTTTAGGGCTCGAAAATGTCTAAGTTAAAAATGATAAAAATGTAATAAAAAATAATTTCAGGATTCTGAGAAAACAATATGCATATTTTCAGACCATCCTAAAAGCGCCTGTAAGTTTGTAAAGGATTTGCCTAAAACTGTAGGAGTTGCGGGCAGAAGGTACATACTCCCTATACATTTCTGTTGTATTAGGGCTCGAAAAGAGTCTGTTAAAAATGAAAAAAAAATGTAATAAAAAAACTTTCAGGATTCTGAAAAAACAATATGCATATTTTCAGACCATTCTAAAAGCGCCTGTAAAGTTTGAAAAGGATTGGCCTAAAACTGTAGGAGGAGTTGCGGGCAGAAGGTACATACTCCCTATACATTTCTGTAGTATTAGGGCTCGAACCAAGTCTAAGTAAAAAATGAAAAAAAAATGTAATAAAAAATAATTTAAGGATTCTGAGAAAACAATATGCATATTTTCAGACCATCCTTAAAGCGCCTGTAAAGTTTGAAAGGGATTGGCCTAAAACTGTAGGAGGAGTTGCGGGCAGAAAGTACATACTCCCTATATATTTCTGTAGTATTAGGGCTCGAAAAAAGTCTAAGTTAAAAATGAAAAAAAAAATATAGAAATAATTTCTGGATTCTGAAAAAACAATATGCATATCTTCAGACCATCCTAAAAGCGCCTGTAAAGTTTGTGAAGGATTGGCCTAAAACTGTATGAGGAGTTGCGGGCAGAAGAATGGTGGGGGCGCTGACGGACGGACGGACACTCAAAATTTCAGAGGGTATAACATAATACCCCGCCACTTTTTTGGTGGCGGGGCATAAAAATGTGGTCATGTCGCTAAGTAGGGAGAGAAAACTTTCTGAAAACAGATATAACCTAGCCGAGAATTTTTGTTTTTAAATAGTCTGGAATTCAGTAGTCCATAGGACACTGTGGAATACTAACGAAGATAGAAGAAACTCCATGGATTTTAATAAAAAAATAGCATTTTTTTTTTATTTTTAAAAAAAAGTAACATATTAACCATATAAAAATGTGGTCGCGTCGCTTTATAGCGAGATTTTCTTTCCCACTAGTATTCCAAGTGTCTCTTTTCCGACTAGGCTATAAAAATTCAAGGGTTTTCCAAGTGTGTTTCTGTCTGTACTAGGCTGTAAAGATATCCAAATGTCAAGTAGAGAATTTGATGAATTTGTGAAATGTCCAAATGTCAAGTAGAGAATTTTGTGAATTTGTGAATCGTCCAAATACCATAAAGAGAATTTAGGGACTTTGTAAATTGCCAAATTCCTTAAATTTGACAATGGACTAACGCAGATAGAAACTCAATTAAAATTGATCAGTAAAAAAACAGTTACATATAAACCATGCAAAAAAATATGGTCGTGTCGCTATATAGGGAGAGAAAACTTTCTGAAAATACTTACAGCCTAGCCGAGAATTATTTTCTAAATAGTGTGGAATACAGAAGTTCATAGGACAGTGTGGAACACTATCGAAGATAGAAACTCCATGGATTTTAGTCTAAAAATAGCATTTTTTGGTTTAGAAAAAAGATACATATAAGCCATGTAAAAATGTGGTCGTGTCGCTATATAGGAAGATAAAACTTCTGAAAACACATATAGCCTCTGGAAACACATATAGCCTAGCCGAGATTTTTAAATAGTCTGGAATACAGTAGTCCATAGGATAGTGTGGAATCCTAACGAAAATAGAAACTGCATGGATTTTAGTCAAAAAATAGCATTTTTTGTTTAGAAAAAAGTTACATATAAACCATGTAAAAATATGGTTGTGTCGCTATATAGGGAGAGATTTTTTACCCACTAGTATTCCAAGTGTTTTTTTTTCGAATAGGCTATAAAAATTCAAAAAGTGTCCAAGTATCTTTCTGTCCGTACTAGGCTGTAAAAATGTCCAAGTAGAGAATTTTAAGAATTTGTGAAATGTCCAAATGTCAAGTAGAGAATTTGTTGAATTTGTGAATTGTCCAAATGTCGTCTAGAGAATTTCAGAAATTTATGAAGTTTTTAATACCTAACTAAATTAGTTTTATTTCAGCGCCAAAAGACAGTGATAAGAGCTCTGTTTCGAAACAATTGGAACGGCTAAGAATGTCCCCATCTCCTACGATTGAAACAAGTTGTGGCGATTAAAATATTCTAGCTTTAAAACGTTGTTTTTTTATGCAGTTTTTGACGCAAACGAATTGTGAAATTTAAGGAATTTGGCCAACCACAAATTCCCTAGATTCTCTAAATAGAACAGAACAGAACAGAACTTTATTATTAACACTCAGGTCTATACAGACATATGAGGATATGAACAAGTATACTACATTGAGACATGGTGGCATATACATTTACATGTAAACTAGGATAGCATTGCACAAATATTTGACACTTTCTTGGCAAGAATAAAGTTTGAAACAAATATGGAACTTATGTGGGGGTGGGAATAGCCTGAATATATATATAAAGCATAGCTTCTGTTTGCGGTGTAAGCGAGGTTACTCATAGTTCACTAAAGCTGCAATACGGACTTAATTCTAACCCATTATCTACAGACCACACAGTTACTATACTCAAATTAGACGAACAGATGGCTTACGAAGGTACCGACTACACTGCACGGACAAGCCCGCTGAATCCGCGTCCTCACAGTTACGAAAATAATTAACATTCTTAGCAAACATTCTCAGCAGACACACAACGCTGAATCGACATTGACTCGGCCCCAAAACAAGGTCATGGTATTTGGACAATTCACAAATTCACAAAATTCTCTACTTGACATTTGGACAGTTCACAAAGTCATCAAATTCTCTACTTGACATTTGGATATTTTTATAGCCTAGTACAGACAAATAGACGCTTGGAAGAATTTTTATAACCTAGTCGGAAAAAAAGACACTTGGAATACTAGTGGCAAAACAAAAGTTCTCTCCCTATATAGCGATGCGCCCACATTATTTTTACATGTTTATATGTAACTTTTTCAAAACAAAAAAAAAATGCTATTTTATGACAAAAATCCCTGGAGTTTCTATCTTCGTCAGTATTCCACACTGTCCTATGGACTACTGTATTCCACACTATGTAAAAAAAAATCTCGACTAGGCTATATGTGTTTTCAGAAAGTTTTCTCTCCCTATATAGCGACGCATCCAATTTTTTACATGGTTTATATGTAACTTTTTTCAAAACAAAAAATAAAATGATATTTTTACTAAAATCCATGGCGTTTCTATCTTGATTAGTATTCCACACTGTCTTATGGACTACTGTATTCTACACTATTTGAAAAAAAAAATCTAGTCTAACCTGTATGTGTTTTCAGAAAGGTTTCTCTCTCTGTATAGCGACTTGAGCACATTTTTGTTACATGTTATATATGTTATTTTTTTCTAAGAAAAAAAAATAGCATCTACTGATATATTTCAATGGGGTTTCTATCTTTGTTAGTATTCCACACTGTCCACTGTGAACTTTAAGGACTTAGGCGATTCACAAATTTTCTAAATTCCCTAGATGACATTTGGAAAATTCACAAATTCACCAAATTCTCTACTTGGCAGTTGGAATTTCACAAATTCATCAAATTCTCTACTTGATATTTGGATAATTTTACAGCCTAGTACGGACAGAAAGACACGTGGAAAACCCATGAATTTTTATAGCCTAGTCGGAAAAAAGACACTTGGATTACTAGTAGGAAAAAAATTATTTCCCTGTATAGCGACGCGACCACATTTTTTACATGGTTTATATGTAACTTATTTTAAAACAAAAAATTGCTATGTTTTTACTAAAATCCATGGAGTTTCTATCTTCGTTAGTATTCCACACTGTCCTATGGACTACAGTATTCCAGACTATTTTAAATAATTCTCGGCTAGGCTATATATGTTTTCAGAAAGTTTTCTCTTCCTTTATAGCGACGCGACCACATTTTTACATGGTTATGTAACTTTTTTCGAAACAAAAAATAATGCTGTTTTGACTAAACTCCTTGGAGTTTCTATTTTCGTTAGTATTCTACACTGTCCTCTGGACTACTGTATTCCAGACTATTTAAAAAATCTCGGCTGGACTATATGTGTTTTCAGCATTTTTTCTCTTCCTTTATAGCGACGCGACCACATTTTTACATGGTCCTGTAACTTGTTTCGAAACAGAAAAATTGCTGTTTTGGCTAAAATCCATGGAGTTTCTATTTTCGTTAGTATTCTACACTGTCCTATGGACTACTGTATTCCAGACTATTTAAAAAATCTCGGCTGGACTATATGCGTTTTCAGCATTTTTTCTCTTCCTTTATAGCGACGCGACCACATTTTTACATGGTCCTGTAACTTTTTTCGAAACAGAAAAATTGCTGTTTTGACTAAAATCCATGGAGTTTCTATTTTCGTTAGTATTCTACACTGTCCTATCCCAGCTAGCATTCTACCTAAATCTACATCGGGCCGTCATCGGCCCGTCAGCTACCCTGACGGGCCGATGACGGCCCGATATAGATTTACGTAGAATGCTGACTGGGTATGGACTACTGTATTCCAGACTATTTAAACAATCTCGGCTAGACTATATGTGTTTTCAGGCTATATGTGTTTTTAGAAAGTTTTATCTCCTTATATAGCGACACGACCACATTTCTTTTTACATGGTTTATATGTAACTTTTTTTTTTCTAAGAAAAACAAGCATCTACTGATATATTTCAGTGGAGTTTCCACCATTTTTAGTACTCCACTTGTCCATTGTGAGATTTAAAGACTGTGGCGATTCACAAATTTCCAAAATTCTCTAGATGACATTTAGCATTCCAAACTGTTTCAATTTTTGTTTTTGCTCTCCTTATATAGGGGACGAGACCAATTAATTCATGTCAACAGAATTTGGTAACAAAAGATTGATTTTTGGCTCTTTTTTTATATTATTTATCTAGATTTTTTCCAT
>OZ024828.1:24012991-24320491 GCA_964016985.1 Anodontia alba | reverse complement strand
ATTCGATATCAGTTATCCAATTCCCATTCTGTTTTGACTGTTTGTCGATAGTCGATAACGTATCTGCCAAAACATTGAATTTGTCTGGTATATGACGAATCCTGAAGACAATATGATGTTTTAGTCACCATTGGAGGATATTCCATACCTCTATGCATAGGTTGGGATATGTTCCTCCTTGCTTATTGATATATAATACCATTGTTGTGTTGTCGGTAGAAAACATGACATAAGAATGGTGACTATACTTATAAGGTTTTATAAGTGCGAAACGTATGGCCCTTATTTCCAACATTTTGATATGGAATTGGAATTGGTCTTCCGGCCATCGGCGATCGTTCCAGATGAGTTCCCCTATTGACTAGCATTCGAAAAGGGAAATACTTTGGGGTCTGGAGGGTGAATGGACATCCCTTGAACGAATCGATTAGTGTTCATCCACCATTTCAAGTGGAATTTGATCATACAGTTAATCATAACCTGAGGATCTAAGGAAGAGTGTAAGGTTTACAGACCAAAAATAGGCAGATTTGCAGATGTCGTAAAAGCAGTCTGCCTAGAATTTAAGACTGCTGGTGCACTGAATTTGTCCAAAAAAATTAAAAGAAAGTTCGTACCGAAACCAGAGTTTAAGAAAGAACTGTTTTGATGGTCAGAATAAGAGCTTTACTCGGTTCGCTGGTACTCTGACTATTTTGTGTTGAGTTAGAAATCCACACCTAACTGTGAATTCGTGTTGGTATCAACCTGACTTCTTTAGATTTTGTATGAAATCCGGATTGTACCGTTTAAGGAGTGAATTTGATGTGCTAAATAAGCCGATTGCAAAGCAGATCTCTTATTTAGCTAATTTTCTAGGTATGGAAAGAGAGATACAGCACGTTGTCGTAACTTTGCTGTTATTATACTCATTAACTGTGAAAATTTCACGGGCTTAAGCATATTTCGAACGGTAAGACCGTGACCAGAAAAGCCTGCTGTTCGTAGACGAATCGAAGGAATTTTCTGGATTTCAGATGTATCAGAACATGCATATGTATCCAACAGATCTCTGGAAACAGATCTACCTCGGCCTCGGCCGTAGTAGGACTGGCAGTGGGAAGAGATGGACTTCAGAATTTATTAAGGATGACGCTTGCTTAGACGAGGAGAACTGTCCGATTTCCACTTCTCTTAGCATAATTCCTCTACTTAATAAGTCTGACTGTGTCTGACTTTAGGCCTGTACAGTGGCGTTTGGTGAGGCCTAGGAGGTTTAGTTGGCTGCTGCAGTTTCTTAAAGACCGGAGGAGCCAGATAAGTCACTTTTGTTGTTGTATGTTACTAGCAACACAGGAATTTGCCAAGAGCCTTTGTTGCTGGACCTAAATTTTTTACCCTTGGCAATTCCTTAATTTTGTTATAAAATAAAGTTTAGAATTAATTGGAACGTTTCGCAACTCCTGGTTGGAATTGTCCAGTAAAATCTTAAACGTGACCATCACCGCATCACGTTTAGCTTGTAAGATCTCCGTAGCTAAGATCGTAGGCCTAGCCATCACGGCTTTATAGATTTTGGTACTGTTTAATACAGTCTCGGAAGAGCCGGTACGGATATTATCTGCTGTTGCATAATAAATAAGCAGCAGAAGAAAAGATATACTCATGCGAGTTTATCGCTATAAATTTGCGGCTCTTTTTACCATAATTTAATATGTTATTGGAAAGGAGCATTTTCCGCTAGCTAAATCTAGCAGGAAAGCCTCCGATTCTAACAAAATAATATTATCGGTCGGAAAATATTTACTCTGGTTCCTATAAAAATTTGTCCGTGTCTAGGAAGATACTAAATTTTTTGGGATCCTATCATCTCTGCCAATTTCTCCGTGTCAGTTGCTTTGTAGAAATTTGGCAGTATTTAAAAACTAGTTTAGATTGTGGCTATACTAGTAATAGAGTCGTACGTGACTCCATTAGGAGTACAATGCCAGATAAAAGCTTCACCGGAGCATGCTCTTCGGTTGGCCTTTAGCTCCAGAGGCAAAGCCTAATATTCGTTGATTGTCTTTTTCAAAGGTTTTGATTTCAAAGTCTAAACCTGAGTCCTTTATGTTCAGGTTATATTGTGTGGACCTAAGTTTTTTCCATAGGCTGTAGTATACTCGGATTCTGTGCAGCCAGTGGACTATGTCTACTTATTTGTATCTGCCATAATCATGGGACTGATTATCAGATAATTAAAAAGAAGAAGATGTATATTTCCTTCTCCTTTCTAGTTAGATTGTCTGGCTCTTTAGACTTTCTGCTTCTCAGCGAAAGTCTGGAGATGCAGGTTTAAAGGAAGAGGGTGTATAGAACGATCTACGTCTCCTCCTTTTCTTAGATTTATTTTTACTTCTAGACTGATCATCCTGGAATACGTCCAGAGAGGGAAGTGTTAAGTCTGTTGTCCTATCTCCATATGTTGTCCGACGTTCGATTACAACATTTGGATCGGACATATCACTAAAGTCCGGTTCCAGGGGTAATTTATTATTATTATTAGTGAGCTCCATGCCCATGGCATGAGTTTCAATAATTGTAGGTTGATATAAATTCTGATGACCGGTACCGGTAATCGGCTGACCGGTGAATATTTACTTCCCCTGTGTTGATATTTTCTAAGTCCAATGACCGGTGACTATATGGCCATTGACCGGTGATTGACTGACTTGAAAATTCTTGTGTAATACCCATTTGGTCGGTGACCGGTGACCCGTGACCGATCGTTCTGAACTGTCTTCTTGTCCATTTGGGCAAATGGCCGATGGCTGGTTGACCGGTGGTCGATTGACTGGTGACCGGTGGCCGGTGGACATACTCCTCTGGGTACAAATACCCTTGGAGTTGCCACCTTGATGGGTCTTCCCCCGGGTAGCAGGGCCATTTGGGGTAGTGTTCCCATCAATATGTTTCTTCGTCTGATGAAATAGACATGGCTTGCGATCTCTTCTTCTTAGCCAAGAACCACTTCTAGAAGAATAATTTCTTCTTACTTCGGAAAGTTTCCAGGTTATATCAAATCAGACGCTACTCACAGAGCAGGTTGGTTCCCTGGAACAAGAAGAGCATTTAATTCATTTGTCATAATTATCCAAACGCGATTTTAATATGACCACATTCACTACGAAGAATCGTCACGAAAGTCGCGAAAACTCATTACGGCGAACGAACAATGGCTAATTACAAGAATTCGAAAAACGATTTACAACAAAAACTAGAGAGACAAGTGAAAGGCATGATAAAGGAACAAAGAAAGACCAAAGAATTTAATTTCAATCGGAGCAAAAAGGAATACGTCACACAGGTGACTGCCTAAGGAACTTTTGGATTAAGACTGTATGGGACGACTGTACGGTCGTTTTTTCTGTGGAAGGTATGAACAGAATAGAATATAGCACATTATCTAGAGGTTAATGTACTGTGCTGTTAAAATTTTCAGTATATTTGAATAGGCATATTTGCGTAATAGCATCAGACATTTGTGTCGTATTTTAGTGTTCCGTTTCATTTGGTCCTTTTCAAGGCTTCTACCTTATTACAGGTATTGTCTGATAAGGCTGAACGGATACCAAAATTAATACGAGCCATCGCTAAAACAAACATGTCAGTTTGCTGGGAATATAATGCGGCACCTCAAATATGTCCCCTTCCATATTGAGCTACTATAAATCCCCTGGGTTTGCTTTGAAATGCAACGAAAATGAATGCCGCCTAATCAGAAGGGCACGTGCGTGCCTCTCATTCGGCAGGCGTTTGGTTAGTTTATTTAGATGCTAAATCATCCATTTAATCAAACGTAAGTGTCACAATTTACCGACACTATATATACCTCCTTTCGGCACGAGCCCGTGATTATAAAGTAATATTTTGTTTATTATCAAACCATTTGTGAAAGATAACAGACGGAATAATTATAATTATTTTGAATTCATATTCAGTAAATAAGAAAATTCTTCAACACGTCAAAAAACCAATTAAAACGATTTTAAATCAATCATCGTAATCTATTTAATCAGTGCATCAGATCGGTCTCTCTCTCTCTCTCTCTCTCTCTCTCTTTATATATATATTTATATATATATATATATATATATATATATATATATCAGAAAAGGGGCTTGACAAACCATTGGAATGAAAATAAAACAAAGCAATGAAATTCAGTCTAGTGCTGTTACATTCATCAGCTAAAAGGGTACATAGCAAAATCACATGAGAACAAAGGAACAGTGCAATAGCTAAACTAAACAAGTCTTAATTTGGACATGCACATTTCTTTAATCCACTGACCTAAACTGAGTAATAATCTGGACATGGCGGACACGGAGGACAAGGTGGAGGTGGAGGGAGCGGGGGACAAGGGGGCTCTGGTGTATATGGTGGTGGTGTATATGGTGGTGGTGTATACGGTGGTGGTGGTGGCGGCGGTGGTGGTGTTGGCGGCGGTGGTGTTGGCGGTGGTGGTGGTGGTGTTGGCGGTGGTGGTGTTGGCGGTGGTGATGTTGTCGTAGGTTGTGTATCTGGAATGCAGTCTCCTTTATAACACACCTGAAAAGAAACAGCATCATATTTTAACCCTTTCCTCCTTAGTTTTTGAATCGGACTCTTCCATCCTTGACTTTGGACAATTTGATTGATGCAAATAAGAGTTTCAGTCCAAAATCGAATACAGAATAGCAAACAATGTAGATCCTGATGAGATGACTCGTTATGAGCCATCTCATCTGGATCTACACTATTTGCAAAGGTATCTGTATTGGTCTGTAGGGATGAAAGAAGGCTAGATGAGCCTTGAAGACTTTCCGCCATTTATACAAGAAAGATAACTTTCGTTACTTCCTGTTTGCTTTCCTGCACACCAAGCACCTAGGAAGCCAATTCTTTTCATTTAGAATAGATCACATTTTAGAAGTGGAGCGATTTAATTTGGAAAGTTACCTCCCATAACATATTTTATTGCAATATAACAAAGGCACTGGACAAAAGTAAGATGTAATAAAATTAGATGGGCCGCGCCAGGCGAAAACGTGTCATATGCGGACAGCAAAGGCCAAAATTAGCCTGCGCATCCTCGCAGTTGGATCAGAGCCTTCACTGTCCGCTAACAGAATCATTGGATACTACAGATATGTATGAATGCAGAGCAGATGTCGGATGATACTTTACGCATGCACAGAATAATCTTAATCAATGCCTATTGCGCATGCTCTGTGGCACGTTTTCGATTGGCGCGGCCCATATGTTCTCTTCATTATACAGAGCACAGATTATGATTAATATACAATGTACGCAGAACAATTGATTTATCAACAAAATGGGAAATATGTAGAGTAACAACACCAAGTTATTTCCTATACTACATGCATACGTACTATATATCGTAAGTCGGGTATCTTGCAATCTTGCATAAGCTATCAGTTTCCTTCATGCGTTTAAGTGCCGCACATAAAAAAAACTGTTTTACTTGTATCAGCACTATAGATTGTATTACCATAGAATCATAAGTCCAGATTAATATTAGAAATTATACTCAGACAATATCAACCGATTTCCTTGCATATCGAACAGTCTACACTCAAAGAAATAATGTACTGCATTTTCCACAGGAGCACGCACTGTAGCTGCCCCTTCGTCTTTACATGATATTGACTCTGAACAGGTCTGCATTTAGGCTGCTACAGTTATGGCGAATCCTAGTAGGACTAATATGCTGTGGTCTGTCATTAGAAACTCTTTTCGATTTCTGAGGTAGTTATACTTTCTCGGGTTACATTTTATATTTAAAATTTGAAAGGGTTGAGGAATGACGTGTCTCCAGATCCTGATCATTCAAAAGCTTTAAGGTAGACGGATAAAAGTATGATTCATAAAAACATAGCCTAGAGAGAGGAAGCTCAAAGATTTTACAGTTTCTTAGGTTATATGCGCACATAACATCAACTGCGGAGGTTAGAGATCTGTTAGTAGGATGTATCTTAGTTAATGATTTTATACATAAGCGCTAGTTTCTTGCGTTTGCGTCACTCTACTAGCGTCTCCAAATCTGTTTAAGAGTAGAGAGAGTTGCGAGATGCATAGACTGATAATCCAGTCACTATTCGTGCTGTGTTTAGTTGGACTTGTTTTATCTATTCACATCAAATTCATTACAATCTCTTCGCGTTATCTAATAGGGACCGTATATATGTAAAATATAATTTGTTTAAGATATCCTTAGAAAACGTGCATTTTATTCCCCATTAAATGAGACATTTGTTTTGATGTGGCTGTCTGTATCTCGTCCATTTATTGTTTGAAGAAAGCGTTACTCCAAGATATTTGTGTATTGGTAGTGTTTTAATACCATATTGTACAATCGATGCTTTCATTAAAGGTATTTGATATAAAGTTAAGACATTAAATACCAGAAATAACAAGGGCCCTGGAACGGAATTTTGAGGTACACGCACCAGCAGTAATAGTTTTGAAGAAAGAGACTGTTTCAGACTCATTTCATACCGTACCGTCACATTTTAATATATATCTACTGTGCCAAACCCAATCAAAACAAAAATCTAAAGGATTGCCTTGGAATCTCCGCCCCGCCCCCCACCCACCAACAAAAAGAACAAAAAAAAAAAAAAAAATAAATAAAAAAATAAAAAAAAAAAAACACGCAAAGGCACGAAAATCGGAGACTCGGTTTCGCCATAAGCAGCAACGTCGTTTGCGAGACCACCCCAGCACCGGGTGAAGCAGTACTTGATTTTTTTAAGTACTAGACTGGGTTAAATGACCAGATATTCCTACTGAGCCTGACCTACATCCCTCCCAAATACACGTAATATCACTAAAGGCATAGGAGTTATGGAGCGAACAAGGATGTGTCTACAAATGGACAGATGGACAGACGGACGGACGGACGCTAGATTGATTCCTATACCCCGCAAGCTCATTCGGTTGGGGAACCTAGCCTAAATCTCTACCAAATATTATAATAAAACTCAGGAGGTAAAATGTCAAGGGAAGATAACTCTAAAAGTAAAGATGCGGGAGTCGTTATTTTTGCACGCAACACGCCCCTGCTCCCGCCCCGCCCCCCCCCCCCCCCCCCGCCGCATCATCCGCCCCCCCCCCCCCCTCACACACACTGGACTTGATACACAATTCTACGAAATGTTGTCCAAATACTTAAAAGCTTATCGGAGTCAAGCAGTACCCCACAAAAACTCATTAAGAGGTGATATTTACAAAATAAAGAAAGTTAGAGCGGTGTCATTCTTGCACGCGCAACGTATCTGAACCTGGCCTATATCCCTACCAAATATATCTCAAAGAGTATAAGGGTTACGGAGCACACAAGAATGTTCTATGGACGTATGTAAGCACAACTGATAGCTACATTGTATATGACTTATTTTAATGTAAACCATCACATGACACGAAAATGAGTCACATATAACACTCACTTGACGGAATAAATCTTCCCAGTTGAGTGTTTTGTGACATTGTCACAAACACGTACGGACGACAGCCGTAATACATCCATTTCGTTAGCCTGGACGGGCACCAGGCTGGTCGCTACATCCCCCGGACCTGTTTGGTTGGAGGCTTAAATACTTAGAATTCTTGACTACTGATTTACAGATTCGGGGAAATGAAATCTACCAAGTTGGGTCAAATATGATCAAAGGTTGACCTTTGACTTTTTTTAATTCTGCTGGTTGGTGCTATTCCCAGTGGGCGCGCAACGTTTATACCTTTAGCGATATTTTGATATTACATGTATTTGGTAGGGATGTACTCATGACGTTGCATCATTGTTGATATGAAGTTGTACTACGGTTGCTGTTGCAATATTGAAAAAAAAAAGTTGCATAGTATCTGCAGATTTGCAATGCCTGTTTCACTCAGTTGGGCGAGATGTGTCCGTTGGCATCTTGTTACCATATATTGGCATGGCGGACGGTTACCATTTGAACAAATTTTCATTATGAAATTTGATTCAAATTATCCCAGCGGTTTCAAAGGAGAAGCTAGTTAACAGGTTTGACCCTTTTATCCCTGAGGAAAACATGCCTAAATAATTTTGATCCCCTTAAACCTCACTTCTATATAGTAAAACTGGGGTTTACAGGAGTATACATTATTTTTCTTATTTCTTCTCAAAACATAGATTGTGGCTACTCATTAGAACCTCAGTGAGGCGGTTCTAACGGGTACTCACAATCTTTGTTTTCGACAGAAATTTGAAAAATATTAGAGTTTTTTTCTCTGAAAATATTTTCGTTTTTGGTTGTAAAATTTTCATCATATTTGAATAGGCATGTTTTCGTAATGAGTGGAATCTTCCAACCTAGAATTTGGATATAACCACTGATGCAAATAGCGGTTTCAGTCAAAAATATAAAATAGAATGGCAAACAGTGTAGATCCTATTTTGACCTGTCGTGCTGAAAATAATAACGCACAGACGCACATACGGAAAGACACACTGACGAGGGATGGCGCTTGATAAGCACAGACGCACATACGGAAAGACACACTGACGAGGGATGGCGCTTGATAAACTATCTTGTCATGAGCTTCGCTTAGATGAGTTAAAATTGACTCTTGACAGTCATATGTTCAAGTCAAATGCAAACAGAGCAACCCATTAATAAAATAGTTCGTTCCTTACCGATATGGGATTATCGTCGCACTGAGTCCCGGTAAATACACCCACACTGCCAGTACAAGCCCCGTACACGGTACATCCGATTCCAACAAGACACATATTGTCAGGAAATTCCTGATGAAAAACAGAGAAAAATAACAGTGAATTTCCAGCAGGCACACGGCGTTGATGTTGCGTCGTTCAGCGTTTACACAGCTTAAATGACGCTTTATCAACGTTGAAATGAATACATTTTGATGTTGTGTGCTCACTGGGCTCGGTACTAGCTGGTACACGACGTTGATACAACGTCGTTTCAACGTTGATTCAACGTAAAGGACTTCAATGACGTTGTCATAGTATTTCGTGCCCGTTGGGTGTGTTCAGACCGTGCTTATACATGTACTCAATATTTGGACATCTTAACCCCTTACCATAGTTGTCCTAAAATTTTAACAACACTTTAACCCAGTCAGCATTCTACGTAAATCTATATCGGGCCATCATTGGCCCTTCAGGGTAGCTGACGGGCCGATAACGGCCCGATGTAGATTTACGTAGAATGCTAGCTGGGTTACTGCCTCTTGATGGGTCTAAAACCGCTGGATGAGCGGTAAACAGTGCAGACCCTGATCAAATGCCATGTTCTGCTGCCTCTGATTTCAGTCTACACTGTTTGCCATCACAAAAACATGCCTTTATAATTTTGACCCTTTAGACCCAACTTTTATATAGTAAAACATGGGTTTACAAGGATATACATTATTTTTCTTATTTCTGCTAAAAAACATAGATTGTCGGTACTCGTTAGAATCGCTTCACCGAGGTGGTTCTAACGAGTACCCACAATTTATGTTTAGAGCAGAAATATGAAAAACTATCAAAGTTTTTATCTGGGAATTTTCAGTTTTTGGAGGTGAAATTTTATATATATTTGAATAGGCGTGTTTTCGTAATGTCTGGCAAATTTGTTAGAATACTTACTCTACTTCGACATCTTTCGGAAAATATTTATTTTTTTTTTTTTTTTATTTTTTTTTTTTTTTTGTTTTGTTTTGTTTTGTTTTTGTATTTTTTGTTGACTGTTTTACACAGAAGTAGTAAATGTGCAAAAAAACAGTCATGATTTCATTCAATTTGATTGTCCTATTTACATACGCACAAACACTTGTATTCTCTTCAGTGGTTAAACAAAATCAAATATTTTTCATTTTTCCCATACATCACGAAAACATTTTGACCCCATTAAACCCCACTTTTATATAGTATAACCGGAGTTTACAGGGGTATACATTATTTTTCTTATTTCTGCTCAAAAACATAGATTGTGGGTACTCGTTAGAACCGCCTCGGCAACGCGCTTCTAACGAGTACCCATAATCTATGTTTTGAGCAGAAATATGAAAATATCATAAATTTTATCTGTAAACTTTCAGGGTTTTTTTGGTGAAATTTTAAATATATTTGAAAAGGTGTGTTTTTGTAATGGTAACAGTGTTGAAAATTATGCAGAAATCAGTAGGGCAGATATATTGGAGGCAGGATTTCAACAGGTTTCACTTGTTCCAACTTTACGAAATTTTCACAATATTGTTATGAAGCATCCGTAATTAAAAATCAGCAAAGAATGTAAAAAGTATTTTCTAAGGTAAAAATTCCATAATATCATTTTATTATAGAAATTCACGCGGCAGGGCAGGCTATTTTTTGCAGCAAATTTAGTTTTAGGGTTAATATTTGAGAACAAAACACAGAAATAGAAAATAAAATGGTTTCTGATAAGACATGGCCAATTAGATCAAATGGTTTTATTTACAATAAAATGCCAAGCAAACAGCTTCTTTCCGAGAGATATCAAAGAACGGGCTTAAAACGGTCATTAAACGTGCAAATACACAGATGCTCCAGACCCGCTTGAATAAAACCATTACGAAAACCCGCCTATTCAAATACAATGAAAATTTCACCACCAAACACTGAAAGTTTTCAAATAAAAATTCTGAGATTTGTCATATTTCTGCTCAAAACATAGATTGTGGGTACTGAGCGGTTCTAACGAGTACCACAATCTATGTGAGCAGAAATAAGTAAAATAAAGTATATCCCTGTAAACCCCAGTTTTACTATATAAAAGTGGGGATTAAGGGGTCGACACTATATAGGCGTGTTCTCGTGATGTTTTATTATTATTATTATTATTTTTGAATACCAGCTCATGTGTATTTATTTTTTTTTTTTGTTTGTTAAAATGTTTTTATGGTCATTTTGTCAAACGTTTAGCTTTGCAAATTACAAAACCTAATAAATTATGGAGTTATAGGCCCTTACTTAAAAACAGTATTTCCAGTCATAACTCGCTTCGTAAAAGACAACTGAGGTTTTGCTTTTCATAAATGTCTTGCACAAATGTCTGTGCGTAAAAACATTATTTAATTCCAAATTCCCATCAAACGGCGTCAAGCCATTGAATTTCTACCCTTCTCAAATTATTTCCCTATAAATAAAGAATATATGGAATAAAAAGAGTCTATATTTGAAATTGTGTAAGACGCTTTCATTTGAAAGTTTCGGAAACTCAGTGCTTGGTTTACCGTCTTTGTGCCAAATTCAAAGGAAATCTTCCGCCAGAAGAGGAATGTAAATGTCAAAACATCATATATTTGGTATAGAAACTCGACACTATACTCCGTGATGCATTTGAAGTTAAACATGTCCTTACAGCTTTTTAATCCTTTTATCCTAATGCATAAATGTAAGCTTCTTTGTCCAAAATGCACGTTTAAATGGAAGCTAATTACGCGCAAATATTGATCCAGACCCCTCATTCAGTAGATGTCATTTCCTTGCTCTTTGATAGAATCTCCTGAAAATTGTTGCAAAGTATGTGTAAAAGATTGCTTTGACCTATGATATCAAATAGTTATGCGCATATGTAAAAATCTGGGCCCAGTTGTTCAAAGCGTCGTTAGCTTAACGAGCTCGTTAAGGGTCATTTCGTTAACTGTTTTAAATTAGCGGATTCAATATACGAGTACGATATTCTGATATTTTTTGCTGACAAAAATGTGTGTAGCTTTTGCACTGCAAAAACTACTCACATTTTTTCAGCAAAAAATTTCAGCATATTTGCATATCATTCGATGTAAATTTTAACGAATCGTTAACTAACGACATCGTTAGCTTTGAACAACTGGGCCCTGGTGATAAATTGAAAGTCAGTTACACGTATACTTATTTTTGCCCCTAGGTATATATTTGGACTGCACCATAATTCACATAAATTACAGTCTAGACTCTAATCAAACTGCACCTAGAATGATACCATGATTACCAAATGTATTTGGACTCTGCACCGTAATTCACATAAAATTTTATCAAGTCTGACTATCCTCTGATGTATCGGAAACTAAACATTACTGATAGAATGACAAACAGTGTAGCCCTGATCAAACAGCTCCTATAGGAGCAGTTTGATCTGGGTCTACACTGTTTGTTCAAACCTACTTGTACAAATAGATAGCATAAATATGGTAAAAAAATATTTTATCCCAGTAACATCTACTTTGTTTCTAGAAAACATGAAACAAATTGTTAGGTTTCGCCAGAAAAACTGGACAGAGTAGGGTAACCCTAAACACACACATTGCTTTGTTTAGCCTACAAAATATTTTTAATTGGACTGCATAAATGCAAATTTCAGTGTTAAATAGCTTCTTATCGAGAGCGGGGCGCAAACATAGCAGAATCAGAATCAGAATATTTCACTGGTGATACATCATTAGACATTCATTCAACGGCCAACGATTGCAAAGACTAGTCTCTAGATCTCACAAGTGATGTGAATCTAGCGACGGGGTCCTCAGAATTTTCAGCAGAGGAGATTATAGATTCAGAGAGTGCATTCCAATCCCTAATAGTGTCTGGGAAGAAACTGTACTTATAAATGTCAGTTCTAGCATATGGCACTTGAAAGGAAAGGCGGGGCTGACTTCTCAAGTAGAGGGACCTCACTTTCCGAAGTTTTGGAGAATACATCTGTAAACTGACCAGATCAGTGCTGAAACAGACAGTAAAACTGACGTGGGTGGCACCGTAGAAATTGAAGTTCAGAATAAACTTGTTGAATTTACACCAGTTACCCAAAACGAAGTAAGGAAGCTTATCTCAGCATCACCGTGTAAGTCCTGTGAACTTGACTCAATACCAACATGGCTACTGAAAGAATGCTTGGACGAACTTTTACCACCTGTTACAAACCTCATTAACACGTGTTTGGAAAGGGCGTATGTGCCAATGTCATTTAAAAGCTCACTTATAAGACCACACATTAAGAAGCATGATCTTGATACAAATACATTGAAGAATTATAGACCTGTGTCAAATCTTCCCTTCATATCTAAAGTTCTGGAAAAGGTAGTTGATGCTCAACTAGAAAATCACCTAACTCAGAACAGTCTCCATGAAGAACACCAGTCTGCATACAGAAAGTTTCATTCCACAGAAACTGCATTGCTAAAGGTGCAAAATGATATCCTAAACTCGCTTGACCAAAATGACGTGACAATTCTGTTGATGCTGGACCTATCAGCCGCTTTTGATACAATTGATCATGAAACTCTTCTAAACCGTCTTGAACACCAGTTTGGTGTCGCTGGAAAACCATTGGACTTTGTAAACTCATATTTACAAGATCGGTATAGATGGTAAACTGTCAAAGCCAGTCTTAATGGAATACAGTGTTCCGCAAGGGTCGGTCCTTGGACCGAAATTCTTCACTATGTATACCAAGCCAGTAGGCGAAATCTGCAAGAAACATGGACTGAGTCACCATTTCTATGCAGATGACAGTCAACTGTATTTGTCGTTTAAACCTACAAGCAAAATTACTCGGGAAGAAGCTATTCGCCGTGTTGAAAACTGTTTAGATGAGATTGTAGCCTGGATGAATAGAAACATGTTAAAACTGAATGCAGATAAAACTGAACTCATACTATTCTTCTCACAAAATAATGAAAAACACGCTGAAACAATAACGATTAAGATTGGAAAAACAGAGATAAAACAATCGGAATGTGTCAGAAATCTAGGTGCTTTTTTGGACTCCAAAATGAATATGGAGAAACACATTAATACAGTGTGTAGGTCTGGATATATGCAGCTTCGTCAAATTGGACATATAAGGAAATATCTTACGACAGACACAACTAAGTCGTTGGTGAATTCATTGGTTACGTCACGTCTCGATTACTGCAATGCTCTACTGAGTGGAGTACCTAAAACCATCTTGGGCAGGCTTCAGACCCTTCAAAATACAGCAGCTCGTATAATAACACGGACATCACGGTATGAACACATAACTCCAGTGTTAAAGGAGTTACACTGGATACCTGTTAACCACAGAGTGGAATTCAAGGTCCTAATGCTAACGTATAAGGCATTAAATGATCAGTCGCCAAGTTACATTAGAGACATGTTACAAATTTATCATCCGGCGGGAAGTCTGAGGTCACAGAACACCACACAGTTAGTTGTACCAAAAACAAGGACAGTAAGATACGGTGGAAGAAGCTTTTCTTCTGTCGCACCCAAGCTATGGAATGCTTTGCCAACTTCTGTCAGAAACTCTGAAACTGTATACACTTTCAAAATGAGATTAAAAACTCACATGTTCAGACAGATCTTTGGATAAATAGTGCTGACAATTTATCCTGAAATGACTGTCAGAACCGTGGTTAATTGTTTCCCATGATAGTTTAATTATTTTCCACAATACAGTGTCAAATGTGTTATAAGAGACTATATTAAGTACTTAAATATATGCATATATACATTTTATCAGGAAACTGCAAAACTGAGAGATGATATATGGTTTTAGGATCATAAACGACATTTTTAAATTACCAATCGGTTTTAACTCACTTGAACATTGTATATTTTAGCTGTGCAAAGCACTTTTGAACGTGGATATAACATGAAAAGAGTGCTATATAAATGTGGTATAATAATAATAATAATAATAATAATAATAATAATAATAATAATAATAATAATAAATTGAACTCCTCAGCCTGCTCAGTTTCAGACTCAGCCAAACCACTACCATTTCTCCTTTTGAGAGGAGGGATACCCTGGTTGTCTTTCCTTTGACTGTTGGTATACCGATAGAAGACTTTGGGAGTAAACCTTAATGTCACCAACCAATTTTTAACATACAAAAAATGCTGATTCTTGATGTCAGCTTTGATTTGCTGTCTCAGTTCCTGAAACTTAGATCTGAATTTACTACTGCTTTGCATGGGTTTTATTCCTTTTTCAAATATGCCTTCCAATCTCTGATGTAATCCAAGGGACGGTAGCTACCGATCTACTTGTCTTAGAGGGAATGTATTTATCTACAGTCTCTTGTTTGGAAGAAGTTATCCAGTCGAAGTTTTCCTGAAAAGAGCGAGAACCAGAATGACCATTGAAATATTTCAATGGTCATTCTGGTTCTCGCTCTGTTCAGGAAAATGCAAATGTTGAAGAATCTCGCCTCATAGAGTCAATGTCATTCTTCTGATACAAATAAACCTTACGCCGTGGTTTCTTTTTCTAGGAGGAATAAAGACCTTTAAAGTTCTTGCAACAATGTCATGACCACTCAATTTATCAGGAGAGTGTACCTCTTGAAACTGCCCAGGTAATGAAGTTAAAATCAAATCTAGTGTATTTTCTTCCCGAGTTGGGAAATTCACCAGCTGTTCCAACCCATGATCGTTCATAATGTCCACAAGTACTTGCCCCTCGGACTGACTTAGCATAGTCCCGTTTGTGTTAAGTCGGTTTGGCCAAACAATGTCTCTAAAGTTGAAGTCACCTAGTATGTGGACTGAAGGAAGTTTCTTATGTTGGGGATTAATGTCCTCAAGCTGATTTCGAAGGAGTTGAAAGTCTTCGCACGAGCCACTAGGTTCTCGATACCAACTTGCTATGTAGTGAGAAGATTTGTTTGCAAAGACCTTAGCCCACACTGATTCCGAGTCGTTTTTCAGTTCTGTCAGTGGCCTATGGGGAATTTCCTTGTGAATAAGGAGCATCACGCCGCCACCATGAAGGTTCCTGTCCTTCCTATAAGCATTGTATGGGCAGAAATCAGGGAACAGTTCTGAAGTTGAAATTGAGCCATCAATTTTGTCTCCTGAATAGCTATAATATCAGGCTTATGATAATCAAGAAAAGCCAACAGCTCTTCGCCTTTTATGCCATTAATATTGAAGCTTACAAATTTCAGTCCTTTCAGGTCGTTTTTTTAGTGCCAGATGCAGAAGATGCATTATTCATGTCTTTCACCAAGAGATCAAACCTGTTTGACTGTTCAAAGTTGCACTGAGTATCAAAATCAGAATCAGAGAAGTTGAGAACTTCACATTTTGGGCATATCCAGGTGCAGTTTGTATTTTCCAAAGTTTCATATTTTCCAAAGATTCATATAGCTCTGAATAAGAAGAGCTTCCAGGTGAATAGTCTTCTTATTTCTCCCTAAGAACATACATGTATATTGGGTACTCATTAGAAGTGATTCAGATAAGTACAACAACACATAGCGAAAACATGCCTATATAATTTTGACCCCCTTAAACCCCACTTTTATATAGTAAATCAGGGGTTTACGGGGTATATATTATTTTTTCTTATTTCTGCTCAAAACATAGATTGTTTGTACTTGTTAGAATGCCTCGCCAAGGCGGTTCTAACGAGTATCCACAATCAATGTTTTGAGCAGGAATATGAAAAATATCAGAATTTTTATCTGAAAATTTTCCCTTTTTTCGTTTTAAAATTTTCCATATATTTGAATAAGCATGTTTTCGTGATAATTGTTTAGCTGCGCCAAGGGAATCGAGCCAATACAGCATATGCGGACAGCCTAGTTTGGGCCAGCGGTGGTTAACCCATTAAAGACTGAATAATCTCTCCCCCACTATATATCGGAAGAGGCCATTTTCGATTTTAGGTATGCCAGGCTATATCCTCTAGATATTCCTTAAGAAAAATAGTTGAACTATTTGCAAACAGTGGAGATCCTGATCAGACGCCGAGTTCTGCCGCGTCTTATCTGGGTCTGCACTGTTTGCCAGTTACCCGTTTAGGCGTCTCCAGTCTTCAATAGGTTAAAGTTTGCTTAATGTCAAATTTGGGAACAGAAGGCGAAATTTGCACGCTACGTCAAGGCAATATGTTGGTGACGTAATTGTAATAGGAATGATTTTTTGTCAATTTCATTGATGTGTAAACTCCGGTAAATCACTCACAAACTGAGTAAAGTTCAAAAGACTATTCTTTTTCTCCAACGAGAAATCAAACGTATGAGAATGTAAATTCTTCATTTAATGATACAGTACTAAAAATGTAAATATAGGGAAAGACAATATTGTTTAAAAATGTATCTTGAATGAAAGATCTGCATACACTATGCGTTTTGAGGCAAATTTGATAAAAAATGGATACAAACTAAGAAAGTTACTGGAGTTTAAATATTTCAAAATCGTTTTTTTCTGGGCGCCATCATTTTGAATATTCAATGAGATTCTAAATAGTATACAAAATGGCAGCCCCAATTAAAGCAAAGCTTAAATTTCCGATATTGTTTTATTATTATTCGTCGGAGTTTGATCAAATGCGTCAAAAAGAATAGTTTCATTTCAGAACAATATTTTGTTTTCATTGGTGCATTCCTTATAAAAAATCCAAAGTATGTTTATTTATGCACCTGTGCATTATAAATGGACAAGTTGTTTTACAGTTCCAGCCTTATGTAAATATCTACTGTTGCACCTGTATAGATGTTTTACCCTTCTGACCTACCTTGCCTGCTGGATCACAAAATGTGGAACTTTTGCCATATCTAAACTGACACTGCTCGTCCTTTGTGTACCATCGCCCTGGATAAGTCTTGTCCTCTTGTGCCCACCAATCGGCCATGGTAAAGTGGTGATCTCGGAGACATTTCCATGGTTGCCTGGAAAGTTGTGTTTACTTTAGTTACTTAAAATATTTAATATTATGACGCTTTAACCCTTGTCATGTTGAATAAATTAAGATGCCGCGCTCATTTCTAATTTCAAGCCAATCAGATTACTTGATCCGGGTTTTTGACAGAAATTCATATATTTAATGACAAACAATGCAGACTGTTTGCTAAGATAGGGCATGTCGTTTTCAGCAAGAGAAGGGTTAAGTTTCTGAAGTGGACTCATGCATAATTGAACCTGGGCATGTCTAGTTTTGCAAATAAGGCTGTCAGTATAACATTTATAGCTGGCCTCGGTGGCTAAGTTGGATTCACGTCCGACTGATGATAAGGAAGTCGCGGGTTTGATCCCCGCCGGGTACGACTCATTCTCTCGTGTAGATTGATCATGAAATATTTACTTCTTTTATTTTCTCCCTTCCGCGGATTCAAGAAGTGTTGTTGTCAGTTTCTGCCGAAAAAATGTGCACACGTACTGATTAACCGCTTACAGGACTAAGCCTGCCCAGGAAAAGTATAGTTAAGTTAACACACTGCTCGACATGACCTTAATAGTGTTGACTGGGCCGTAAAAGTCCATGCTGAAAACATAGATAACATCATTGCAAACAGTGTTGATCCTTATGAGACGGCTCGTTACGAGCTGTTTCATCTGGTTCTACATTGTTTGTTGAGGTATCTATTATGGTCTGCAAGGATGAAGTGTTGATATCTTACACACCCGTCTGAAAATTAAACTTCCATTTACTACCTGTCAATGTGTCAATCTGTCGAATGGAAAACAGTGTTATTCTGATTAGACGCGACATTCTCTGACATCTGATCTAGGTGTACACTGTCTACCCAGGCGTGTAAATATACTAGAATGTGTGAATGTATAGTAAAGAATATAGTCTTGTCCGGTGACCTGAGAGACGTGAGTGGTGTGATTGAGTGAGCAGTCTGAGGAAGTGAGTGAGTGGGTAAGTGGTAGTGTTCTAGAGTGATTGTTGTAGGAAGAGACGGACGGTCGGAGAGAAGGAAGAATATGACTGAGAGTGCATTAGAGTGTGTGGTGTGATCAACTGAGCAAGCGAGTTAGTAGATAAGTGCGAATTAGGACTCAGGTGAAGAGAAGGGTGAAGTTGAGCAAGAGTGCATATGAGTTAATGATGCGAGTGAGTGAGTATGTAAGTGAATGCATGAGTGGGTCAGTGAGTATATGGGTGTGTGAGTGAGTGAAGAAGTGAAAGAGTGAAGAAGGGAAGGAATAAGTGAAGGAGGCACAAACTGAATGGATGATATGAGCGAGAGTGAGTGAGTGAGTGAGTCAGTAAGTAAGTGAGTGAATTGAAGCATAAAGCAAGCAGCCAAACAAGAGAGACAGCAAGGTAGAAAGCAAGCATGAAGCAAAAGAAGCAGGAAAGGAATAAAATAAAGAAAGGAAATCATAACAGAAGGGGCAAAGTACGGAATGAAAGAAGAAACGAACTAATGGAATAAGAAAGCAGATATATTTTCTACTTACTCATTGATATGCCACCACATCTTCATTAGACTGCATTCACTAAAGAACCATTTATTGTAGTTCAGAGTGATATCTGCAGGCTCTTCATGGTAAAACTGCCTCATGATATAGTAGTCGTCATCATTACAGCCAATGTAATAATCGTGGTGAGATCCCAACCTGTAAGAAATTATTATAGTAAGAACCCAATCTGAAAGAGATTGGTCAGATTCCAACCAATGAGAGCCTACCGTGGTTAAAATCTGTAAGATATTATTGTGTTGAGATCCAAACCTGTAAAAAATATTATTGCATAAAAAGCAGGGTCGCACGTTATCAACAGCCGTGCTGTAACCGGCGAAAAGCCGTGTATTAACAAGGCAATTCACGCAGTGTTAATGCACGGCTACGCAACTTTCAATATGCTCGTACGGGGCCCACAGATTTACTGCCGTTACGAGACGTGTACTGCCCGGCCTTAGAACGAGCATAGTCAGTGGAAATTACGTTCGCGAGACATCGGTGAAATGGCGAAACAAAATAGTGCATGAAATAACGTGAAATGTAGCAAATGTTTCAGTTTTTATGCAATAATAGCGATCGAACATGGTTTTTCAATGCATTAACATTCGCCAGGTCCCTTGGGAGGTGTTGAAAACCGTGGCCTTCGGCCTCGGTTTTCAACACCTCCCACGGGACCTGGCGAATGTTAATGCATGAAAAACCATGTTTGATCGCTATATTGTGGTGAGATCCCTACCTGTAAAAGATTATTGTGGTAAGATCCCAACCTGTAAGAGGTTATTGTGATGACATCCCAACATGTAAGAGATTATTGTGATGACATCCCAACGTGTAAGAGGTTATTGTGATGACATCCCAACATGTAAGAGATGCCTTAACCTATTTTGATCGTATTTGTTCAGTGGTGACTTATATTGAATCATGACATTAAAAATTCGTTGATATTTTCATGATAAAGAAATTTGCTAAATAAAAGAAAACAATCAACCCTGAAGATAACAGATAAACTTTTGTTTATGAATAAATAAGAGTTAAGATTTCACATAAAGTTGCAACAATTTCAGAGTCTTTCCTTTGAATTGCAAACATTCAGTCCGATCAGGTCGTTCACATTACTACTTATGTGTATTTAAAACAGTAATATCTACATATACAGAGTCCTTGATATCATATGTATAGATGGGATTAAATGGGTTAATAATAATGATGCCTTTGCTCAATAGCGACCAACAGTTTAACAACACCCCGGTAATAAAACCCACCCTACACCCAATCTACTCTCCCTCTCCCTTAATGCAGGAAAAAGTGGGGTCGTAGGGATTATGTATTTGTTTTCCTGCTCCAGAACATAGATTTTGGGTATTCATCAGAACCGACTCGTTTACATAGATTGTGAGTATCCCTTAAAACCGCCTATTGCAGTTCTAACAAGTACCCACAATCTATGTTTTGAGCAAAAATAAGATAAATATTACACATTATCATCTAATAAATTTTGTTTTTAACCATCTTAAAATTAAATCATCTGCTAACAGATTATTCACAATATACAGCAACATCGGATAATAGCGCCCCCCCCCCCCCCCCGCACACACACACACACACACACACACACACACACACACACACACACACACACACACACACACACACACACACACACACACACACTCCAAGCCCCTTCCGGGGACAGCTGGCTAGTGTCGCGTGGTTTAATGAACGGGTAATAATCATCTATACGTGTGTCATTTCTTATTAAACCATGGAAGCGATAATGAAAAACGTACTCATTAAAAGAACCAAATAATTTTGAAACCTTGCTAGTGTGCATAGACAGGTATGCCTCATGCATGTGTACTGCGTAAAATACATTCATCATGAAAACGAACTAGATATTTATTTCCGGTTTCTCACGAGATTGTCCGTGATCACTCGGTAACAGTTTGATAACTCGGAGAAGGTGTCAGGTACGATAATTCCTGATGTAAACTTCACAAACTGTCGGTACTGGTTTCTATTCTTGAATTGTCATGAATTGGCCATGAGACCCATTGTTGCATATGATTTGCTCTCCATTGAAACATTCTATAGTATTCAGTGATTCCGTTTGCGGACAGCAAAGACCCTGATGAGACTCTGGGCCTGCGCTGCACGAATATGTCCGAAGACTCTCTATGGCACCAATACCTTTGGGATCATAGAAATTTGTTCTAGATATGGGTAGTTCGAGCCACTGAGGTTAAATCATAGCGCCAGGTTAGCAGTCAATGGAATGGGAACGATGTCTTTTCGATCTTCTATTAAACAATGGTATGTTGAGTGTACTAATTAGAATCGCTAATTGCCTCGACGAGGCGATTCTAATGAGTACATACGACATACATTTTCATGATATAATCGGAAAAAAAATCCTAAAATATCCCTAAATATTTGTTTTCTTGAGCTGTCGGGGAAATTTCCTAGGGACAAAAACGAGTTCGAATTAGCCACGGAAATGAGGTATCGGTGTTCGAGTCATTACGGTTTTACTGTAGTTTGATTATAAAGTGTGTTCAGCTCTTAGCCAGAGTTGATCAAAATGTATAATTCAGGCTATTATGGAACAGATATTAGCAAAACGTATAGTGTGGGTTGTTGTTTTGAATACGAAAGCAGAAAATCATCTTGGCCCAGTTGTTCAAAGCGTCGTTAGCTTCACGAGCTCGTAAGTGGTCAAAATGGTAACTGTTCTAGTTAGTACAATATCAAATTCGTAGGTATTTTTACTGCAAAAATGTGAATAGCTTTTGCAAATGCAAAAGCTACTCACAATTTTTTTCAGCAAAAATATTAGCGTATATGCCGTATTTAATGATCAAAGTTTTAACGATACGTTAACTAACGACATCATTAGTTTTGAACAATTGGCCCCTGGGGTACAAATCACCATTACATCTGCCATAGCCTCGTACAAGCTGTGTCACCGTCCTTGTAGAGGCAAAATCCGATTACATGACAAATAATCTACCATTCCATTTCTTGTTTTGAACAGCTAAGAGGGACTGCTGTCAGGCAAAAGTCACGTATGGACCATTTGAACTTAGAACGAAAAAAGTTGTGGGCTATACAACATTTGAAAACGAGTTGACTCTCGTTATCTCGAATTCGAAGGGACTCTCTGAAACACTTCGAGATATCCGTACCTCGACAGATCAGATTTTCAGAATTGAGGAAAAAATAATTCGAACAACCACATTTAACAAATTTATATGTAATTTGACTCTTGACGTTAGAGATATATCAAAAATATGGTGAAAAAGAAAAGAAATTGCTCCTTAGGAGCAATTACTCCTCTTTTCCACAATATGTTTTACTTGTTGTTAAATTTTCATGTTTAGGAAGGGACACGATTTTCACTTCGAGATAAGCGGTTATTCGAGATAAGTGAGTTCGCGATAACGAGAGTCAACTGTATATAAAATATAGAAGGAAAATCAGTGGCAGTCTGTAGCCTCTAGCGCAGGACTGAAAAATAGAAAGGAAGGCAATGATCAGGAATCGATACAATTATCCCACACCGCCCATCAGAGTCATCAAAGGGAAAGAAACACAAACACGAAATAACTGGACCCTAATGGAAACATCACTAGCAGAAAGCCAAACTGACAGTTACTTTCCCACAAAGTGGCCAAATGGTTATCCAAAAACAAAAAGATGTAAGCGACACACACATTCAAAGTTGAACTATAACAAAAATAAACCATGACAGAAAAACCGCCTTGGAACGGTCAGTGAAAAGCATTTCACTGGGGGGGGGGGGGGTGTGGGGGGGGCTTAAATCAATTTCACGTGGCCACAATCCTCGCCCTTACTTCTGCCGCGGTTTAGATACATAATTTGTTCAGTCCGCATGAAGGCTTCCTAACTCATCAGTGCTACATCTCCAAGAACACAAAATATCAACAAATTACAGAGATGAAACAACGATGAGGACTCGACAGCACGAAACAACTGAAATGCTAGAGCAGAAGAAAACCAACAGTAAGACTCCGGTGGGTCCGACCAAAGATAGAGCATCAAGTACCAACCAACATTACCCAAAATTAAATTTCAAGTAAGTCTTTACGCTGGAACCATCATAGAATCTGAGGCTTAACCCACCGGCATGCAATCAAAGAGGGAAGCAAAGTTATTAACCGTGATTGGGTTAATAACAATGCATGCAGTCTGTCGTATAACATTTATGTTGTACCCCATCTTTTTATATCGGAGAATGATTTTACGAAATTGGGTACTAAAGTCATTGCAAGCATATATTTTTCTGAATTTATATACTAAGTCACCATAAAATTCGGGTTCCGATAGGCCTTGTTGCAGAAGAGATTTAAGTTCAACATTGAATTTAGAAACTAAATCGGAATGACGTCTATACAACTTAGAAAAAGCTCTACGTAGTTTATGATACCGTTAACCGTGATTATAAAGTTCCCCAGCTAGCATTATACGTAAATCTACATTTACGATGACGGCCCGTTATAGATTTACGTAGAATGCTGACTGGGTCAGCAGTTAACAATTTATTACGAGTGTTGAAGTCAGTTACATGACTAGACACTCTGGCAAATCGAATTAATTGTGAAATATAAACACCGTAGGATGCCACACGAGGAACATCATCATCCAAGAAAGGAAAATTTACAATCTCAAAATCAAAATCATCCCGTTTATCATAAATTTTGCAGGAAACAAACCCATCTACAATAGATAAATGTAAATCCAAAAACGCGGCTTCGGTATCAGAAGAATTAGCTTTATTTAACTGAAGTTCTGGGGGGTAAATTTGCCTGATTAAACCGTTGAAGTAGGTATTGTCAATATTCATCAAAATATCTTGTCGAGCTAAAAGCTTCAATGATTTTAGATTGGTTTTCAACGGAAAGGGACATCATGAAGTCTCTTTCATAACAAAACAAGAACAAATCAACCACAATGGTGCGCAATTCGTACCCATCGGAATACCCACAATTTGTCTAAATAACTTAGTACCAAATCTTATATAAATATTGTCAAGTAGAAAGGTGAAAGGTCCACACACTTTCTGACATGTCCATAATGTGTAATATTTATGCACTTCAGAAGTAAAAAAAGCATTTCTTACATTATATGCAAGGTAGTAGAGGGAATCTTCTCTATGAAATGTGACTCTACTTTCGGTACACATTAAACGGATCCTGCGTCCCAAAAGAACCAGAAAAGATAATATGGGTTGCGTCAAGCGAAAAATTACCTTCGAGCATGCACAAAATATGCTGGGCCCAGTTGTTCAAAGCGTCGTTAGCTTAACGAGCTCGTTAAGGGTTAAAATATTAACTGTTCTAGTGAGTACAATATCTAATTCACAGGCATTTTTGCTGAAAAAATGTGAGTGGCTTTTGCAAATACTCACATTTTTTCAGCAAAAATACTAGCGTATATGCCATTTTTAATGATCAAAGTTTTAACGATACGTTAAGTAACGACATCGTTAGTTTTGAACAACTGGGCCCTGGTTAATATCGTCAAAATTATATAGGCGTGTTTTCCTGATGATGATGTATATATATATATATATATATATATATATATATATATATATATATATATATATACATATATATATATATATATATATATATATATATATATATATATATATATATATATATATATATATATATATGTATGTATTTATATATATATATATATATATATATATATATATATATATATATATATATATATATATATATATATATATATATATATCATGGATGGGTTCGAATCTCACTCAGCCCAGCCCATTTTTCTCCCTTTACACTTTTTTCTGAAATACTTGTATCAGTAATGATCCTGGACCCGAATTCTTTGTTGAAGTTTGTATAAATCTATATGTATATATGTGTTCTCAAAGACATATGTTGTGGATACTCTTCAGAAGGGCTTCACCGGAGCGTTTCTTATGAATACCCACAACATATGTTTTCTTCGAAAAATAATAACAATGTGAATTTTCGGCCAAGTAAATCTTAATTAAACAAACGGATTTTGACCATTTATTTGCTCGTGGGCAAGTAATAACATTTGTGACTTCCACAATCCTGCATTGTATATGTACTGAGAAAAGAATGACTTACGCATGCCCTAATTCGTGGGCGATACTCAAATCGATCCACTTGTTCGTTGTTTCTACAATTGAGACTTGATACCAAGGAAACCAATTTTCCACACATATGGTAGCAAAGTAGGCAAGACCTGAAGACAAAACAAATCAAAGCACTGAGAGTGCTGACGATGGTTGCATGAAAAATCTTCTTTTCAGTGCCGAAAGTCTTATGTAAATTGTAATCTCATATCTATTAAGCCGTTTTCGATTCCTGAGAATGTAGAACCTTTTCGGTGTTAAGTAGGATCGCTGCTCGGGTTACACCTTTTACCAAACTCTGTAAATTTTGAGCGTTTTACTAGAATTTTTATATTCGTCCGCCAAAAATGTACTCAGTATCATTAAAATCTTATTTCTTCAAATGCTAAAGTTTTCTTTGGTTTTGTTTATTCATTCGCATCAGAGTGTATAGGACTAATACCCAGCGGGCACATGACGTAAATATAACGTCGCCTCAACGTCGATGCAACGTCATGACGTTGCATCGACGTTGAGGCGACGTTATATTTACGTCATGTGCCTGCCAGGTATGTTTGAATTCAGAATTAAGCGTTATTAGCATAACCAGGGCACTATTTGTTAGGTAGCTATTAGGCTAGTATATATAATTACAGAAAACGGATTGTCGAAATGTGGTATGCGGTTTGGCAATCGCTCCCGAAATTCAGGATGTGAGCCACACGAAACGGGCTGCAAAGTTGTACGCGAACAGCAAATGTCAACCCACCATGCGCATTGGCACAGTTTTAGAACTTCGGTATAGATAGGTATTATTGCATAAAAAGCAGTGCCGTACGTTATTAACAGCCGTGCATTAACCGGAGAAAAGCCGTGTATTAACAAGGCAATTCACGCGCTGTTAATGCACGGCTATGCAACTTTCAATATGATCGTACCGGGGCCACAGATTTGCTGCCGTTACGAGATGTGTACTGCCCGGCCCTAGAACGGGCATAGTTAGTGGAAATTACGTTCGCGAGACATCGGTGAAAAGGCCAAACCAAATAGTGCAAGAAATAACGCTACATGTAGCGAATGTTTTCAGTTTTCATGCAATAATAGCGATCGAACATGGTTTTTCAATGCATTAACATTCGCCAGGTCCCTTGGGAGGTGTTGAAAACCGCGGCCTTCGTGCTAAACATGCGCACAATCTTTTTAGACCTCCGTTTTTGCGAGCAGTGTTTAACATGTGCACGACCTGCTTAGACCTTCATTTGTGCCGTTAGTGCGCAACATGTGCTCATTCTACTTAGACCGCCAATAGTGCTATATATACTAGCAATTTGTTTAGACCTCCGTCTTTTGCCAGTAGTGCTAAACATGCGCGGAAACTGTTTAGGTGTCCGTATTTTACCAGCAGCGCTAAACAATCTTCGTTCCGCGCATAAGCTTTGCAGATACAGTTTTGTATGTATTAATTTATCATGGTCCAAATCGAAGATAAAATTGGGCTGAATAAATCTATAGACATGATAAAATTAGTTAGATCTAAACCTGCCAAGGTCTAAATCAACTAAAGCTAAGAAAAAAAAAAGGCCAGGTGCAAGTAAGCTATGGTCAGAATCAGCCATAGTGATGATGGAATCCAGGTCAGTACATGTATCAGCTATGGTCAGAATCAAACTTAGTGACCCGGTCTGGATAACCTGTAGGTATGACACGTATAATAAAATCATCCAGATACGAATCGGCTATGGTCTGAATCGGCCACAATTATGATAAAATTATCCAAGTTCGAATCAACGGTGGTCCGAATCAAACAAATACGATCTTAACTCATAAAGGCCATGCAAAATGTACAGTAGGCGACATTCTAGAAAATTATTTTATTGATCAGAGAAAAAAAGGCTTGTTATGTTCTAAACAGATGATTCACATGAAATGCCAATCCTTACTGTCTTTGAAAATAAACATGTTGCTTGCTGCTGTTGTGATTGACGCTTTAAACTTAAAAACAACTAAGCAAACAAAAGAAACTAGAAAATTAATGTAAAGTTGATGTTTAAGAGTTAAAACTTAGGCGAACAAAAAGAAACTTGAAGCATATCTGTAAAACATTATGCCCAAACTATATATGCTTATTCCTAAGAAATGCCACATTTGAAAAGAGGCATAACTTTCATACAGTTAACCCATTTATGCCTAGCGTCCTATTAAAGGAACATTTGCAAACAGTGTAGACCCAGATCAGACGCCCCAGAACGCGGCGTCTGATCAGGGTCTACACTGTTTGCAGTAACAGTGGAAATTTTCAATAATGAAAGCAACTATGGCAATTTCTATATAACACCCCTTTGGCTATATGATGGACCCATTCAAAGTTCATAATGGGAGAGTTCACTGAAAATATTCAGGCATAAATGGGTTAAACTGATGATTTTTTAAAACTTATCTGGTGATCTGCTTTTCTGCCCCAGTAAGTCTGACAAATATCAAAGCCCTAGCATTTTGTATACAATGCAAAATTTGACGAACGAACGGGCGAACAAAACAAAAGCTATATACCCTCTCATGTTTTTTCAAATAAGAAACAAAAGTATCCATTACGAAAATACGCCTATTCAAATATATAGAAAATTTCACCTCCAAAAAAATGAAAATTTTCAGATAAAAAACTCTGATATTTTTTCATATTTCTGCTCAAAACATATATTGTGGATACTCGTTAGAACCGCTTCGGCAAAGCTGTTCTAACGGGTACCAACAATCTATGTTTTCGAGCAAAAATTAGAAAAATAATGCATACCCCTGTAAACCCCAGTTTTACTATATAAAAGTGGGGTTCGAGGGGGTCAAAATTATATAGGCATGTTTTCGTGATGCATATGCAATCACTTACTGGTGTAATTTGGATCCCCATTATATATGATATCTTTCCTGCAAGTATAAAGATAACAAGTTTTAGTGTTCATAAAAATCTTGGTCTACAATTAGTACACAATAAATGTGTTAAAGCCAATTGAAGATTGACAGCAAAATGTCAAGTTTTGTATTAATCCATTAAGTAGTCTCTAAAATATAAACAAAACTAATGACGTGGCTATGGAATATGAGTCACATTGACCAGAGCAAGCTCATTGCTAAAGCTAATACTTGGTTATAATACCGTTGCGCAGTCCTTGGATAATAACACTGGACCAGTCCATGATTTTTCACATGGTTGTTTCCGAAGCAATGGCTAACAGCAAATGGGCGTAGACAATAATGCTAACTCTAAAATTTTTAAGCAGATTTATTGCAGACGGCATTCTAAAATTGATTTTGTTATTTCTCGGTGAAAATATGATTTGACATTTCATATGATTCGTCTATTAGACATGATTCACATGAAATTTCATGCCTTATTTTCTTTAAAAAGTTAAGCAGAAGAAAACAGAAGTTATTGTGTGTGTGTGTGTGTGTGTGTGTGTGTGTGTGTGTGTGTGTGTGTGTGTGTGTGTGTGTGTGTGTGAGGGGAGGGGCATTAATTGCCCTGATCATCATGAACATCGAGCATTAGCTAGGTCTGACCAGGGCCTTTTTTGTCCCTTCGCAAAAATGATGTCTTGCGACGCTAAGCATTAATGAAAACAATTAAAACTTGGTTCTCACGTACATTAGCATAAATATGCAATATCAAAGACTTAAGCTCCTCTATTGTTAGTATTTATTATGAGTGAGTATATTGGGTTTCCATCACATAGACTTGTTTCCGTAATGTTTTTGGCGATGAAGTGATAATAATACCTTGTAAAGCACTGAGCATGATCAAAAGCCCACAGATTAGGACGTAGTCTTTCTTGCAAATATGCACATTTTTCGATCCCTTTTAACCCGTCTATACACTCAGGGTTGTATAGGCCTAGAGGGTTGCCCAGGCACCCTGTCTCTGCTCCTGTCGTCCAATCGTCCCAGGAGTTCTGAATTAAAAATAAACACACACAGATTTAAATGTAGAAAGAATCGACACGAGGAAAAAGTAAGCTGTAGTCAAAAGACACCGAATTGTAACAAAAGTCGAATCAAAATATCGCAGACATTAACGCTTAGCATGCTGGGTAAAATTTTCAACAGATGATGTAAATTATATTTCTTATTTTTTACAATTAAAAGTCAAATCCTGTTTTCTGGGAAAAATAAGGAAATATTATCAATTTGTCGTCTGGTGAATTAGCCCTAGAGAGTGGGTAAAGATTAATCGAATGTTTGACAAATTCGAAACAATCGCTATTACCCACTTATTCCAAGAAATGGACTACTACAGTGTAGACCCAAATCAGACACCTCAGAACGCAGCGTATTATCAGGGTCTACACTGTTTGCAACAAATACAGGCGTTTCTTTATAAATGGTAAAACAATACGACTAACCAGGCACACCTTCAACTGGAAATGGGTCTGCCCAAAGAGCTGAGATTGAAGAATCCACTGGGCATCCAGCTTGTTGTCTACAACTAAAACCCGGTACTAGTTGGACAACTGAATAGTATAAACTAGAATATTATTTGTTGGAAAATCTACATTTACAGGGATTCTCAATTCACATGACATTGTACTGTTTCGGTACACCACACTTACGTAGGTATTCTCAAAACTTATCGTTGGAGCACTTTATCAAAGGTTATGGGATATACATTAATTACTTTTGACAGTGCGTGGATGCATTGATACTGCTAAGCGCAATATATACCAGGGCCCGGTTGTTCAAAGTGTCGTTAGCTTAACGGGTTCGTTAAGGGTCATTTCGTTAACTATTTTAGCGGATTCAATATACAATATTCTGATATTTTTTGCTGACAAAATGTGAGTAGCTTTTGCACTGCAAAAGCTACTCACATTTTTTCAGCAAAATATTTCAGCATATTTGCGTATCACTCTATGTAAATTTTAACGAATCGTTAACTAACGACATCGTTAGCTTTGAACAACTGGGCCCAGGACAGCGTGACAAAAAATTGATAGTCTTAATTACGTTTTTTTTTTTTTTTTTTTTTTTTGTTTACTTTTGATGTGGTAAGCCTTAAAAGCGAAGTAAAATTGGCTGTTATTATGTTTTAAATGTATGGCCAATGGGAAGAGATCTCATTTTGAGCTCTCGAATTCACCTTTTACATCATGTAATTTAACCGACTGAGCCAATTTTTGCAGGCAAGGAACCTAAGACTATTCCGTATTAAAATAGCTTTGTCATTGTATGCAAAACATAAACCAAGCTTGTATCAATTTTAATTTAGCTCTTCAGAATTCTATTCAGTCTGAAATAATATAACAGGCTTCAGCTACGGCAGCCGAGCAACTTCCTTCCTGTTGAGTTTGCTTGTGTCGTCAAGTCTGTATGTGGGATCCAAAGTTTACTTCCAGTTCCTCTAGACTGCTATACGCATCACTGAAGCTGGAGACCAAACAAAATTAGTATAGGCCGACCAAACTGATTTGTCGCATTGAGCTTTTGATTACTTTTTATAAGTATATGTTTACTACGTTTTAGCTCGACTAAATCACTACCATTAGTTATCTTTTTTAACATAAAAATACACCAACAAAAATAATACATCTCTCTGACAGAAAGACATAATAAGATTGCATACACTAAATGCATTTATACATTTTGCATTGATAACGACCATATTGACGCAAAATGTAAAAAAGTAACTTTCTACATCTTGTTTTGAGACTATCTTGTAGAATGTAGAACTACATTTTTACACTTTTTCGTTGTAATAACAGGGCTCCACACATAAAATAAGAGGCATTCAGGGTGTTTTATCTTGTCAGTGAACACTCTGGTGAAGACGGTACGAATGCAGAAATCTGGCTTTGTCTTACCTTGGCAATGAATACCCCAGTGAAGAAGATACGAATGCAGAAATCCGGCTTCGTCATTGGAATCATACTAAATCTCAAATCAGCCTATCAAGAAACATAACAATATTAAGTCGCACTGTGAGAAGACAAACGTACACAACGAAGACTTAACCCAGCCTGCGCATTTACGAAGTCCAATCGGAGTCCTCGTTGGTCGCTTGAAAAAAATTTGCATCTTTAGTTATCGAAAATGCGCCCAGTGAAGATTCTGCATCACGAAAACATACCTATATAATTTTGACCCCCTTAAACCCCACTTTTATATAGTAAAACAGGGGTTTATAGGGGTATACATTTTTTCTTATTTCTGCTCAAAAACATAGATTGTGTGTACTCGTTAGAACCGCCTCGACGAGGCGGTTCTAACAAGTACTTAAATCTATGTTTTGAACAGAAATATGAAAAATAGAATTTTTTCTCTGAAAACTTTCAGGTTTTTGGTGGTGACATTTTCAATATACTTGAACAAGCGTGATGTGAATCTTCGCTTGGAGCACATGTTCGAAGGTTCGTGGTCTAAAGTTGCGAATCATACTTATATATTCATTTCAAGTACAGTCGAACCTCAGAGGTTCGAATACCGATTGCTCGTTTACCATGGTTAATTTGAACACGTTTTTAAGTCAGTAAGAAATTCTTCCGAGAAATGCTCAAGAAAACAAATAATTAAGGAAATTTTCTTACTTTATCATGAAATTGTATGTTGTGTGTACTCATTAGATTTGCGATTCTAATGACTTTCTCAACATGAGCTACACATATCTCGAACAAATTTCCATGGTCCAAAAGAGGTTCGAGTTATTAAGATTCGACCGTATGATACATTTGATGAATATGCCGCCATTCTAACAAGGGAAACGACTTTTGTGACTTCCTCTTTGCTTTTTTTTACACACCAAGGCTCTTCTAAACATGTAGTAAGTTGTTATCGTTTATTGAATACTTATCAGAAGGGGACAAACCAATTTTAACAGTGTTGTTTCCCCTACAAACAAAGCGATTCTCCTTAACAAAAAAAAAAAAAAAAAAAAAAAACTTATACTGAAAACTGCAAGGATTTGCTAATTACGGACAAGAGTGTGTGTACGTTTTTTTGCTTACAAAACATATACATTTATATTGTGGTTACTTAATAGAATCGTCGCAAAGATGACATTCTAATGGTTAGGTCTACTGAACCATACGCTCTCTGTGTGTGTGTGTGTGTGTGTGTGTGTGTGTGTGTGAGAGAGAGAGAGAGAGAGAGAGAGAGAGAGAGAGAGAGAGCTACCTGCCTGCCTGTCCCAAATGCTAACGGTAATACGGGGTACATAAAGGTGACGAGTACATAAAAAACAAAACCTACCAGACTAAATACTAAGAGTATATACGGTACCGTGAAGGCGTCAAATACATACCTCTAAATAGATGCCCATGTAATATTCTATAACAGCTGCCTCAGCGGCAATGGGGTCAAAACCGTTCAGCTTCAAAAATCTGTAATAAACAAGTAAATTTAAGACTGGGAACACTTGGTAGATTTTTCCTGCCGTTTTGTACAAGGAAGACAACTTTCGTGACTTCCGGTTTGCTTTCCTACAAACCAAGCCACTTCTGAAAATGGGTCTACTGTAAAAATAAACAATGTGCTCCCTGCCCTGCATTGCAAATGATTTCTTTTTAATGCATAGGCCAAATATACTTTCCGGAAGGCGGCATTAACAATTTCGACAGAGCTGTCTCCCCTGAAAAGTATCTACTCCCGTCAAAGGGAAAGGCTATATTGAAAGAAAGTATGTTTATCAGGATAGAACTTTCCAAGCGGAAAATTTTTGTACAAGTTTATTTTAACTCGACCAGCACATAAGAAAGTACTCTCTTGCACAAAGATTTACTAACTCATTTCTGTCGTACATGTAGTCAAACCTCTGTTTTATCTTCCATCATTTCATTGATAATTGCTTACCGCAGCTATTTATAATCAGAGGTGTCCACTTCAGCTGAACAGCCAATCAGAGCACCTGTTACAACCAAATAGGCTAGTTATTGTTTTATTGTGCAGAACAAACTGCAGACAGATTTCAAAATACACACACAAAAAAAGCCCGTCCCCTCTCTCCTCGTACAGTTTTCTTTTGATTAATATAATTATTTAACAGGCAGAACACAAAGCCCACATCTATATAAAAAAAAACAACAACAAATTTCTCGGACATCCTTTTACTCGTAGATATGCGCATTTAGATAAGAACTACCGTTTGCCTGTATTCTATGAAAAAACTGTGGTCAAATAAACTAACCACGCTCAACATGACCCTAATGGGTTACTGGGCCGTTAAACTTCAAATCAAAATATCCTGTATTCCATAGTGTCTGTCTGGTTTTACCATATTCTCCCTACATAATCGGACAGACAAGCTTGAGCAGAAAGAAGAATCCAATACCCTTAAAGAAGCAGTTTGATCAGAGTCTGCACCGTATGTCATTCCAACACAATATTTTAAACAATGCATCAAGTGGACATTTTGACTCGTTTAAATTTAAGGATAAGTATGGTAAGGTGGAAATTGTCCGAATATTTAGGAAAATTATCTACTTACAAATTCCATTCTTTCTGGTCAATAAACGCATAGACTTCCACGATCTCGCAGTCAGGAATTGTTCTTTTCTTTCGGTTGGACTTTTTGCGCATTTTCTTCTCTATTGCCTTTTTGAGATCTTTTACGATAAAATCAGCTGCAAGAATAAACGCCTTATTTGTTCTAAATACAGTCAAACCTGTCCTAAAGGCCACCTGTATTAAGCAATCACCTGCCTTTAAAGGCCACTATTTTAAATCCCATTAAAGGCAAAGAAGTGGAAATCTACCTGTATTAAACAAGCACCTGTCTTCAGCAGCCAAGTTTTGGCTTTCCGAAAAGTGCTTGCTTAACACAGGTTTGACTGTATGCAGATAGACTGGCATGAGCAAACATTGTAGACCTAGATCAGACGCCGCAGTATGCGGCGTCTGATCTGGGTCTACACTGTTTCCAAATCATCCAGCTACTTTGGACATATCAACAGGTTGTGAAATTTACTTTTTCTAATTATGGTAAGGATTTAAGTACGGTAGCTTGTAAACAATATGGACAGCCAGAAATGGTAAAATTCAGCTGAGTATTTGTTTACAGGTCTATGCAAATAGTTTAGATTCAGATCTGGTCAGGATATAGACTGTTTGCCATTCATCTGGTAAAATTGGACAATGTTATAGATTGTTTGTAGGTATATTATATTTTATAAGAAGTATAGTCGAACTTCAATGGCTAAAACGGCTTTTGTACCATGGAAATTGGTTCGAGGTATATGGTTAGTTCAAGCCACTGAGAGTTAATCATGGCCAGGTCAGGAATCAAAAGGCGATAATTCAGGGAAACTTTTTTGTTCTTCTACACAATAATAGTATGTTGAGTTTACTCATTAGAATCGCCCCGATAAAGCGATTTTAATGAATACATACAACATACAACATACAATTTCATGATAAAATAAATGTTTTCTCGAGAATTTCAGGGGGAATCAAAAATGAGTTCAAAATTACCATGGTAAACGAGTCATCGGTGTTTGAGCCATTGAGGTTTTACTGTACTAATGAAACAGTAAGGTTAAGGTGTGCGAATATTAGGGTAAACATGATATCCAAATTAAATAAAAAAAAAATAACAAGAAAATGACATTATGAGTCAGGGCGGGCTAGATTTAGTCTGAGAATTAATAAAACAGATGTCCAGGAAGCGCCACGATCACCGAATATAGACTGCGAATGACACCAAAAGGGGGAGGGGATGAGATGCCAGTTCCTTCTGTATCGGCTCCTGACAAACTACCGAACGAACCGGAAAAGCATTAGACCCATTTATGCTTAGCATCCCATACAAGGGACATTAGCAAACAGGATACACCCAGATCAGACATCACAGAATGCGGCGTTTGATAAGGGTCTGCACTGTTTGCATTACATGTTAGGATTTCTATAAAATATTGTCATAATAAAACATAAACCACATCCATTCGGTCCAAAGAGTTAAGGTAGAAGAATCCACTAGGCATAAATAGTTCAACGGCATAAACTGATCATACAAAACAACACTTATTCACATAACAAACAAACGAAGAGGACAATAGATACCGGACCGGTCCCACAGCAACACCATAAGGTAAGGGCGATGGAGAAAGCTTAACCCTTGTCATGCTGAATAAATTAAGATACCACGCCCACTTCTAATTTCCAGCCAATCAGATTACTTGATCCGGGTTTTTGATAGAAATTTACATATTTAATGACAAACAGTGCAGATCCAGATTAGTTGGCTTCTTCAGAAGCCAACTGATCTGGATCTAAACTGTGTGCTAAGACAGGGCGTCGTGTTCAGCAAGAGAAGGATTAAACCTGATTTTATGGGAGTCGAACCTTGGCCCTAGTCTTGTTACAGTAACAGCTATACACAATTTATCCGTCCGCGAAGTTGTCATATTTGCAACCAAGCCGGCACGCAACACTGAAACAACGTTGCATCAACGTCGATGCAACGTTATGACGTTGTATTGACGTCAATGAGACGTTGTATAAACGTCATGTGTCCGCTGGAACGTCTCATGAATTAACCTTGTGCAAGTTCAAATGGATCTTAATTTTGGTATAGTTCGCATCGATCTCAACCTTGGGTGAGTTTGCATGGATCGCGACTTTGTTTCGAGACAGTGTCGGTTCTTAAGCGAAAGTTGTTGACGTCTACACCTTTTAGCGCATGTGCAGTGATCAACTCCACTAACCCTGCACGGACTAGAGTTCATTTTAGAAAATCTATTAATAAGATAGCCGATCACTATAGTTGCGTTGCTTCCATCAGTTTAATTTCACCCATGGATATGCAAGAACCAATCAAAACGATTGTTTACTGAAGACGCAAGTGAACTCACTCCTTAATTTTCGAAGCTTCGAACGCAGCTTGTCCATTTAAACATAAGCTGCGAAGGAAACGAATGGTTAAGGCAAAGCAAAGACTGATCAGACTGCGTTGATGCAGTCTGATCTGAGTATTTACTGGGCGTGTATGTCAAGGATTTATTGAGGAGTATTTGGTGATAACCCTGGGATGATTTGTTTTCTTATTTCTTCATAAAATTTTGTGGATACTTATTAGAAGCACCTTGATTGATACTTTGTATGTTTCATTATTGTTCCATTATAGTTTGACAAGGGAGATAACACTTGTTACTCCCTGTTAGCCTTTCAGAACAGCAAGTCTTTCTGAAAAAGAATATGCTTTAAAAGAAAGAATTAGCTCACACAGGGAGCATTCTTTCAAAGTAGACTTCTTTCAGAAGAAACGCGAAACGATTTTGACAGAATTGCCTCCCCTGAAAGTGTTTTTATTTTGCTTTAATGTATTTTATCTCTCTTTTGAAAAAAAAATAAAAATAAAAAAAAAAAAAAATAAAATAAAATAAAATAACATGCAGGAATAAGACTAATACTGATGTTACGTTGCTATGGTACTCTAAAAAGTACCCAGTGGGCACACAACGTTAAAATGACGTCGTATCAACGTCGATGCGACGTGATCACGTCGCATCGACGTTGATACGACCTCATTTTGATATTGTGTGTCTGCTGGATAGTCCTATGTAAAAATATTGTGTATGAAGCAGATGATATATACGGTGTTAGGTAAAAATAACTGCACTGTTCTGTTTATTTCAGGCAATGGGAGGGCCCTGAATGAGTAAATATTCTGCAGGGGACTACTTGGGATGGTGGTGTGATATAAAGAGTCCGTCGGTCAGTCCAGTTTGTGTCCTGAATAGGAAGAATATGGTGACGAGTTTTCAGAGTGGTGAAGAGGACATGAAAGTCCCAGGATCTGGTGACTTAAGTGGTCATCGCATCCAGTCAAAGTTCGGATCTCATTCGGAACCCAGGAAATACAATACTTTTTCTGTTGTAGCCTTTTAAGCAATTAAAAAGAATCCGGACCCTTTATAACGTTGGGCAAATGTAAGCACACCTAGGTAAGCTCCTACTACTTTTCTGATGCAGTTAAATGACCCGACTCTGGTCTGTTGGTGTGTTACAGTGCCTAAGTCATAAAATTATACGGCAGTTCACAAAGCTACAGTGAACCCACGTTACAACGACAGCACTTGTTCCCAAAGACGTTGCAATTAAACTGAATATGTTGTTGTACAGAATACTTAATGAACAGACTGAAATGTAAGAAAGGTCTTATTTTGTTCTTATTTCCTCATAGAACATATGTTTTGGATATTTGTTAGAATCGCCTCACTGAGGCGATTCTAACAAATATCCAAAACATGTGATTCTTTAAAGTATTTAATACTATATTCTTGCATAATTTGTGACTAATAGTTACCTCTTAAGCGAAGGTTTTGTGACAGTCAAATTGTCATTATAACGAATTTTGTCGTTGTATCGAATGTCGGTGTAAAGAGGGTTGTCTGTATATTCTCAACACAAAAAATTATAAACAGTAATCAAAAGTATACCACTTATTACTCACATTTCGCATGTGCGCAAAGAAAAATATTTGCAATAAAGATAAATGACCTAACATAGAATATTTTCATCCTTTATGATAAGGGCTGCTATTAAAGGAATGAATTTGCTCCCAGCGGAAGCAAATTCTATGCTTTAAGAGCAGCCTCTATTTTAGAAGCGCAAAATAGGGATTTGTTTGAATTTATGGGTGTACGTTAACACATTTCTGCTCTGGCAGCGCCATTAGTAACGTCATCACGTTAGCGCTGGCTTAGCTATATTATCGCTATATTAACCTCATAATAGGGTACAGGGAACTAACTGGTCTTCCCATGAAACTCCATAGAAGTTCACTTTTTTGGTTAAGAGTTCTTTTCAGTGTTTGGCTGGGCCTCTTAACGTTGTGTTACTTCAAAGATCAGGCTTAGCACAGCGAAATAAATAAGGGAAACACGACTAACATCAACACTTTTTTGGACTTTTTGAAAGATGTGTTTAACATCCTCTCAGTTGGCAGATATCAACCAAGTTTCTTTATGCGGACAACGAAGACGCTGATCAGACTGCGCGGATGCGCAGACTGATTTGAGTCTTCGTTGTGCACACATATCAGAATGTATGTTTTCTCACGGTGCGCTTAATGAAGGTTCTGTCGGCAAATATTCACTGGTCGTCCTGTCCGGACGAGCATGTATATGGTATGTTATTTATGTTTATTAGAACATTGTGTAACTCTGCTAGGGTAGGCAGAGAATATGGCAGCATATGGCATAAGGCTGTATTGTTCATTCAATTGTGGCACTATTAAATTACAGGTAACCCATTGTAGTCTGGAGATCCCTAAAAGTGTATTTGGCAAACAGTGCAGACCCAGATTAGACGCCGAAGAACGCGGCGTCTGATCAGGGTCTCCACTGTTTGCAAATAGTTAAGCCATTTTTATTTTAAATTTATTTAAATTTTATGGTCAGACGTACCTAAAATTGAAATTGGACTCTTCCAATATATAGTGCGGGAGAGTTCGTTCAGTCTGCAATGGGTTAAACAATAATTAATCAAATTATTGTCAAAGTATTTGAAATGTCACTTCTTCATTCGGCTCCAGCAAACACAAACAGAAAATTCTATTTCTTTGAAATAATCAAGAAATTATGCACAGACATTTTTTGTTACAATAAATCATAAGCTTTAATTCATCTGTATTATCAACTTATGACAGACAATTACATAAAATACTACCCCGCACTTTTTTGCACCAATCAGTCCTGACTCAGCCAGTTTCCTGTTCCCAATAAGGAACACTCATTGACCCTTTCAGCATGGCATACCAAAACATATGTATCTGAGTAAACAGTGTAAATCCAAATGAGACGATCTTCATCAGGATCTACACTGTCTACTATACGTTTTTTTTTTATTTTTTTATTTTTATTTTTTTTTTTTTTATTATTAATTTTAGACTGAAACCCTATTTGCATCAGTGGAAAGTCAAAATTCAAGAATGGAATAGTTCACTTGCGAAACAGAGATGAAAGGTTTGAGACTATAACTTACCCCCTATCTTTGGTTTTTCTCCTTTAGGAAATACACCACTATTCTTATTTCTTTTAAAGAGAGTATCAGCTGTGATATCCTCAGATCGCCGAGCCCTGTGTAGTTTTGTTTCAGCCGAGTTTTCATCCCTGCTTATCTTCCAAATGCTGTCGTCAATGATCATTGACCCTTGCTGCAAAAAGATATCATAACGCTAAACCTTTCAGCTCTTAGCTTTTGACTTTGACTCTTCCATCCCTGCATTTGGACATATCCATTGTTGAAAATAGGGATTCAGCCAAACGTCAATAACAGAATGGCAAACTGTATAGATCTTTATGAGACGGCTCGTTATGAGCCGTCTCATCTGGAGCTGCACTGTTTGCAAAGATATCTGTACCGATCTGTAGGGATGAAAAGGTTAATAGCCAGAGTGATATGTCTAGCTGCAGAAGTCATATTATTACATTAACACGCATATGTGATATGCCTATCTGCAAACTAAATAGCGTTAACGGTACGTCTAACTGCGATAATAGAGCATTACATTAACCCGCATATATATGTGATATGTCATAGTGCAAAACAAATAGCAATGTGTTGACACACCAATGGGATATGTCCTGCTGTTACTGATATTAATGCGTGAACACACCTATTTGAAACGTCTTGCTGTAATACAAACAGTATTGTGTTAGCACATCTATGTGATATAGCTTGCCTCAATATAATTGTGTTAACACTCCTATGTGATATGTCTTGTTGCAATACAAATAACATTGTATTTATACACCAGTGTGATATGTCTTGCTGCAATAGATCAATGCCGTTACGTTAACACACCAATGTGATATGTCTTGATGAAATATAAATATCATTGCGTTGACAACAGATGTGATATTTCTGGCTGCAATCCTATATAACTCCGCTAACACACATATGCGGTATATATATATATATATATATATATATATATATATATATATATATATATATATATATATATATATATATATATATATATATATATATATATATATATATATATATATACAATTGCTATCAATGAGGAGCTGTTTAACTACAATGTTTTGATATTTTTTTCTTATTTTTCCATGAAGAAAATTGTGTAAGTAAACTGTGTAACTATGACATTTCCACTTTATGATTGGAAGACACGTAGGAAAAGAGTGTTAGTATACGCACAATACACTATAACATATTTATGCAGTACATACTTGTAAGATTGATGGAAAACGCAAACAAATTGAAATCGTATTTAAAACTGCCGGAAAATTCTGAACATTCGTGTAATAATGTGTACTCTTGCATTCTTAAGAAGAAAAGATGCAAATTCATGGACGCAACTTAAATCTGTTTCACTTCCTTTAATTCTTGCTAAGCGTCTCTACTTTAAGGAAAATAGTTTGGTGTGCGGGAACCCTAAAAGAGTCACAAACGTTATCTCTCTTTTAAAATTAAGTGATATCTTCCATTGTATCCAGTCTCTTAATAAACAGCACCCAATATTCTTTTGAACTTACCAGAGTGCATGCATTCGCGATCTCCTCACACTGTACAATCATCGACGCAAAGTTATTCATGTCTTGATAAAGGCCAAGCTTTTTCTGGGTAAGAAAATAGAAAATAAAGTGCAATAATTCATTTGATTATATTGATATAATATTGAATGTTTAAGAAGTGCGATAAAATCCGAGGAGCAGACTTGAAAAATATCACTCGACGAGCGCTCGCGTCCTTTAAAAGCACAACTAAGAGCACTAATCACCAATACCAGTGCAATAAACCTGTAATACTGTTATGCATTTGTTTGTATATTCAGAATCTGGTAATTGTTTTCTGATTTATTAAAACCGATTAATGGTAGAACGTTACAACGTAGCAGGATTGTATCTAGAGTGCAAGTCTGTAATACTGACGTATGCCATTCTGGGAAGGAATTCCAGTTAGTCAGTTTTCAATATCGCGATAGTCTCGCGAGACCTCATTTGTTTGTTTGTGTTGCGGTTTTACGGCCCATTCAATCCAGTGGGGTCATGTCGAGCGCGGTCAGTTTACCTTACCATACGTTTACTGGGCAGGCTTAGTCCTCTAAGCGGTTTACCAGTATTGTGCACATTCTTTCGCCAGAAACTGACAACTGCCCTTCTTGAATCAGCGGAAGGGAGAGAATGACCGTAGAAAATATTTCATGATCAATCTCCACGAAAGAATTTTGCCGACCTCGGCGGGGGTTGAACCCGCGACCTCTTGGTCTCCAGTCGGACGGGAGACCTCATTTGTAACGCGGATTGAATGATCTGGTATGGGTAAATCTCATAGTTTGGGTAATATGCGATCCATAAACAAGTTCGAAGCCACCCGATCATCCAGTTAAAAGACCGCAATATCCGATTTTAGTCTTTTACATCAGCAAAGGCTGTATATGATTATAATCAGACTTGTGATCAATTGCTTTGAACTGCAATTAATTCCATTACAATCACATTAGAAAATGCAGTGTATTACAGATTCATTGAATTAACACATCCCTTTAGTTTGGGTCAGTTACGACAATGGGCAGATATGGCATCAATTATATTACAATTCAATCAATTAAATTGTAAATGCAATTACTTTAGAAAGTGTAATGCATTGCAACTACAGCTGACTCTCGTTATCACGACCTCGCTTATCTCGATTAATCGCTTATCTCGAAGTGAAAATCTTGTCCCTGCCTAAACATGAAAATCTAACAACAGGTGAAAAATATGGAAATTTCTCCTCTTTTCCACAATATTTTCACTATATCTCTAACTTCAAGAGTCCAATTACTTATAAATTTGTTAAATGTGGTTGTTCGAATTAGTTTTTCTTCAATTCTGCAAATCTTATATGTCGAAGTACGGATATCTCGAAGTATTTCAGCGTGTCCCTTGGAATTCGAGATAACGAGAGTCGGCTGTGTATTACAATTACATTTTCAATTACCCATCCCTTACCAAAGGGTCACTTTTTACAGACGTTTTGCATCACTTTCTGTTCTTGTATAACTATATGTGTAATAAAGGCGTTTTCTGTGAATTTAAACTTAAATAAGGAACAAACTAAAATTACAGAATGTTATATAAATATTATAAAAATTGTCAGTAAGCCGAAAATTTACAGAATTAACACCTTACAATATTCTAAATTGAAGCTACGTCGATGCTACACATCTACCTCAGTATTGGTGACTAAAGATTTTATCGGCTGATTTCCATTGCTAACGGTAGCCTACCCACCTAAACAAACCTAAAGAAACAACTTTGCAATAACCTCTTTTCAACGTAGTCGCCACTTTATTACAACACAACGTTACGAAACGAAGTTGGTGCGTCGTTGTATGTTTGGTGGGATTGCAGTTCGCCATAAGACAGCGTTTGGGCTCAAATATATATATATATATATATATATATATATATATATATATATATATATATATATATATATATATATATATATATATATATATATATATATATATATAACACTTACCGTTGCATTTCGTTTGATTTCCCCATTACTGTCAAACAATGCTGGATTTGAAGTCATGTGTAGATTTCTTAACAGATTTAGGGAGATTTTCTTGTTTCTAAATGTGACCGTAAAGGACATTTGCGGAGGAAAATCGACGTCATATCCGGTATCCCTCTTAATCCTTGTGACTACAGTTTCTTGTTCTACACGCACGTATTCTGCAAGGATAGATACAAATAACCAAATAACCTGGGCCAACATAATCAATTTTTTACGGTTGGATAAACATATCTTCTCTCAAGTTTGTACAGTAAAACTTCAGTGACTCCAACACCGATGGCTCGTTTACTATGACCGATTCGAATTTTGTTTTTGAGTCTCTATGACATTCTTCCGATAGATCCATCACGAAAACCTACCTATATAATTTTGACCCCTTGAAACCCCACATTTATATAGCAAATCTGGGCCAACATAATCAATTTTTTACGGTTGGATAAACATATCTTCTCTCAAGTTTGTACAGTAAAACTTCAGTGACTCCAACACCGATGGCTCGTTTACTATGACCGATTCGAATTTTGTTTTTGAGTCTCTATGACATTCTTCCGATAGATCCATCACGAAAACCTACCTATATAATTTTGACCCCTTGAAACCCCACATTTATATAGCAAATCTGGGATTTACAGGGGTACACATTATTTTTCATATTTCTGCTCAAAAACATAGGCGAGGCGGTTCTAACAAGTACCCACAATCTATGTTTTGAGCAGAAATAAGAAAAAAATATCAGAATTTTATCTGAAAACTTACAGTTTCGTGGTGGTAAAAATTTCAATATATTTGAATAGGTGTATTTTCGTAATGTAAAAAAAAAAAAAAAAATTCGGGGGAATTTGTTCAGAGATTTTTTTTTTTATCATCGCGCAACTTATTAGAATCATCTCATCAAGGTTATTCTAATGAGTACACTCAACACGCTATTATTTTATAGAAGATCGAAAAGACATTCCTAAACTATCTTCATTTGCTTCCTGACCTGTGATTAATCCTCATTTGCTCGAACTATTGATGTGTACAATATATAGTCGACGCTCGTTATCTCGACCTCGCTTATCTCGAATAACCGCTTATCTCGAAGTGAAAATCTGGTCCCTGTTTTAACATGGAACGGTAACAAAATGGTGTGGAACTCCTAACTTCAGGAGTCAAATTATATATTCAGTTGTTAAATGTGGTTGTTCCATTTATTGTTTTTCTCACTTCGGCAAATCTGATATGTCAAGGTACAGATATCTCGAAATGTTTCAGAGAGTCCCTTGGACTTCGAGATAACGAGAGTCGTCTGCATTTTCATGGCCCAAAAGATGCTCGAACCATTGAAATTCGACTGTATCCGGAAAACAATTCTGACCAGTCAGTATCCTCGTATCTTCAATGGGTTCTTGCAGAATGCAAAATGGAAGTGTCTACTATTTATTTAATGTGGATGGAGACTCTTGCAAAATTATCCGAGCTTTTTGACAAGGCTGACAAGGTAGATAAGTCCTCTATGTTTGTTTGTGTTGAGGTTTTACGGCCCAGTCAACCCAATAGGGTCATGTCGAGCGCGTTCAGTTTACCTAACCACACGTTTACTGGGCTGGCGTAGTCCTCTAAGCGGTTAACCGGTATTGTGAACATTCTTTCGCCAGAAAAAGTCCTGTATGTATTATAAAATAAAGTCTTTTGGTCAACGCTATTACGACAGACTATGGCAAAAACAAGTCAAAATACAGGTACCCAGGAAATAGGGATGTACTTGAAAAAAAATATGCCCACAGAGGGAACAATTTCCTTTAAGAGCAGCCCCTACGATAAAGGAAAAAATGTTAGAAGGTTTCTCTCTATTGTAAACCGTTCGTCATACGCACATACGTAATAAGCGTTAGGCATATAATGTTGAAAAATCATATCTCCCGTTACTTCACTATCGTGTACTTTGTATTTTCTGGTCTATGTAATCACTAGGACCACTCAAAAGGTGTACGATTGCCTTTGGAAACAAAGCCCATACAAATGAACGAAAAGTCCGTTCTTGCTACGTCACTGAACCTTAACTAGAGTCGCTTAATATGCCATAACGAAAACACGCCTATTCAAATACATAGAAAATTTCATCTCCAAAAATTGAAAACTTTCAGATTAAAAAAAATAAATAAATAAAACTCTGATATTTTCCTATTTCTGCTCAAAACATAGATTGTGGGTACTCGTTAGAACTGCCTCGCCGAGGCGGTTCTAACGAGTACTCACAATCTATGCTTCTGAGCAGAAATAAGAAAAATAATGTATACCCTGTAAACTCCAGTTTTACTATATATAAGTGGGGTTTAAGGGGGTCAAAACTTTATAGGCATGTTTTCGTGATGCTTAGTATTCCTTACTTGCCGACTTGCTCGTATATGAGGGTCACTTAAGAGGTTTAATTGGCCGGAGCTACCTAGTCTTGCATAGACAACTTAACACTTCTGCCGTCTGCAGTAGTGTGTGTGCGTGCGTGCGTGTGTGTGTTCATTGCTCTTAAGCATGTAAGGGTCATTCCTTTTACAATCTATTTACCTTCATCGTTGGTCTGGGATTCGGTCATCGACTTCCCCTCAACCTCTGCGATGATTACCGTTGCTACAGCAACAAGAAAGCAATATACTGTTATTTCCTTCATGATCAGACTTGTCCCTGAAAGAATAAAAGAATCTTTTTCCAGCTTTTTTCACCACCACTTTTTCGCTTCAAAACGCAAAACGCATTTTAAGATGTAAGGTACATGTAACAATCGATTTTACTAGTTTTATATATAGAAGGCCCCTCCACAAATAAAAAACAAAACAAAACAACAACAAAAAAAAAAAAAAAAAAAAAAAAAAAAATTGTCAATTATATATCTTTCACTCAGTTCTTGAGAACATATCGGCTTCACGGCCTTAAGCTTCCCGGAAACAAAACGTAAATCTCTACACCCCATCACGAGAATATGCCCATATAATTTTTACCCCCTTAAACCCCACTTTTATATAGTAAAACTGGGGTTTACAGGGGTGTATATTATTTTTCTTATTTCTGCTCAAAACATGGATTGTGGGTACTAGTAGTTCTAGCGAGTACCCACAATCTATGTTTTGAGCAGAAATATGAAAAATATCAGAAATTTTCATCTGAAAGTTTTCATTTTTTGGTGGTAAAATTCTCAATATATTTGAATAGGTAATGCTACGTCACTTTTATAATGCTTTGCAACCAGAAGTAATGTAGGATGTAGAGGTCTAAGTTTTTTTTGTTTTTTTTTTTGTTTTTCCAGAAAGATGAAGATTGTGACACCGAAATGTTCCAAACTACTACTGCAAACAGGGAATGCATTACATGTCGAACGTTGTCAATGGTTAAGATGACACATAAAACAGAAATTAAAGGATCTTTCTATTAAGTGCGGTTGTCGACCTGTTCAGGTTTTACTAATTACAGAATATATAAGCAAACGTTTTACATAGACAACATATATTATTGCATAAAAAGCAGCGTCTCATGTTGTCAATAGCCGTGCAATAAACGGCGAAGAGCCGTGTATTAACAAGGCAATTCACGCGCTGTTAATGCACGGTTACGCAACTTTCAATACGTTCGTACCGGGGCCACAGAATTGCTGCCGTCTCGAGGTGTGTACTGTCCTGCCCTAGAACAAGCATGCGAGTACGTGGAAATAGCGTTCGCGCGACATCGGTGAAAAGGCGAAACAAAATAGTGCGAGAAATAACGCTAAATGTAGCAAATGTTTTCAGTTTTTATGCAGTAATAGCGATCGAACATGGTTTTTTAATGTATTAACATTTGCCAGGTCCCTTGGGAGGTGTTGAAAACCGAGGCCTTGCATGAAAAACCATGTTTGATCCCTATTTTATCAATCTTTTTTCACCGATGCAAAATGTCTCTAAGACGCCGAACAAGAAAACATAAATTGTCCGTTGAAGAAGGTACATGTAGATGGTAAAAATACTGTTTATACGCGAATATGTTTGCTGTGAACAACGGATATTGGGGATGAGTATCATTATATAATAAGCTGTAAATACTTTCTTGCATTCAGAAAAAAAAAAAAAGAAAAGAAAAGAAGTTAAGCAATATCTTATAAGCATCCTAGCAGTTTGAAAGTTTCTCTGTTCATGAAAAGTGAAAAAAAAATACTATTGAACCATGTAATAATTATGAAAATAATAGCTCAAGGCCCACTGTTCAAAGCATCGTTAGCTTATCGAGCTCGTTAAGGGTCATTTTGTTAACTGTTTTAGTGGATTAAATATACAATATTCTGATATTTTTCCTGAAAACAATGTGAGTAGCTTTTGCACTGCAAAAGCTGCTCACATTTTTTTCAGCAAAACAATTCAGCATATCTGCGTATCATTCGATGTAAATTTTAACGAATTGTTAACTAACGATGTCGTTAGCTTTGAACAACAGGGCGCAGATGTTTAGTGATTTCCGTTTTCTGTGTTATACACATGGTCATTCTGTAACATTTTACTGTTTGTATCTGTCCTAAAACTTAGGGTAAATACGGTAATACATACTTATAAAAAATGATAGTAACAATTATAATAATAATAATATATTGTATCTCTAAAATGTTCCAAACTATATCAAAACGAATATTGTAGTACATTTATACAGAGAGCTAAAAGCTAACAAATATGTATGTGCGACTTACCCTACCCGAACAAGCTATGGCATTAGTCTCATTTGCGCGGGTTTTAAATACACGAAGAACTGCGCGGTCAGGGAAAAATATCCCTTACCATTGCATGATGTGAAATATGCGGAAAAGATCCCTTATGCCATATGCAAACACCAAATGCATAGAATAGATCAGCCTGCGAAACCGTGCATTCTGACAAGGGCATTATCTATTTTGCAGTATAGTCTGCAGCATCCACTGATTCTGTTAGCGGGCAATGGATGCCCTGATAAGCCTGTGCGCATGCGCAGGCTAATCAGGACATCCATTGCCCACACTGAAATACAAGTCGTTTTTTCACTTAAGGTAGTTTGCATTGTAATAAGCTTGGACGTATGCCAACAGCCATATACATTACGCACACGTGCCATATTCTATGCGCTTAGATGTTCCTGGTGTCAAAGTTTGTACCAGTGACCAGGATCTTGTCCGGATGCGACAAACGCAGAGGTTAGTATGGGTCTTCACGGTCCAGAAAAAAAGAACATTAAAGTACCATTTCCCCGACGTGCCACGAACCAATAGCTCAATTTCTCCAACGTGGCATTACAACGTTCGACGGAAAACAAACAGGAGACCTTAAGAAACAAAGGGCTTTTACACATGCATGCGAACAACAGAAGCCAAGTTAAGCTTTGCTAACCTCGGATACCTATTAAGGGTCTTCCATTTGGCTACTGCGCCCCCCCCCCCCCCCACCCCCGTAGCCTAGTGGATAGGAGAGTTGACTCTTAATGCATTAGGTTTCTCACCGCTGTGGTTCGAGCCTCGCTCGGGTCACATGTGGGAAAGCCAAGTTCTGCTTACGAATGGTCAGGTGGTTTTTTCCCCGGGTTCTCCGGTTTTCGCTCACCTTTGATGAACGATCGACTCGATATAAGTGAAATATTCTTGAAAGGGCCGTAAAACCCAAATCAAAAAAAAATATATATTTGGCTAATACTTCTACACTACGCAATGGCTCTTTCAACGAACAGAGACAAACAGTGAAGACCCTGATCAATGATCAGGGCCTTTGCTGTCAACGTGTGCGTTTAATGTCTTTAATTTGACGTGGCAATCTACGTCGTCATTGATTTGTTTCGGAAAAACGTGGATGAACGGTTATTCTGAAAACATCGAACTTTGTTTAATCTTAAATCTTGTTAATGATCGGTTAAAAAGTCAACACAAAATAAAATTATATTTTATCAATTTCTTGTTTAGATCTGTTTGTTGATGAACTTAGCTATCATGTAACCTTAGCAATTAATTATATTTTTTTTAAATAATTTATTAGTTATAGCGCCTTTTAAAGGACAGAAATAATCCAGATAAAAAAATAATTAAAATACATTGCTGCTGACTGGTAATGACAACATACTGTGTTACGCTAAGTATTTGGACAGACAGGCAAGAAAAAAAAAAAAAAAAAAAAAAAAAAAAAAAAAAAAAAAAAAACAGCGTAGATAATGTGGCGTCTCATCAGGGTCTACACTGTTTGCCACTTAAACAAGAGGCTTAAGACTTACTTAGCTTTCGTCAAATGGACTATATTATTTATTTGTCCATGGAAACAATAAAAAAAAACTTAAAAGGACGAAACTCGGAGTCTCAGTTTCATTAAAACCCTTGATACATGTATGACACTTATGTAGTTTACACGACCGCACACGGTCTCCCCCTCCTTACCCTTCCCCCGCACTCCACCCCCACTCTCCTAAGACCGACTAAAGCGGAGTTGATTTTTCAAGATACATTATCAGAGAGGTACAGTCAAACTTCAATGGCTCGAACACATTTGGGACTATGAAAATTTTTTCGAGATAGGGGTAATTCGAGCCATTGAGGGCTAATCGTAGCTCCTGTTCAGGAGGCATAATGGAGATGATTCAGGGTTATCTTTCCAATATTCTATAAAATAAATATGTTGTGTGTACTCATTAGAATAGCCTCATCGAGGCGATTCTAATGAGTACACACAACATACATTTTCAAGATAAAGTAAGAAAAATATCCCTTAATTGTCCAATATATTTTGATAAGATTATGGAGAAGAAAATATTTCCCTAAGGACTAAAATGAGTCAGCCATAGTAAACGAGCCATCAGTATTCGAATCATTGAGGGTTCACTGTAATTAGAAAAACTACTGGGGATTTACGCCTTTGATGCAGCACTCAATTACAAACCCATGTTTGGTCTGCATAGGGGTTCTCTACCTCATCAGAATAAACATCATAATAGAAAACATATAATCATAAATACACCGATGAAACAACCAAAAGGATAAATGGCGATCTGAAGGCAGAACACGAGAAAAACGTTTAACGAGAAAACGATAGGCCCGACCACAGACATTGATAGTCATGCGCTTACCGTCTGAAACTGTTTCAGGAGGAAGCCGTCATTTAGTCTGAGGAGCGACCTACCGTCGGGCAGTTAAAGACGGAAGCAAAATTGTAAACACGAATTGGGTTTATAACCATGCATTTTTTACAGAGTACATATATTGTTTGCCGGCCTCGGTGGCTCAGTTGGATGCGCCGTCCGACTGGAGACCAGGAGGTGGCGGGTTCAACCCCCGCCGAGGTCGGCAACATTCTTTCGTGGAGATTGATCGTGAAATATTTTCTATGGTCATTCTCTCCCTTCTGCTAATTCAAGAAGGGCAGTTGTCAGTTCCTGGCGAAAGAATGTGCACAATACTGGTTACTGTGGCACTCCCTGGACTTTTCTCTTACCTTTTTTTGAAATTGTTCCGAAAACTTCGTTTCGCCAAAAATCTTAAGTTTCTGAATGCATGATAGGCTTGTTCATTTAATGGTTTAATTGTTTATGACTGAGGGAAAATCAGCATCACGAAAACATACCTATATAATTTTGACCCCCTTAAACCCCACTTTTATATAGTAAAACTGAGGTTTACAGGGGTATACATTATTTTTCTTATTTCTGCTCAAAAAATAGATTGTGGGTACTCGTTAGAACCGCCTCGTTGAGGAGGTTCTAGAGAGTACCCACATTCTATGTTTTGAGCTGAAACATGAAAAATGTCAGAATTTTTTATCTGAAATTTTTGGTGGTGAAATTTTCAATATATTTGCATAGGCGTGTTTTCGTAATGAAATACCCTTAGCACACTACCTTTAGAAACTTCCAGATGAAATGGGTTACAACGTCAGTAAACGTCGTACGTGTTCGCCCATCGAAGTTTTAGATCAACCTGCGGATTCGCGCTATCTGACGAGAATTTTTACAGGGCGTGTTTTGAATGCAAAGTTTCTTCACACGGACAAAGAACACTCCGATCAGACTGCGCGTATGCGCAGACTGTTTTGAGATTTTGTGGGCACACATGCCAGAAGGTACGTTTTCTGACGTCGAGGCTAAAAATGATGAATCTGAAAAACGTGCATTCAACTCTCAGTGACACTTTTACTGCAAAATGATAATTATAGATATCAATACAAAAATTACTTTTACTGTCTACTTATGTTTGTATATTTAAGGTGATTGCATGCATTTTCCTTTGTTTTAAAGAGGAGACAACTTCTGTGACTTACTGTTAATATGGAGGGACTCTAAACGGACAGAATTCGCTCCCACTAGCTGACTTGCTGTTCCTTGAAAGGGTCAAGCTGAAAGGAAACACTCTGCTCCTATGGGGAATTAATTCTTACCTTTGAGAGTAGACCCCTTTTCAGAATGATGGAAAACAATTTACCAGGGTTGCCTCCCTATCGCGACCATCCATTCCTATGCGAGTAATGCGTACTCTGATCGATTCTTTTGTACAGTCGACCTCTTTGTACCGACACTCGATACAACGACAACATTCTTTATAATGACAATTTGAATGTCACGAAACCTTCGCTCAAGAGGTGATAGTTGATGAGAAAGCATGCAAGAATATTGTATCAAAACTTCAAGCAACATATGTTTTGGATATTTGTGAGAATTGCCTCACTGAGGTAATTCTTACAAATATCCAAAACATATGTTCTATGGAGAAATAAGAATAAAACGAGGTCTTTCTAACATGTCATTCTGAGCCCAGTTGTTCAAAGCTAACGATGTCGTTAGTTAACGATTCGTTAAAATCTACATTGAGTGATACGCAAATATGCTGAAATTTTTTGCTGAAAAAAATGTGAGTAGCTTTTACAGTGCAAAAGCTACTCACATTTTTTCATCAAAAAATATCATAATATTGTATATTGAATTTGCTAAAACAGTTAACGAAATGACCCTTAACGAGCTCGTTAAGCTAACGACGCTTTGAACAACTGGGCCCTGTCCATTAAGGATACTTTACAATAGCAAATTCATTTCAATGGCAACATCTTAGGGAATAAATGATGTCGTTGTAACGAGGGTTCACTGTAGTTATTCATATAATCTGTCTTACGCTCTATCTGTCTGCAGGTGGACAGTAAAACCGTGATAAGACTATTGGGGAATGCCAGGATAAGTTGGGTCTTTGCTGCTCGTTCTATATGTTCCGGAGATCCATTTCCTAATCTGACGCATTCTTTTCTAGACTCGGCTTTAGAAGTAAGTCGGCTGGAACATGTTCTATTTGCCGCTATTCATTACGAAAACACGCCAATTCAAATATATTGAAAATTTCACCTCCAAAAACTGACAATTTTCAGACAAAAAACTCTGATATTTTTCATATTTCTGCTCAAAACATAGATTGTGGGTACTCGTTAGAACAGCCTCAGAGAGGCGGTTCTAACGAGTACCCACAATCTATATTTTTGAGCAGAAATAAGAAAAATAATGTATACCCTGTAAACCCCAGTTTTACTATATAAAAGTGGGTTTAAAGGTTCATATAGTATCACCGCTGTCCGTACGTACGTCCGTCCGTCCGTCCCGTCCGTCCGTCCCGTTCGTAACACTTTTGGTTTCCGTGCGATATCTTTTAAAAGGATTGGTGTATTGGATTGAAATTTTATACACAGGTATATAATCATAAAATGTAGGCCAAGTTCGATTTAGGATAAAATCGACCAATTATTTTGGGAGTTATGGGCCTTTTCAACTTTGAAAAATTTTATACTTTGAAAAATGGTTTCCGTGCGATATCTTTTGAAAGGATTCGTATATTGGATTGAAATTTTGTACACAGGTATATAATCATAAAATGTAGGTCAAGTTTGATTTAGAGTAAAATCCGTCTATTATTTTGGGAGTTATGGCCCTTTTTCAACTTTGGAAAATGGTTTCCGTTCCATAACTTTTGAAAAGATTAGTGTATTGGATTCATATTTTATACACAAGCATATAATTATAAAATATAGGTCAAGTTCGATTAAGGGTAAAATCCACGAATAATTTTTGGAGTTATGGCCCTTTATCAATGTTGAAAAATAGCTGAATAGTGGTTTCCGTTCGGTATCTTTTAGAGAGTTTAGTGTATTGGATTCAAATTTTATACACAGGTATATAATCATAAAATGTATGTCAAGTTGGATTTAGGGTAAAATCCACCAATTATTTTTGGAGTTATGGCCCTTTTTCAGCTTTGAAAAAATGGTTTCCGTGCCATAACTTTTGAAAAGATTAGTGAATTGGATTCATATTTTATACACAAGCATATAATTATAAAATAAAGGTCAAGTTTGATTTAGGGTAAAATCCACCTATTATATTTGGAGTTACAACCCTTTTTCAACGTTGAAAAATAGTTTCAGTTTGATAACTATTGAAAACATTAGTGTATTGAAGTCAAATTTAATACACAGGTATATAATCATAAAATAGAGGTCAAGTTCCAAGTAGGATAAAATCAACCCATTATTATGGGAGTTATGGCCCTTTTTCTCCTTCAAAAGATGTTTTCCTTCCAATATTTTTTTTAAAAAAGATTGATTTGTCCTTTTTTTTCAACTTCATGTTTTGCAAAATACCTGCGTGCGGTTGAGGATGGCGCTGGGCGGGGGCATCTGTGTCATACTGACCCATTTCTAGTTAATTATATATCTTGATCCACAATTTCTTGCAAGCATATTTTATACTGAGTAATCAAGAATTCAAAATTTTTTTTACCCTCAGTTGTTTATTTACTTGCATGTTTTACACGCTAGAGCACTTTTACAATCATAAGATATTAGTCTTCATTTATTTTGAAATCCATTACTGTCGCGTTTCTTTCTGTAGTCAGTATATATCTACCTTTCGCTATAAAAAGCAATGTTAAAACATTTGCTCGCTTGTTTTAAAACTACTGTCTATGCGGACGAACACCGTTCGATAGAAGTAGTTGTAGGATGTCAATGGCTTTTTAAAGCCGCCTTCCAGTCCAGATTTGGGTAAGTATTTTCTTTCTTTTTTTTTTTTTTTTTTTTTTTCATAACTTTTTCATCCCTGAGTTTCTGAAATAGACTTTTCTATCTCTGAATTTGGACACACCCATTACTGCCGAAAGGGTTAAGTTATAACTTATAACCAAGAGCAGACTTGCAAAATGTGTAGATGCTCATGAGATAGATCTACAGGGCTGAAAAGGGTTAGTTAGCCATTTATGTTTTGTGCATAAAGCAGAGACGTTAAGGACCTGCCGACCTTCTGTATGTCTATCCTTTTTGTTACGTCTTTTCTTTCTTTATTTTTTTTTTCCATAGTGAGAAATGTAACATGACGCACCTTCAAGTGCCTTGTCCATCTGGTCATACAGTCACTGACCGATTCTACAAGAATTCTGTACTGAAAAAAGTTAATAAGAAACGATCAAGCAAAGGATGGTCTCATAAGTGTGAGGTTGTCAAGTCTTTTTTGGCTTCTGCAAAGGTGAAAGTTTTAAACCTCCACCTTATTCAACTGACCTGAGTCCCTGTGACATCTTTTTATTTCCAAGGCTTAAGAAAATGTTTTTTTCTGGAAATAAGTATACGTCTAGAAGTTCTCTTGTCAGCACTATTTATCAGTGTCTCCAACAGATACCGAAAGAAGACTATTTATCTGCTTTTCGCGACTGGGTAAAAGGTTACAAAAATGTGTTTTAGTAAAGGGGGAATACTTTGAAGGTTTGTAATAAAAATATGTTTGATAAAAACGTTGCTCTGAAGTAATCCGAACCCAGTGACAAAACTTTTTGCAGGACCCTCCTCGTATCTATTTAAAGAAACACAAGTCGGACACCGCTAAGCGCGCTTTTCTCATATGACGGCTCAAATATAGATATGGTCGTAGGTCTTCAACCTTAAAGGATACTAGATAAAATTTTGAATACGCATAAATATTGTTAAGTGTTAGCTTATGAAAATGGCATATGCCATTTTTAATTATGAAAATTGCCATAACTCTTCAACAGTTAGGAATTTTAAGATAATTTCACACACGGAGCCTGTCATCGACAAGCTTTGGCCTTGTGCTTGACAAATCCCTTTTATTCATTGCCTGAAGTTAAGCCGAAACCACAAACTGAGAAAGTATGAAAATGGCCTGATGGGATATTTTGATAACATTTTGCATACTTATTATTAATACAGACAATAGCTTTTTTATAAATACGATTTTTTTTCCTTGACCGAGGCACAGACTAGATCAAAATTCTTTTCTGTAGTCTTTTAGTGAAAATGGCCAAAAACGTTTGAACCCTTAGGAATATTGTTTTTGCATACAGATTGATATCGCCAATATCTAGCCTACATGCTAATTTTACATTAAACGAGGCTAAGCCGAGGCAAAAAAATCTAATGTGAAAATATGAAAATAAAACGGCGCGCCATACATAATGGGCGTGCACTTTTACATGTACTAAAGACTGATTTCTTTATCATATTTTTCAGTTAGATGATAACTGTACATGATGTTGGTTTGGAAGACTTGCTTAATCGGAGCGTTTATATGTTTATCAACTGAACTCACAAAGACGTTTACAGACGGTAAGTCATTACGAAAACATGCCTATATAATTTTGATCCCCTGTAAACCCCACTTTTATACAGTAAAACCGGGGTTTACAGGGGTATGCATTATTTTTCTTATTTCTGCTCAAAAACATAGATTGTGGATACTCGTTAGAACCGCCTCGCCGAGGTGTTTTGAGCAGAAATATGAAAAATATCAGAGTTTTTTACCTGAAAATTTTTGGTTTTTCGAGGTGAAATTTTCAATATATTTGAATAAGCGTTTTTCGCAATGGTAGTACATGTATTATAATGAGCCAGAAAGCTAGAAAGAGTACCTTAGGACGTGTGCATGCAACTAAAGACTCATTTCAGCTTGAGCATCCGCACAGTATGATCGGAGTCTTCGCGGTCAGCAATAAGGTACCTTGGATCGTAGGTAGTCTACAGAGCGTCCATAAAGACTCAGATAGGACTGTGTAATGCACAATCTGATTTGAGTCTTCACCGGGTGCACGTGTCTTAGGATATATTTTCTGATATTTCAGCTCACTTTTCCTTGAAATATAGGAACGATTTTCATTTTTGTTAATTTTATCGATGTGTAAACACCGACAAATAACTCACAAATTGAATAAAGTAATGAAGTGAACTCTGGAACTGATACAATCTGGCCCCAAAGTTATAAAACATTTTTCATGCTCAATTCACCAGAGCACGTAATGTTTCATGCTTATATCAAATAACTAACAATTACAAACTCTTTCTTGCTGAACATAGCTGAGCATGAAATTTTCTCTGCTAATAAATATGAAAATGCCAACCATTGTTGGCATTTTCATATTTATTAGCAGAGAAAATTTCATGCTCAGCTGAGTTGAGCATGAAAAAAAGTTTTATAACCTCGGGGTCAGAACAACATCAAGTCTCCAGCACCAAAGGGAAAGACAGACAAATTAAGCAGCCACAAAATGAATATATTGCAAGCAGAGTTGGCAACTCTTTCCCAAAGAAATAGCGTCTCTGTTACCCAAACTTAACTGTATATATCTAAAACTTACATATTTTTAAAAGATAATCATTAGAAAGTAAAACACCACATAACAATTAACAAAAAAGTACCACAATGAAAGTACTACATTTGAATTTTCAGTAATGAATTTCCGGGGGCGGATATGGGGAGATGGCTTAAGCAAGCTTTTCGGGATCGCAATCCTCGCCCTCCGCTTCCATAAATAAAGTGGAACATTTATTTGTTCGGTCAGTGTGGAGGTCTTCTAACTCAATTATGAATCATTACGGGCAAACCATAAATCACAGATACACTGAAGCCTGATCCACTGGCCGCAGATTGTTCAATGACATCAATGTTATACCCCTTTTGGTTTTTAAAGCCCAAGAAGGTTTTTTTCTTTTTTTTTTTTTTTTTTTTTTTTGTCAATTCCCAACTAAACATCGTTTGTTTGGAACTCGCAAAAATAGGTCCAAACTTTTGGCTCAATGGGCACATCATTGTATAAATGTTCTGATTTTACACAAACATTAGTGCCTGCTAAGTTGGAATTATTCTAGGAATGCTGTGAATTTTATCGGTGTGTAACCGCCGACAAATTGTTTACAAACTGACCGTGTTCAAACTTTGTGAATGAATCATCACATCAGATCCCAGTCAGCTTACTACGTAAATCTATATCGGCCGTCATCGGCCCGTCAGGGTAGCTGACGGGCCGATGACGGCCCGATGTAGATTTACGTAGAATGCTAGCTGGGTATTCAAAAATGGAGATTAAAAGAAAACCTTTTTGTTTTCTTTTTATTTTTTTGTTGATTTTGATGATGTGTACACATGATCAAAATTAACAAAAATAATATAAAAAAAATCCTTATAATTCCAATTTTTGAACACTTATGTTACGAGTAATCCTGACATAAAAATGTCAATACCCTAGCACATATTCTTTTTAGTTATGAGATTTACCTTAAAGAGTGACGAACGAACAAACGAGATAACGAATGGGCGAGCGAATAATGGAAGGAACAAAGCAAAAGCAATATGCCCCGTCAACTTTTTCCAAGTTAGGACTTAATTAGCTCATTGTAGAAATTTGCGAAAGGAAAATAGTGTTATGATTCCTGTTGTAAGATCACATGACCACACGCTTTGTTCTTGTGTAATCAGGAACATCCGCAAAGCTTGATACAGATCACTATACTGAAGTATTTGTTGATGTCATGCACAGTTACTTATATATACCTTGCTGAATAAATTAAGATGCCACGCCCACTCTAATTTCTAGCCAATCAGATTTCTTGATCTGGGTTTTTGATAGAAATTCACATATTTAATGACAAACAGTGCAGATCCATATCAGTTGGCCTCTGAAGAAGCCAACTGATCTGGATCTGCACTGTTTGCTAAGACAGGGCATGTCGTGTTTAGCAGGAGAAGGTTTAAGCTTTTATATATTTCCATGTTTTATCCAAGATTGTGCCTCGTTTGTATTTTAATAATTTATTGATTATTTTTGAATTTGTCTTACTCATAAAGTTACTATACCATTTCATAATTTGTACAATAAAATGACAATAAAAATCAACATAATCGGTAGCATCGTCAGCGATGTCTATGAAGGTGCCCGCACCCAAACCCTCGCACCTTTCTCTTTCTCGTATGCCGTAGATGTCTCCTTAGAATATTATCAACTGAAAAAAAATACTTAAAAATTGTAAATATATTTTGTGTTTTTCAGTTAATTAAGATCGTTTAAGACAAACATGAAGAATGATGCATTCATATGGCCAATGCCCATAAAGACCCTGAAACAGTCATTCGGTATGACCAGAACCATTGACCGATCGATGCGGTATTGAATTTTTATTGTATACCGAAAGAACTTCTTGAACGAACGTATGCCAAACGCATCCCCACAGGCCGTGTGTTCTTTGTTTCCAAAGGCAATCCTTTAAGACTTTTCTTTTATTCCTTATGCTGTTTGTTTTTTATCATTATTACTTTTGTTAGAATATTTTGTCGTTGTTTAGACAACGAATAAGCAATTATACCGAGCAACCAACATATGGTACAAGAAAACAAGTATCTAACAAATTTAGAGATGACTACGTGTGTTACAAAGCAGAAGGTAGAATTGTAAAACCTTCTACATGTTTCTTTGACGCTATGAAAATGTCGAAATACTGTGTGTTTTGCTTTAGCCTCAAGGCAAAATATTAAAATTTATTTTTTCTACATTTTGCGTCGATGTTGTCAATACATTACGAAAACATGCCTATTCAAATATACTGAAAATTTTACCACCAAAAATTGAAAATTTTCAGATAAAAAAATCTGATATTTTTCATATTTCTGCTCAAAACATAGATTATGGGTACTTAGAACCGCCTCGACGAGGCGGTTCTAATGAGTACCCACAACCTATAACCAAGTTTTACAATATAAAAGTAGGGTTTAAGAGGGTCAAAATTATATAGGCATGTTTTGGTGATGATCGATGCAAAATGCAGAAATATAGAATACGTTTTCATTAATTACACAAAATGTAGATTTGGTTTACATTTCGCATTTTTGATTCTGACAACGAAAAAAGTACACATTTCTTTATTTCTACATTTTGCATTTTAACATACATGCATATAAGCGCCCAGCATAAATAATGTTTTAACACTGACTACACATTTGATAAACGCTCGAATAATATAAACCCAAGAAACATTTCCATAAGCTTGTAACGAATAAGCATACAAACAGATTGTACAAACCACAATTTAGGTTGTGCAAGAGACAACTTGAGAATAATTTGCACATATTCCTACTGTCCAACGAAAGCTGTAAAAATGTAACGAAATGTTTGCAGTAGTTTGAGAGTGATAGCGAATATTCTGGTTAACTGAACCCACTCGTAGATGTGTTCAATAAATCCAGACACTCACGAATGATTACCACAAACTATTGCATCTTCTGAACAATTGTAAACAGCCCATATCAGGTGACCGCCAATTAGAGAGTAGCTGTTGTTCTCGCTGACGTGATATTATATCGAATTCTATCAATAATTATTATATTTTTGTGTAAGATCGAATAAATGATGTTCGTCTGTCATCACTGACAATGACCAATCCTAATCAACTGTGTGATGCATTATTTGTGTGTTCTAAGATGGCTGATGAGACCAATCTTAGCTCTAAACTGCCTGTTGCAGATAGAACAAGAGAGGACTGAGGAAGAAAGCTCTGTTGGTGATGCCTTAGCTCTGGCTTTCCGCTGTGCATGTTTCTGCTCGGCTTCGCTGATTCTTTTTGCTTTGTATTCACCAGCTCCCTTTCTTATGAGGCCTCGCCACTTTGTACGATCTTGTGCAATCTGTTCCCATGATTCTGTTGGTATGTTGAAGTCTTTAAAGGAGGCTTTGAGGGTGTCCTTGTATCGCTTCTTCTGATCACCATGGGATCGTTTTTCAACTTGTAGTTCTCCATAGAGGATTTTCTTTGGCAAACGTTCATCAGGCATTCTGGTAACATGGCCTGTCCATCTTAACTGTGCCAGTTTCAGAAGAGTATGTACACACTGCATTTCTGCTCTTTTCAGGACTTCTGTGTCTGGAATCCTGTCTTGCCACTTGATCTTTAGAAGTTTTCTCAGACAGCTTATGGAAGTGGTTCAGTCTTTTGGCATGTCGTTGGTAACTGTCCAAGTTTCGCATGCGTATAATAGTGTTGGTAGCACCACCGATCTATATACTTTCAGCTTTGTGTGAAATCTGATTCCACTTCGGTCCCAAAAACTTCCATGTAGCCGGCTAAATGCTGCACTAGCTTTGGCAATTCTAGCATTGACTTCATCATCAATGTGCACAACTTCAGACAATGTGCTTCCAAGATAGGTGAACTTGTCTACCACTTGCAATTGTTGACCTTTAACTGTGATGGTAGGCTCCTTGTAAGGTTTTCCAGGTGCTGGCTGATATACTACCCCAGTCTTTTTTATGCTGGTAGTGAGATCATAGCTGTCACATGAATCAGATACTTGATCCACACCTTTTTGCATTTTCTCTTCTGTTGGAGCACCTTTTGCTATGTCATCAGCAAAGAAGAACTCATCTAGTACCTCTGCACCTTAGATTTAGTTTGCAACCTTCTTAGGTTGAAAAGTTTCCCATCAAAGCGATACCTAATAGGTATACCATTGTCACCATCCTGGAAAGCATCTGTAAGCATGGCAGAAAACATCATGCTGAACAGTGTTGAAGCTAGTACACAGCCTTGCTTAACTCCATTTGTCACAGGAAATATCAGAAAACTCGCCATCATTTTGGACCCTTGCAAGCATACATTCATGGAACTGCCGCACCACTGCTATGAATTTGGCAGGACAGCCAAACTTTGCCATAATTTTCCAAAGTCCCTCACGACTGACTGTCGAGATGTTCATTCAATTGGTTCAGTAGGATTCTAGCAAGGATCTTCCCAGCAATTGACAATAAAGAGATGCCTCGATGGTTGTCACAGACTTGAGAATTCCCTTTCCTTTTGAATAGGTGGATAATTGTTGCATCCTTGAATTCTTGGGGGATGGCTTCTTTTCTCCACATATTGTGAAATAACTAAGTTATGTCAGTTTCTCTGCAACTGGAGGACCTCCTACTTTGTAGATCTCTGCAGGTATTGCATTTGATCCTGGAGCCTTGGCAGATGACAGGCGTTTTATTGTTTTCACTGTTTAAGAGACGGTTGGGAGCTCATGAAGCAGCGGATTAATTCCACCTGTGGTAGTCTGTTGATAGCTTCATCATTGATAGATGATGGCCGATTAAGGACACCATCAAACTGTTCAGCCCATCTTTTCAAGAAAGCTTCTTTTTCAGTCAGAAGACTAGTTTCATCTGCACTAAGGAGTGGGGTGGTTCCTGAGTTCTGGGGACCGTATACTTTGTGCATCAAAGAACTTTTTCATATCCTTTCTGTCTGCAAAGGACTGGATTTCATCAGCCTTTTGTCTCAGCCAGGAGTCTTGCAGGTCTCTGAGCCTAGTCTGAACTGTCTTGCATATGTTTGAATAGGCAGTCTTGCTAGATACTGAGCTGGTATTTCTGAGGTAAGCCTTGTGTTTTTGGTGTTTCTCTTAAAGGAGTCCCTGAATTTCTTTGTCATTCTCATCAAACCAGTCTTGGTGTTTGCAAGATACTGGTCATAGGGAATCCATTGGTGAAGAGTGAACGGTGTCTCTGAAGACTTGTCCAGCTCTCATCTACATCTTCTGAACTGTGTTCCAGTGCATCTAAACGGCTGCAGAGATCATTGACCAATGCTTGCCTCTTGTTGTCTTGTTTCAGCTTGGAGACATCTAATTTCCTTAGCACCTTCTTGCCTTGTGGTCGTCGTACAGGCTGAATGCGCAGGTTGAGTTTGCTGACAACAAGCCTTTGATCTGTCCAACAGTCTGCACCACACATAGTCTAAGTCACTCTGACATCCTGTTTGTCCTTCCTTCGCACTATGACATAGTCAATGAGATGCCAGTGTTTGGAGCGAGGGTGCATCCATGTTGTCTTTCTGCGAGTTGGTAGACGGAAGACTGTGTTGCTGATCAGTATTCATGCTCTGCACACTTCCTTAAGAGGAGTTCATTGCTGTTGCACTTCCCTACACCTTCAGATCCAATCACTCCTTCCCAGGTCTGGTGGTCTGTGCCCACTCTGGCATTGAAATCCCCGAGGAGGATGAGTTTGTCTGTCCGGGGTGCTGCAGAAATCACAGAATCTAAATCAGCATAGACCTTGTCTTTAACCTCATCTGGGTTGGTCATTGTGGGTGCATAGGCACTTACAATTGTTGCATGCCCCTTGCCAGATAAGGGAAGTCTCAGCGTCATCAGGCGGTCATTTATGCTTTTGGGAGGCCCTGAGAGCTTGCTGACGAGGTGTGACTTGATGGCGAATCCTATTCCTGCTTCACGCCGCTCTTCTTTCTTGCGTCCACTCCAGAAGAAAGTGTAGCCAGCACCAATTTCTTTTAAAAGCCCTTCTTCTGCAAGGCGAGTCTCACTCAGAGCTGCAATCTCGACTTTGTATCGGTCAAGTTCTCTACCAACTAAAGCTGTTCTTCGCTCAGGTATGTCAGAACCAGAACTGTCCTTTAGGATGCGCAAATTCCAAACGCCGATGGTTAGAAGTATCACTTTCATCTTCTTTTTTCTTGTTCGACCGCTAAGTGGGATCCCGCTGATCGCGGTTAACCAGCCAGGAGTTTTGAAGCAGGCAATTGTTTAGGGCACCTTTTCTAGCCCGTTCCCCATGCTACGGGGTGAGCAGTGCGATCCAGAAAATGTCTGCTCAGTCGCTCAGTTCGGCTACCAAATTCCACATACTGCTTCGCTCTTAAGGAAAGCGACTATATAGAACCAAGCCCCCTGTGTGTAGGTCCGTAACTACAGCTTCCAGTGTTTCAGCTGCTGCTTCGCCGCTCGCCCATCGCCACAGGGCTTTTGTATGATTTGCATATATGTGCTTGCTGTGAATGTGTGTTGCTGATTAAGGTGACATGCGCTTTAAATTGGATTATAATGAGGGAGAGGCTCGCAGAGTCAACCACTCTCTCATCCTGACCTAGCTGGGTCCAGAGGCAAGACAGTGTCAGGACATCTAGAGCTAAGCCCGGATGCAGTGGATGACCATGACTTCTTTTGTGCCTTGTCATGCTCTCCATGCTCCACAACAAGCTGCTGCATCACCATTTGGGCCGTTGAATCATAGTAATGATTTCTTCCGCCCCAGCTGCTAAAGCAGACTACATAACTGGAACAGGCAAATCCAAATATGCAGGTTTTTGTTTGGAGTTGCCAACTCCTGGATGGATTGCCAGCCAGGGCTTGAGAGCTCCATCTACCCTAGATATTGCTACACAGATTATGTTAACAGCTGTATAGAAGCAGTAACTTTAATGTCTTATATAGCACCATTTTGGAAAATACAGCACACATGAAAGGTTTATTTTACTTACGTAAGTGAAATAAACCTTTCATGTGTGTTCGAATAAATAATATAAAAGCAGCGAACATTCCTATATTTTTGGTTACTAACTAAGTATACAAATCGCCACTCGTGAAAACACAACATTTGATGTTCATTCAGTGCAATAGAGTTCGATCTCACACAGAAAAAGCTCAAATTTTCTGTTTCTCTTCTGTTTTTATCAACACTTATTAAAATTCTACCTACTCGTTGACACTTACATTGAGAAATGAACTTTTTATACCCCGCATCACGAAAACATGCCTATATAATTTTGACCCCCTTAAACCCCACTTTTATATAGTAAAACTGGGGTTTACAGGGGTATACATTATTTTTCTTATTACTGCATAAAACATAGATTGTGGGTACTCGTTAGAACCGCCTTGGCGAGGCGGTTCTAACGTGTACCTACAATCTATGTTTTGAGCAGAAATATGAAAAATATCAGAGTTTTTTTTATATGAAAATTTTCATTTTTTTGGAGGTGAAATTTTCCATATATTTGAATAGGCGTGTTTTCGTAATGGCCACACGATAGTGGCGGGGTATTATGGTTTCATGTTGGACGTTCGTGTGTCTATCCATCCGTCCTGTTTTCGTTTCCGGATGATAACTTGAGTAAACATCAGTAGATTTTCACCAAACTTGGTATGTGCACTGATAGTGCGGAGATCTGGTTTGGGATTGCTAATGGGCAAATTTCATCAAAGTTTGACGATTTATCTGCCCGAGACACGCCCACATTTTTGTTTCCGTATGATAACTTGAGAAAACATTAATGGATTTTCACCAAACTTTGTATGTGGACGTCCGTGTGTCTGTTCATCCGTCCTGTTTTCGTTTCCGGATGATAACTTGAGTAAACATCAATAGATTTTCACCAAACTTTGTATGTGCATTGATATTGTAAAGATCTGGTTTGGGATTGCTAATGGGCAAATTTTGTCAAAGTTTGACGGATTATCTGCCCGAGACACACCCATATTTTCCTTTTCCGGACAATAATATGAGTAATTATCAAGGGATTTTAACCAAACTTGGTGCATGCATTGATATGTAGGAGATCTTGTTTGGGATTGCTTATGGGCAACTTTCCTCAATGTTTGACAGAGTTATCTGCCCGCGACACGATAATGGCGGGGTGTTATTGTTTAACGTTTTTATTTCCTAGACATTTCGCGTCAGTTTGGTCTCGTTAAGCGTGTTCCAGGGCATAATATTGGGTCAAAAAGGCAGTTTTGTACCTAGAAAACGAACGAGGCCAAATAAATTCTAAAGCAATACAACGAAAGCAATCGACCCCGAGAGAATACCGCAGTAGGTTCAGCCTGACGTCGCTTGCTGATAAAAGAGTCATGTCAGCGCAATAAGTGACATCAGAGGTTCGAGCGCGGAACGTTAACAAGGGAGAAACCTACGTCATACATAACAATGAAAATGTATAGACCTTTTTTTTTTTTTTTTTTTTTTTTTTTTTTTTTTTGCAAAAAGTGTCTGATTAAAATTGGTAAGTTGCTGTCGTTTTTCATTTCGTTGTTTTGAATGTAATAAGAAACTAAGCATTTATATTGATTATATTGGCAAACTTGATGCACTACCGCTTAAGCCGGCGCTTGGGATCGGCAAACTACAGTGTTGCATATGAAGAGACGCAATCAAACCGAGTCTCCGATTTCGTAATTTTTTGTGTTCTTTGTTTCCAGATGCAATACTTTTTTGACATTATTTTACCATATTGACAATGTTGAGAACACTTGTGTACAATTACTTTATGAGGTCATCAAAATATTGTACCTAAGCAACGATGACAATACGGTAGTACTTCAAATCTACAAAATAGTAATACTTTCATCCTTGGTGCATAATCAGAGCTTATTCTATTTGTACCCCCGCCGCAATATGGTGGCGAGGTATTGTGGAATCACGTTGGCTGTCCGTGTGTCAGTCCGTCCGTCCATTTGTCTTACTCCCGTCCATATTTTCGTTTCCGGGCGATAACTTTAGTAAACGTCGATGGATTTTCACCAAACTCAGTATGCGTGCTGATATTGTAGATCTGGTTTGGGATAGTGAATGGGCAATGTTTGTTAGTTTCTGACAGTTATCTGCAAGCAACACATCCGGTTTTTAGTTTCAGGAAAATAACTTGAGTGAATCTCAATGGATTTTTCATCAAATTTGATATGTGCATTTAATATTGTGGAGATCTGGTTTGGGAATGTTCATTGACAAACTTCGTCAATTTTTGACAGTTTTCTGCCCATGATATGACAATGACGGGATATCATTGTTTTACGTTTCTATTTTCTTCAAAGAAACGAAAATAATAATTAAAACGACTTACTTATTTCAATAGGCCCTTTTCTCAACAATCTATAGTCTTTTCCACTATTTTTTTTTTTTGTATGACGCAGATTTCCTCATTCCTCCGTTTCCCCCTCCCCCCCCCCCCCCCCCCCACACACACACACCTTCCTGAACATCTTCACATAATTTCAGTCTACGTCTTAAAATTTTTTGCGATTTTTATTTATTTATTTATTTATTTATTTATTTATTTTTTTTTTTTTTTTTTTTTTTTGTCACCCACAATTCATGAAAAATTCGTTTTCACAAACAGAGAAAATAAAATTGGTAATAAAATTGACTACCAGTGGGCTAATCGATATTCATTTTAAAGGCACAAAAGAAGTAAATTTTATTCGCATAGGCCGCCATTTCGATTGTGCCTAAAGACATATTCAATTTAATTCGCAAAAACAAGTATTTGGAAAGTTTTTATGGTAATTCCATATTCTATCATGAAATTATAGGCTGTATGTCTCATTAGAATCGCCGCACAAATTTCCACGGTCTAGAACATTCTTCAGTAGTTCCAAAGATTTTCGAGCCATTGCAGTTTGAATGTACTTATGGATTAATGTTTATGCCTCGAGGGAGTTTTAAATCCGATATACAAACACATGCGGATTCTGCGTTAGCAGATAATTATACGTAGTACAATTCTATGTAAATAGACATCTGTTGGCGTCTTCCCGTACATCTAATAAAAAATAGGTACATGTAATAAAACAGCATACTAAATGGCCTATAATGACTTATTAACCTTTTCAGCCCGGCAGACTAAAACCAATACCTGTGCAAACAGTGTAGATCCAGATCAGACGGTTTGTAACGGGCCGTCTCATCAGAATCTACACTGCATGCCATTCTGTCTCTGATTTTATATTGAAATCCCTATTTACATCGGTGGGCAATTCCAAATTCAATAATGAAAGAGTCCACTTCAGAAACTCAGGGATAAAAGTGTTAAAGATGGATACCGAAAATGCTTTTGATGTAAACGTACATTTTAATATCTGAAAATGTTATTTCCTAAATGAAATTCAGCTACTTGTTGGTGGTTTGTATTAAGAGTAGCATCGGGACCAAGGGTGAAGTTGGCCGGCTGTGAAAGTACTTTAAACCACCCAGTGGTTTATTCTATTGACCGTTCTAAGGCGGAGGTCTCGGTGTTAGTCTTACTCTTTGTTGCTTTGTGGTTTATTCTACGAGGGGATTTGTTTTGTCTTGCCTTGTGTTATTTTGTTCTTGTTTTTTCAGTCCGTTTAGTATTGCGATTACCTCCCTTGGGGAAGAGAGAGCTAATCTTAGTGTTTTTCGTACGTTTGTTCGATTTGCGCTTGCTTGGTTTTGTCTGTTTTCTCTTCTTCTTGGTGTCTGAGAAAGGGTGCGGCTCCCCGGAGGTTTCTCTGACATGTTTTGCTTCAAAACCAACGATTTCAAGAGATATCATTCTGTTTCAGGAGAAGACTCCTCCAAGGCAAATAACTGTCATGGAAATAAATATTGCCTCCTTTCCCTCTAGAGGGACGGGGTATTTGCTATCATTGAAATGTTTCAAATACTATCGTTTTCAAAATCAATGAAATGTTTCGTCTATTTCCATTTAGTTTAAGCCTTTTACACCTGAGTTTTTTATATGGACTCTTCAATCTCTGAATTTGGACACATATCATTTTTGCAATTACGGGTTGAGTCAAAAATCAATAATAGAATGGCAAACTGTGTAGACACTGATAAGACGGCTCGTTACTAGCCATCTCAACTGGATCTATAAAGTTTGCAAAGGTATCCGTGCTGGTATGCATGGATGAAAGGTTTAATATATATATTCTTAGGCTGGCTAATCGGAACTGAAAAGATAATAGATTATCAGTTCTGCCATTACGATCGATAATCGATTAGCAATCACTGAAGATTTGGTCATAATTTTACCTGTCTGAACACGACTCTTACCATTTGTTATACTTTATTGTATGTACTCATATTTGGTCAGACGGGCCTTAGCAAACAGTGTAGACCCTGATGAAACGCGGCGTCTTATCAGGGTCTACACTGTTTGCCACTCATCCAGCTATTTTAGACACAACAGTGGGTAGTACACTGTACTTGTTCAAATTTTAGATTAAGTATGGTAAGGAGCTGAGGTGTCTAATTACTAAGGCTAAAAATACGGTAAAGTAGCAAACACAGAAATTAAATGATCGATTATTAGCAAATTAGTAATGATAATCATTTTTGTGGAATTTATCGATCAATTATCCGATTAATTGTGCCGGCCTTAATATATTCCAACTTTCTTTCTTTTTAGGCACGACACCCTCAAGTTGTCCAGTTGAGTTACCACCAAGAGACTGTTCATGTCCTTCATGCCCTAGAGGTGGATGTCCCACAAGAACACCAGAACCAACCTGTCCACTTTGTCCCTCATGCTCAAGTCCAAAGCCACAAAAATGCCCCACAAGACCACCAGAACCAACCTGTCGACCATGCCCGTCTTGCATACTGAAACCTCCATCGCCATTACCACCTTCATGTCCATCAGCATCGCCTGAACCGACGTGTCCACCTTGTCCATCCTGTCCACAAAAGCCGCCTCCAGAGCCACCTTCGCCACCATCATCAGAACCATCATCGCCACCACCTCCAGAGCCACTTTCGCCACCACTGCCAGAATCACCCTCTCCTCTGTCCCCTGTGCCATCATCGCCACTACCTCTTGAACCGCCATCTCAACCGCCATCACCACTACCTCCTGAACCGCTGTCTCCACCGCCACCAGAACCACTATCACCACCGCCTCCAGAACCACCATCGCCACCACCTCCAGAGCCATTATCGCCACCACCGCAAGAACCACCATCGCCGCCACCACAAGAACCACCATCGCCACCACCTCCAGAACCACTCTCTCCACCTCCTCCTGAACCACTGCCACCACCGTCCCCAGAGCCACTATCGCCACCACAGCCAGAATCACCCTCTCCTCTGCCCCCTGCGCCATCATCGCCATCACCTCTTGAACCGCCGTCTCAACCGCCATCACCACCACCTCCAGAACCACTCTCTCCACCTCCTCCTGAACCACTGCCACCACCGTCTCCAGAGCCACTATCGCCACCACAGCCAGAATCACCCTCTCCTCTGCCCCCTGTGCCGTCATCGCCATCACCTCTTGAACCGCCGTCTCAACCGCCATCACCACCTCCTCCTGAACCGCTGTCTCCACCGCCACCAGAACCACTATCACCACCGCCTCCAGAGCCACCATCGCCGCCACCATTAGAACCACCATCACCACCATCTCCTGAATCTCCTGAACCACCATCACGATCGTCTCCGGAGCCTCCATCGCCTCCATCCCCTGAACCGCCGTCTCCATCGCCACCCTCTCCTGAATCTCCTGAACCACCATCACGATCGTCTCCGGAGCCTCCATCATCTCCATCCCCTGAACCGCCGTCTCCATCGCCACCCTCTCCTGAATCTCCTGAACCACCATCACGATCGTCTCCGGAGCCTCCATCGCCTCCATCCCCTGAACCGCCGTCTCCATCGCCACCCTCTCCTGAATCTCCTGAACCACCATCACGATCGTCTCCGGAGCCGCCATTGCCTCCATCCCCTGAACCACCGTCTCCATCGCCTTCCTCTCCTGAATCTTCTTCTGAACCACCATCACGATCGTCTCCGGAGCCTCCATCCCCTCCATCCCCTGAATCGCCGTCTCAACCGCCACCAGAGTCGCTACATGAATCAAGTAAGAGCGTGATGGTAATGTAATCATTGTCTAGAAAAACAAATAAGAAGCTACTAGACATGTATGTATTTGGTACATATTCGGCCATTTATTACAAGGGAGACATTTTTATGACTTTCTGTTTGCGTACGTGCACAACAATTTCCTTCTGCAAAGGCATCTACTCTGAAAGGGAGGAATTTGCTTGCCAGGGAAACGAAGTTTCTTTTAAGTGTAGACCCGGCTCAGAAACGGACAAAACAGTTAGAAGTGCCCTGTCTGAAGGTGCATCCAGTCCCATTAAAAATTAATTTGATACGACAATTTATATGTAAAGGCGTGTATCAATGTCAGTCTCCTTTATTGCGTGTTTTGTTTTAATTTCTTTTGCCTGAATGTTTTACGTAAGCATAACTTTATTCGGAACTAGCATCGTCACTGTACGTACGAAAATCCTGTTAATCCAAATATGAGTCACAACGTGAGAAAACGTCACGTGAAAAAACATCACTTTGACATGTGCGCTGAACGAAGACTCAAGTCAGCCTGCAAATCCGAGCAGTCTGATCAGAGTCTTCTTCCTCCGCAGGATGAACCTTTGTTTCCTTGGCTATCCAAAATGCGCCCCTACAAGATTCTTACTAATCTGCGCAAATGTGCAGGCTGATCTGAATTTTGGCTTGACGCACGTGCGTGAAGGTCGACTCTTGTTATCTCGACCTCGCTTATCTCGAAAATCGGGTCCCTGTTTTAACATGGAAATCTAACAGAAGGTAACAAAATAGGAGCAATTTTTCCTCTTTTCCACAATATTTTCAATATATCTCTAACACCAGGAGACAAATTACATATTCATTTGTTAAATGTGGTTGTTCCATTTATTGTTTTCTTCACTTCGGCAAATCTGATATGTCAAGGTACAGATATCTCGAAGTGTTTCAGAGAGTCCCTTGGACTCCGAGTAACGAGAGCCGACTGTACGTTTTCTGATGTTGAGCCTGATGTGTCCTCCTTAACCTATTTCAAGGGTTGAGCGCAAGACTATAGTAACTCAAACATATTTTTGAAACCCTTGTTTAGGGGCAAATTTGACCCCTTTGTAAACAGTGCAAATTTAGGTGCCATTGCTCATACGAGCAATGGCACCTAAATTTTCATTGTTTACAGAAAGAAATGTTGTAATCTTCATTACGCCTTCATGGGGAGGAGATTAAGTTTGGGGAAAAACAACCATCTGACTTACGTCAGTCTTGCGCTCAACCCTCGATTTGTGTCTAGTGCCCCATAAAAGAGATATTCGCAAACAGTGTAGAACCAGATCAGACGGCATAAAATGCGGCGTCTTATCAGGGTCTACGTTTTATGGCGTCTGATCTGGGTCTACACTGTTTTCATTAAATTCAGAAATTTCAACAAAAATGGTGATAATTAACATTAAGCAGACACCCCTTATATAGAAAAAAGACCTGTCCACAGAGTTAAGGTGGAAAAGTTCACTCGGCATAAATATTTTAAATGAAACTCATTTTGCCCAAGCGAAAAACTTTTCACCTACACGGGTAGAAAACTTCATAATCGAAGCCAGTGGCTCTAATAAGCAAATGTTGTCTGCGTCTGCCGGAGCACGTTCGGTTCTGAATATAGCGGCTGAAAAAAGTAAACAAAAGAGGTAGGTCAGTCACTCGTCGAAAGAATTTGTTTTTGTGGGGTAGTTTTTCTCAAAAAGGAGAATTACATGCTGCTCTCAAGTCTTTTAACAGTTTTCTAACCTAATAGATAGTTTGTAAATGTGCACGATCTCGTCTGAATTACTTATGGCGTGGGCTAATCGATGCTGAATAAACTGATCGTCGAAGGTTCAGCGACGCTATTCCTGGTTATTTTTTCATAAGATGCATATGCGCCTGGGCTGTTTGGCATTTTTATGTGTGAAATGATTGTTTGACCTGTCTCACTTACCGAAAAATAAAAATTGACAACAAACTAATGGAAATGGAGGGCAAATAAACAATGGCTCCGATGGCGTAGGGCGGCTCTGAATATATCGGTCGGCTCTGGTAGCTGAGGGCTAATGCTTGCACAACTATTATTATAAAAGACAGCCTCTGTCCAGTTGCGAATGTTGAAGCCTTGCAGCAACGTTTGTCTCTTCTGATCTTTGGACATCTATTCTGTGCTGTAACAGTTGATTTTTGCTCTAAAATGTCTTGACGGGGACGTACAACCTTATCAAAACAAGCACAGAAACTGATTATGGCCTCTGGTAGTGGATTTACGTGGAGTTTTCTGTTTCAAGATATGCGATGAAATCAATCATTTCACAGGTGCAATTTTTGTGGTTTCGTTTTAGCGGTAGGGGTAACTATCGACGTATGATAGGGGATAGAGACATACATAATATTTTAAATCTCTGAACAAGCGATATAGACGTAGACACTTTTCTTCCATAAACACTCAGAATGAAATCTAAGGTGATAACCAAGCACCATAAATAATTACAAGAATGGCGTTTGGAAGAAGTTTTAGAGTATCATATCGACCGATTCATGTTTCAAGATTTTTTGTCTCACAAATTTTATTTTTGTTTTAGCTTTCTAAGGAATTGTTCTTGCTAGAACTACAATATGGGTTATTTCTTCATCTTGCAAATTTCCATCTATTGATACATTCAAAATATGAATTTGACCTAATTTCACTGTAAAAAGGAATGTAAAGACAAAGGGATAGACATTGTGATTACATGTTCAGACGGAGAGTTTTTGCCATTAATGGTTCACGACAAAAATAGGAATCTATTGACATTGCTTCAGTTAAGCAAATAGTTGTGGACAGCCGTCGGTAAGCTTCAGAAAAGTGAAATAGTGAAAGAACTTGGGAAACTGAATACATTTTTATAATCCTGAAAATGAGATTTCCGGACAAAACATAAACTTTTAAATCAGACTTACCATGCAAATATTATTTTGAAACTGTTTAGCTTAATCCTGTTTTGCATGACTTCGTACAGAAACCTACTTTTTGAGATACAAGTATATAAAAGTGGGTGGGTAACTATGTATCATGAGGAGTAGAGACATATTTAAATACAAAATGATGTCTAAGGTGATAACTTAGCACCTTTCCAATTTCAAAAATGGCTTTTTGAAGTAGTTTTATGCATACGTTTCAATAAGAATGAAAGCTGTCTAATTTCAAAACTCATGTTCAGAAGACCATGAAACGTAGGTCAGTGTCATTAATTAAAAAAAAATGACCTGTCCAAGAGATGCTTCTCTGGTTCAAGTTTCTTAACTTAAAATCAAAATGGACCAAAACTGTGAAATATACCTGTTTTTCAATTATATATGTGTGTTTATTGGCGTGTGAAATTCATATTTTGAATGTATCAATAGATGGAAAGTTGCAAGATGAAGAAATAACCCATATGGCATACTTCTAGCAAGAACAATTCCTTAGAAAGCTAAAACAAAAATAAATTTGTGAGACAAAAATCTTGAAACATGAATTGGTTGATATAATACTCTAAAATTTCTTCCAAGCGCCATTCTTGTGTCTTAAAGTGTCTACGTCTAGATAGCTTGTTCAGAGATTTAAAACATTATCCCCTACCATACATAGTTACCCCTACCGCTAAAACGAGACCACAAAAATTGCACCTGTGACGTGATTGATTTCATCGCATATCTTGAAACAGAAAACCCCACGTAAATCTACTACCAGAGGCCATAATCAGTTTCTGTGCTTGTTTTGATAAGGTTGTACGTCCCCGTCAAAACATTTTAGAGCAAAAATCAACTGTTACAGCACAGAATAGATGTCCAAAGATCAGAAGAGATAAACGTTGCTGCAAGGCTTCAATACACGCAATTTGACAGAGGCTGTCTTTTATAAAAATAGTTCTGCAAACATTAGCCCTCAGCTATCAGAGCCGACCGATATATTCAGAGCCGCCCTACACCATCGGAGCCATTGTTTATTTGTCCTCCGCTTCCATTAGTTTGTTGTCAATTTTTATTTTTCGGTAAGGGAGACAGGTCAAACAATCATTTCACACATAAAAAATGCCAAACAGCCCAGGCGCATATGCATCTTATGAAAAAATAACCAGGAATAGCGTCGCTGAACCTTCGACGATCAGTTTATTCAGCATCGATCAGCCCACGCCACAAGTAATTCAGACGAGATCATACACATTTACAAACTATCTTTTAGGTGAGAAAACTGTTAAAAGACTTGAGAGCAGCATGTTATTCTCTTTTTTTGAGAAAAAACTACCCTACAAAAATAGATTCTTTCGACGAGTGACTGACCTACCTCTTTTGCTTACTTTTTTCAGCCGCTATATTCAGAGCCGCACGTGCTCCGGAAGACGCACACAACATTTGCTTATCAGAGCCACTGGCTCCGATTATGAAGTTTCCTACCCGTGCCTATGACATTACGAAAACACGCCTGTTCAAATAGATAGAAAATGTTATCTCCAAGAACTTAATTTTTTCAGATAAATAAAAGCACCGCAAGCATAATACCCCGCCATAGCAATTATTTGTTTATGTATTAAAGTTATCGTCGCGAAAATGTCTGGAAAGTAAATGACGGAGGGACAGAAAACAATGCATATAGCAAGTTTGGTTAAAAGGCCTTGTTATTTACTCAAGTTATCATCCAGAAATGAAAATATGGACGTGTCTCGGGCAGATAACTCCGTACAAATTTAACGAAATTTGCCCATTAGCAATTCCAAACCTGAACTCCTTACTGTCAATACATATAGCAAGTTTGGTTAAAATCCCTTGTTATTTATTAAAGTTATCATCCGGAAATGAAAATCTGTGCGTGTCTCGGGCAGATAACTACGTAAAAATTTAACGAAATTTGGCCATTAGCAATCCCAAACCAGATTTCCTTTATGTCAATGCATATAACAAGTTTGATGAAAATCCCTTGTTATTTACTCAAGTTATCATGCGGAACCGAAAATATGGGCGTGTCTAGGGTAGATAACTTCGTAAAAATTTAATGAAATTTGCCCATCAGCAATCCCAAACCAGATCTCCTTAATGTAAATGCATATTGCAAGTTTGGTGAAAATCCCTTCTTATTTACTCAAGTTATAGTCCGGAAACGAAAATATGGGCGTGTCTCGGGCAGATAATTGACGAAATTTGTCCACTAGCAATCCCAAACCAGATCTCTACAATATCAATGCACATACCAAGTTTGGTGAAAATCTATTGATGTTTACTCAAGTTATCATCCGGAAACGAAAAACGGACGGACGGACTCACGGACGACCAACGTGAAACCATAATACCCCGCCACTATTGTGTGACGGGGTATAAAAACTCGTGGGTTCTAACGAGTACCCACAATCTATGTTTTTGAGCAGAAATAAGAAAAATAATGTCTACCCCTGTAAACCCCAGTTTCACTGTATAAAAGCGGGGTTCAAGGGGGTCAAAATTATATAGGCATGTTTTCGTGATAAATTGATAATAACCATATTAGACATGTCGACATGGCCAGTCCCCTGCCGATGGATACTTTTCACGAGAAAGTGGCTACCATATCCCCCTCCCCTCAAATGGCCTTGCCCTTTGGTGGGGTGGGGAAGAGCTGGGGCTGGGTGGTTGATGGACTTATGCTCCTGGCGAAGGTCGATTAACAGTTTGATGGATGGACAGAGACCATTGTCATGTCCCCCTTGCCCTTTGGCTGGAATGGGAGGGTGGTAAGGGTCTAGAAGGACTAAACAAATTCATTGCCTCTATCACAATGTATAATTCAATCTGAATACCTTGAATAGTTCTTGATTCAGATATGTAGCAAATTTACTGAAAGTGTAAAAGGGAATAGTAGTAAAACGAAGCAAAATAGAGTAACGGTATTTAGACACTGTACTTCCACTGAATGTCCTCCACATCATGAACACAAGCCTATACAATTTGATCCCCTTAAACCCCACCTTTATACCGTAAAACTAGGGTATACAGGGGTAAACATTAATTTCCTATTTCTGAACAAAAACATAGATTGTGGGTACTCGTTAGAACCACCTCGCCGAGGCTGTTCTAACGCGTACCCACAATATATGTTTTGAGCAGGAATAGGTATGAAAAGTATCAGATTTTTTATCTGAAAATTTTCCTTTTTCGGTTGTAAAATTTTCAATATATTTAAATAGGCGTGTTTTCTAAATGACCTTTGTACGCAATTCGAATTAATTCCTTTCAGCACTTCTTGAATTATGCCCCGGACCAGAAAATTCAATAAAGGGAATCAATTTGAAACATTAGTAGAACATAAGCGAAGAGTTAAGGTTCTTCTACTCTGGACTGTCTTTCAACGTCCTTAATCAATTTATGAAGTTTCAACAAAATCTTGCAAACAGTTTTAGAGTTATGTTCAGGACAAAAAGTGTGACGGATGGACGAATGGACGCATGGACGTACAGAGACCGTTACCGTATCCCCCTTTGCCTTCGGCCGAAGGATAAAAACAAAAAAAGCCTTTAGTCAGAGACCAAGACGGCGAATCTTCCAGAAAGTCGTCTTACCTTGATCGGAACGATTCAGAGCTGATGTATTGTTTGTAGAATGACTGGATAATGCTTTATATGAAAGCACAGCACGGAGATTCAAATTAAATCGTTATGTAGCATAATACAGTCGACTCTCGTTATCTCGACCTCGCTTATCTCGAATAATCGCTTATCTCGAAGTGAAAATCTGTCTCCTGTTCTAACATGGAAATCTAACAACAGGTATTAAAATATTGTGGAAAAGAGGAGAAATTGCTCAATTTCTCCTCTTTTCCACAATATTTTCAACACATCTCTTCAGGAGTCAAATTACATATTCATTTATTAGATATGGTTGTTCGATTTGTTGTTTTCCTCAATTCCGCAAATCTGATATGTCGAGGTACGGATCTCCCGAAGTATTCCAGAGAGTCCCTTGGACTTCGAGATAACGAGAGTCGACTGTACATGCATTTTCACGATACATTTTAGTTAGACGAGCCACTGTATTCAGTCGATACACCTTATTGCACATGCACAGAAAATAAAATTCTAAGAGGTTACCTTTGGGAACAAAGAAAACATTCAAGAACGAAAATTGGAGACTCTGTTTTATTAAGTCTCTTCATATACAGCACTGTAATTTGTAAGGCTGTATCCCTGCAAGCAAAAAATATAGGCCCCACATGGGCCCTAAATGGGTAGTTATATGGGTCCTATATGGGCAACCAATAAGGACACATGAGGGATTTACAACCGGGTTCCATGTTGAACCCACATGGCCAAAGCGATATGTGAACTATATGGATCCAGTATAGGAAAAATCAACCCACATTTATCATTCAGAAAAACAACTTTTACACATTTTTACACAAATGATTATAAGTCCCCAGTCCCAGCCCATTTGATGGACTGGTAAGGTACCAACCGATAGAGACCTATGTACATGTGCAAGTTATTGCCATAAAGATATAGGCGTCTTTTTTATAGTTGGAAATGTTAGCATCATGCGTATTTATATATACCTTTCAGTTTTAAAAGTAATAGGGACATACGAGTTAAAACAAAAATATGACCATGAATCGACGTCCATGTCGGGAAAATAGTTTAGATAAATTTAATAGAGACTTTCATTTTGTAATGAACAAACTATTATTTTTATTTTATTATTATCATTATTATTTACATTTATATCAGGAAATTTACTATTTTTTCATTTATGTTTAAAAAGTGGTACAGTTACCCATATTGAACCCATACGGGTCCCATACACTAATGGGAGGTCAACATTGGAATCATAGAGGTCCAATATCTGTATCATATGGGAGCCATTTAGGTCCCAATTATGTATCTAGAAATTATCACTTTTCCAGGATTATTTCAATTTTATCTCGGGGGTCGCACATATTAGAATTTATTGTTATAGTTATCAATTTTTACCAATACGGGACCTATAAGGGTCTTATATGGGCAAAAAAGCCTATATGGGACCATGTAGGACCCAAATGGGATAAATGCCCAGAATCTGTCCATATGGTTCCCATATATACATGTTTGCTGGTCAAATTTTACCAATATGGGACCTATATGGGTCTTATATGGGCATAAAAGCCTTTATGGGGCCTATGTAGGACCCAAATGGGATAAATGCCCAGATTCTGCCCATATGGGTCCCGAATGTACATGTTTGCTGGGATATAGATGTTTCAGTCTAAAACTAAACACAGAATTGCAAACAGTGTAGATTCAGATGAGACGGCTTGTTTCAAGCTGTCACATCTGGATTTACACTGTTTGCACAAATATTGATTTTGATCTGATGGTTTGAAAGGGTTAAATACACCAACTACATTGAACACCTGAATATAAAACTATAAATTTAAATGCTTTTGAACTGTCTATCAAAAAAAAAAAAAAACATATATAGTATTGAAAATTGATATTACATGTAATGATAAAAGAAACGTTATATTTCATTACTTTTAGCCTATTCAATGCCCCTTGCAAGTGTTCTGCTTCCAAATTGTTTCGGCAAAAGAAAAAAAAAATAGTGGTACATAACGAACCTTTCACTTTCTTTCTTTTTTTTTTTTTTCGAAAGACGCTAAATACTTAAATGTCTTCAATATGAATAAAATTATTTTGTAAGCTTTAAATAAAAATATCCGGGATCTGATTGGTAATATTTCAACCAGCACATTTAAAAAGGTAGTGCAAACTTTTCTAAACTAGTGTTTTCATCGCTGTAAATCGTAGTGGCTATATTGATTAAACAAAATCTGTTTTCATTATTATTTGATTCCCTGCTACCTTCAGATAAATGGTAAAAACATCGTTCATATTATATTTCAAATAGAGTTTCCGGATGAAAAGTAAATATAGATTTCCATCGCGAAAACATTCCTATATAATTTTTACCCCCTTAAAACCCACTTTTATATAGTAAAACTGGGGTTTACAGGGGTATACATTATTTTTCTTATTTCTGCTCAAAACCATAGATTGTGGGTACTCGTTAGAACCGTCTCGTTGAGGCGGTTCTAACGAGTACCCACAATCTAGTTTTGAGCAGAATGAAAAATATTAGAATTTTTAATCTGAAAATTTTCATTTTTTGGTGGTAAAATTTTCAATATATTTGAATAGGCATGTTTTCGTAATGTCAGGCGGGAAAGAAGGTTATCCGCACATGGGTTCAAGAAATGGCCGGATATATACCCGCTGCTTAAATTCAACGCACTCAGAAGGACATTCTACATTCTGCTTTTTAATATGAACATGTATTCCTCCTTAGCACTGTTAATATCTCGAATTGACAAGTTTTTGCATAGTAAGAATTGGACACGTAGTGTCTGATGTTTCGGCTAGTCGTAGAAAACTACACGTTTTAGTTCAAATACAATTCATCCAGATCTGCTATACAGATGTTTTATATACAACATTGTATCGGTATTATTTCAGTAACAAAAATAGATGTATATTCTTAGGGCTGATAAAATGCACCCAGTGGGACCCCAACTACTGTTTAGGTAAGCGTTTTGGTGAAAAAAGTATATATAAACCAATTAAAAAATAAGAACGTAATTGGGCTTTGAAGGTTTGGCAAAGGTGGTCAAGTAAGTTGCCAGTTTTGTGCGCACGTGACGTCATGTAAGTCGCCAGTTTTGTGAGCCAATGACGTCTTATTAACCACAATGATCAAAGAGTTTGATCATAATCGCGCTGAATATTTTAAGACACACGTTATATATCGAAGATAAGAAGAAATAAGATAAGAAAACAATAAGATAAGAAAATTTTATTTCAGAACATAGGCCATACTGGCCAATGAGCTCTCTATAGGTATGCATATAACAAACCATATACAAAAAAGTAATAAATTGGGAACAATACGACAACTTCAATAATTTAAATATTCATCACGAAAACATGCCTATATAATTTTGACCCCATTAAACCCCACTTTTATATAGTAAAACTGGGGTTTACAGGGGTATACATTATTTTTCGTATTACTGCATAAAACATAGATTGTTGGTACTCGTTAGAACCGACTCGCCGAGGCGGTTCTAACGAGTACCCACAATCTATGTTTTGAACAGAAATATGAAAAATATCAGAGTTTTTTATCTGAAAAAAAAATACAGTTTTTTGGAGGCGAAATTTTCCATATATTTGAATAGGCGTGTTGTCGTAATGGAATATATGCTGTTCAACATATTCAAAATTGTGATACGAAAATATGCCTATTCAAATATACTGAAAATTTTACCACCAAAAAATGAAAATTATCTGATAAAAAATTCTGATATTTTCCATATTTCTGATGAAAACATAGATTGTGGGTGCTCGTTAGAACCGCCTCGACGAGGCGGTTCTAACGAGTACCCACAATCTATGTATTTGAGCTGAAATAAGAAAAATAATGTATACCCCCTGTAAACCCCTTGTTTTACTATATAAAAGTGGGGTTTAAGGGGGTCAAAATTATATAGGCATGTTTTCGTGGTGTGATACACTAATATCACTATTATACACTGTCCGGAGAGATTGTCAGCACCGACACACTTCCAAGTAACTTTTTTTTTCATTTGGCTTCTCATCACTTATTCTAACTCACTTTGGTACATAGGCATAAGTAATGTGCGTGGAGAACAGTAACCAGTTTAACCAGAAGTGACAACTCTCTCCTCTAACAAAACTACTCCTGATTACTCACATTCATCACGGAAGTAAAGACAGATATACCTCATATACATAAAGGACAAAATCTATATGCTCTATCAACAAATGCAGAAACAGAGATATATGAGGCGTGAATTCACGGATCAGCATATGCAACATCATGGCCCAATCTAACATGTCTAACACGTCGATCAACGAAATCTAAATTTAAGTCTACGCATTCTCGATGATGAACCTGGTCATCAAACGACTTCAACATATTTTATTGATATTATATGGGAACCAATAAAGAATCTTGCCAGGGGAGATGACTATCTCATTTCCAAAAACTCTCTCTGTTTATCCACACTCATCATGCCAAGTAACAACTAAACTCATTTCATGAGTGGCGAACACCTCTATGCGTAATAAGACAGGATGTAAACAAATATAGAAATCTCATGTTTTGAAATCTGTGAGAAATGAAATCGCAGATCAGCCTGCATATAACTGCATGTTAAAATCGATAAACAAAACTCAAAACAACACAATCACAGCAGTCTACGAATCACGCAGCCTGGTCTAAGACTAACCTGCTCATCAACATTTAATGAATATTATTGGGAATCAGTAAGAAATCTTGCCAGGGAGATACCCATCTCTTCTCCCAATACTCCCAGTAACAACTAATATACCTCCTTACTTGAGTGACAAATCCCACTATACTCAATAAGGCAGAATGCAAACAAATACTGAAATCCTACTTTTGAAATCTGCGAGGGATGAAATCAGCCTAAGCGATCGCATTATCAGGTCGCACAGGTCGATTCGCAACCTTCTCGGCCAACATATTATAACTATATATTAAGATGACTACACATGGAAACAGCGTAATCTAAGTTCAGTCTGCGCATTCGTGCAGCCTGGTCCTAGATAACCTGGCAAAACAATGCAACGTTTAATTTGATGATGATTGGAAAAACGTGAGGAATCTTGCTATGGGAGACGACAATCTCCTTTCCCAAAACGCCCTCTGTTTACCCACGCTCATCACGGAAAGTAATAAGTTATGTCTCTCATTCCATGAGAGACAAATACCTCTATGCTCGATAAGACAGGATACAAACAAATATAGGAAGCCAACATTTTGAAATCTGTGTGAAATAAAGTCCCGGATCAGTCAGTACCATCGCATATACCCGATTGCAAAGGTTGATCTGCGACAGCCTCGATCATTAATTAACTATATGTTAAATTGAAAACTTGCATCTGGTTCTAGACTAACCTGGTCATCAAATAGCAATAACAGTATTAATAACAATCACATAAACAATGATAACAATGTAAGTAAAAATAATAATTGTTATTATTATCACTATCACCACCACTACTACCACCATTATCACTGTTGCCATTATCATTGCCACCAATGCTACCACTATTATGAACAGTATAGCTATTTGAACCATCCTTAGTAAAAGAAATACCGGTTTTGGCGCACCAACCAAAAAATGACCCCAAATTTGCCCCTAAGCCTTTTGCTCAGAAAAAGGCTGCCCCGTTCGCCTTTTAAACACACTAAATTCACTTTTTCACCATTTTACCCATTTTGTTTAGTTTTACACTTTTTGAAAAAGTTTGATAAAAAAAAATCACATATTTTTCAATATTAAAATTTCATCAAAATTTTCTGAGCCGATACCGAAACCACCCTTTTCAAAAATGATTTTTATCATACACCATCGCCTCCAAAATAACACGCCCGATAGTCTTTTAAAGCATCATAAAATTTCGAAGGGAATAACATTTAAAAAAATAAAAATATTTATTATATACAAAGTAATGAAATATAGAGAATTATTAATGAAATAAAATGCATATTTCGAAAAAATTATATTTTCATTAGTGAAAATATAAAACTTATATTTTCACTCCTCTGAGCAGTGAAAAATATAAGATCTGGAACTATTTTTTTCTTATTTACATTAATGGTCATTATGTACGAGTGAAAATTTGAATGTTTTCATTACACGAGATGAAACTTTTTATGGTATTCACTGAAAAAGAGTAAATTTTCTTTTTATTTTATTGTTTACACGCCAATGCGCGTTTCTGACGTCATAACTAACGTCACCAAACAAAACATGAACGTCATGGCGTCGACGCTCAATGCTTAACATGTAAAACGCTGGTGAAAACAAAAAACAAAAGGTTTCGGCAAATCAAAATAATTTTGATACCCGGCACATGTTCCTTACATTCTAACTAATGTTATGCGGTTCTCATATGTCATCGCCAAGGGACAAAACTGCGTGTCAGACTTCCCCTTGCAAATACAAGATTTGCATCTCTTCTATCGAAAGTGATGTATATAATAAAAAGAAAATTCAAATGTTTGTCGTTAATATGACTTTTATTTCATCTCGTGAAGTGAAAAAAATGTATATTTCATTCGTGAATTCGGCACTCATGAAATATACAGTTTTTCACTTCACGAGATGATATAAAAGTCATATTCACTCCAAACATTTGAATATCCTCTATATACTGTATATAGGATGCCCAAACAAGAAACAATTTAATCACATTACCGTAATTGTCTGAGTAAGATTCGAGGGAATAATGATAGAGTATATAAGTAAGACTGGGGAAATATTAACACAATATTATTTTTCAGACGATGATCAAAAGAAAGCAACACTATCACATCAATATCGTATATTGATGGGAATAAGTAAAAGTGTAAATAATCCAAAGTTGTGTAAGAATTGTAAAAATGAAAAAAACAACAATAAAAAACAAAAAAAAAAAAAAAAAAAAACAAAAAAAAAAACAAAAAAAAAACATTATTTTATTCAGAAGGATGTTATGTTTGTACAAAAGGAGATGAAACTGAACTTGGTGTTATCATTGAACATGTAACAAAAACTAATAGAGGGCAATACAAATCAATAAACCATATTAAAAATATGCTCAAATGCTTTCAGGCTAAAGAATGGTGCAATGTACCAGATGAAATATTAAATATTGTAAAAAATGATTTACTTGAAGAGTGTTGAATGTCAATTATTAAGTTGATATTTAAAAAAAAAAACATAGGCTATCATCATATTATAATAATGTACCACAAATATATTGCAGAACAACGGGAGTCCCACCAATTTATTTATTAAGTGAAATAGAAGAGCGAATTATACATTTATTACAAGAGATTTTGCGGTCATTTAAAAAAACACCGCCCACCGAAAAGAAAGAATTTTCTCAGTTATTCATATGTTTTTAAAAACTTATTTACGATTTTAGATCTGGAAGAATATGATAAATATTTTAATCTTCCAAAAGGTAAACATAGTTTGAAAGAGCACGACAAAATTTGGGGAAAAATATGCAAAGATACGGATGGAAATTTCATTATTCTAGGTAGATATATTATAGATAGATATACCAACTTATGATAAAAAACAAAGAGTACTATAGAAAAATTCTACCAGTTAGAAGATTATATGACTGACCAGTGTTTAGGGATGCTTATATGTGGCGCATCAGGAACGGGGAAAACGAATGCACTGATTCATATGTTGTTAAAACCATTGATATATTACGACAAAATATATTTATATGCAAAGAATATGGAACAAGACAAATACAATTTATTGACAGAAAGGTTAAATAAAATTACAAACAAACACAGGGTTCTCTTAGAAGACGTACTATTTTCTTCAAACAACGAAGTGAATAAGACAATCATTAATAGTATAAGAATATATATTACAGATGTGTTTGACAGCATAATAAACCTAAATGGTGTTGATACAAGTTTTAGCTTTATCATTAAAGAAGAATAAAATATGTATAGATAATATAATGGGAGTACAAAGGAGATACAACCAAAATCTGTGTGAATATGAATATTATGATGCTTTGACAGAAACGCGGATTGAATATAATCCATTAACAGAAGGGTCAGGATTTTTTATATTGTTTCACTTAGCATCGGAGGGTGTAAAAAGAGCAGCAAAAGCTGCAGAGGCGGTATTAGAGTCGAGAATGAAAAAAGTTGGTGAAAAAGCGGAAAATATGCATCAGACAAGAGTTTTCCCCAAAAACCAATGTGGAATATAATAACTAAAGAATTAATGAAAGAAAAAAACAAACAAGGGATCCGTATTTGAATTCAAGATTGTTCAGGCGCGGAAATGAACAAATTAAAAAGACTTATTAACAGGGGAAAATATTTGATTATAATATAGTAATGTTTAGAAGCACAAAGTACTGCGATCGTTTTGAATATATATCAGTTCAACTTAGCACACCTGTGACAGAACTGGGTAACAATGCCAATCAAAGAATGGATGGTTATACATTTTTAAAGTATGATAGATCATCTTTCTTTGATTGGTATAATGCCTACCTGGGTATAACATTTAAAGTAAAGAAATTTGCGGACAAGGGAGATTACGTGGCTGATAATTCTGTTGCCATGATTAATGGCTCTGCCTCATTAATATCTGATTTACGAGTAAACAGAATGGCAAAGTTGTTCATGACGGGACTAATCTATTTCGAGTGACATATACCAGGGATCTTCTCGAAATGTCGCAAGATTACGCGGAAACAACAGGAACGAGTAAATACTTTCATTTAGATACAATAGATACAACGGCAATGACAGTTAATACGATAGCAAATTGGAGGGCCCATAATCAGTGATTTTTAAATCGTCATAGGCTCATTACTGGTGCGGCTGAAGTAAAATCAATAATCCCATTAAATAAGTTTACGTTTTTTGATGGGTTAAGAACAAATATTTTACCTCCAAGCCAAATTCAATTAGAATATGGATTGACACATGATAATAATTTAATATATAGAGAAAATGTTGTTGATCCAGGGAGGGGTTGTTGTAACCAGATTCATATTGTGGATTTCTAGAATGATTTTCAATTCAGAGGGTCTTTCATATGCAATGAAAAAACATATAGGGCAATGTGGACATATCACCGAGAAATGGTGTTGGAATCATTATCGTCTCAACAGCAGGAATCAACATTTACTATTACAGCCGGGGTAAAAATCCCAAACACATCTTTGTTTATTTACAAAGGACGAATAAGACTCTCAATCAAGAAGGAAATCCTCACATTTTTGATACATCTAAGATTAATGATGACAATTGTTATTTACATTCGGCGAGAATGGAAGCTGGAAACGGCATCTATTATCTAGAGTTAGAATACTCATATGATAATATGGCGAGAATATACAGAGATGTGATCAACTATGCTGCAAAACAGAATGACAAAAATACCGGGTCTCTTTTGACTAGAGAAAACTTTCATTCATTATTTGGTCTTATTCACTTTAATTTAACATGTATCGATGAGGCACTGCAAAGTTCAGATCCCAAACAACTCATATTACGGTATAGATTAAGTCAGGCTGCTGGTGATGACTACAAAGTTTATGCGTTAATTTTTATGATGAAGAGGTCAAAGTTTATATCGTTGGAAATGAAATATAAAGTAAAATAAAATATTTATATATAATATAGATGGCTCCATAGAAACCATATTCAATAACTTTAACAGATGGGCAAAAACGGACTTTAGCAAATGCATACAAAGACCGACTCCCGCTGTCACTTCGACTTAAGAACAGCCAATTGTCTAGGATGTTTCTCTTTTGTTAAGACAAACACAAATTAATAGAATTAAAAGGCGTCAGCAGTTAAAAGGGGAGTAGATGTAGAAATATAAAAAACACAAATGTCGACTCAAATTAAAAATGATGGGTTTTTAGGGGTGCTGACTGGTCTTGTCCGCGGGTTAATTCCTCTTGTCAGCAAAGTGGCTGCTCCATTAGCAACTGGTGCTCTTTCAGGATTGGCATCAACTGGAATAGGGAAATTATATTGAGCGGGGATGATTACCATACCGACTTCACGAAAAACAAATGTATTAAAAGATGTTGGGCCATATTTAACGACAAGACAAAAGGAAAAGACTGGGAAAGGCGAACCGATTTCTCTCACCAAAAAAAAAAAAACTTAAGACGAATGGAGGATGTCTCCCACTTTTATTGGGGGCCATTGGTACTTCACTAATTTCTTCATTAATAGGTCATATATCAGGGAAAGGAGGTCTACAAATTGATAGCCAACCAAAGTCATACCGGAGGATAACAAGAATTAAAAAAAAAAATAAAATAAAAAAATAACATTTGAAAAGTAACCCATTAATAATTTTAATATAAATCTTTGGGTTACTGAATTAAAATAAAAAAAACTTTGATGGCGTTTTTGATAAAAACAATGTAAGAAATGAAAATTGTTGAATAATAAATCTTGATGACCCTAATGGGCCTGGTACACATTGGACTTGTTATTGATAAACGATATGTATTTCGATCCGTTTGGATTACCACCGCCCGAAAATCTCTGTTCTATTAAAAGGTGTAATAATCTGCAATATCAAGATCCTAAATCAGTACTTGTGGCTACTATTGTCTGTTTTGTATTAAGAAATATCAAGAGGGGAATTTATTTTATGATATTTTATATAAACTTTTCAACCCATTAAATCAAGAAATGAATGAAAGAACAATAAAAGCATATTATATAAACCATTATAAAATGTTTAACAATCTAGATTTTAAACCCGAAAAAGCCATTTAACCTTGCCCACGCAATCCTTATTATTTGAGTTACCAAAGAAAGACCAATGATTTTGGTTTAGTTCGGTGGATTGATGATAAAAATCAACAAAAAGGTTATCGTTTAGATGATGAAAATGTTACTGTTTTGAATAACTGTACCCAATTGTTAATCGCTGATGATATTAAACAAAAGATGAGTTGCAGAATTAAAAATGATAGTTAACAGGGATATTATCAAATTTTATAGTGAAGATTCAAAGAACAAATTACATTTAGTGAGAATAACATTTGCTGGATAGTTTAATAAAAACGATGTAATAAATATAGAAATAAGAAATCTCACAGACGTACAATTAACAATTTGTAGACATTAATGTTATCAGCAACAATAAAGTTAATGTTATCAATGACATTAAAATTAATGTTGTTAGTAAAATAAAGATAATGTTATAAATGACATTAAACTGTTACCTATTAATATAGAGATGTCATTGCAAAGATGGAAAGAATTTGCCGGGGAAAAGAAAAGGTCGAACAATATTATGAGGACTGGTATGATAAAATTAAAGATTATAAATTTAACGAGCCTCCAGTGCAGACTTTTATAAAAGAGCAACAAAACCAATTACAGACAAAAATGAGGAACAAACAAAGAAGATTGAAGAACAAGCAGAAAAGCAGCAATTGGCGTTGATGTCTACCCCACCAGTGGGGCCCCCGCCAGTATCCCTTCTTGAGCCCCCAGAGGAGTTCCGGGACCCCGAACCGGTGGCAAGACCAAAAGAGAAATTGATTGTAGATTTTGAGGCTGGTATAGACAAAATGCAATCGCTAGTATTAACAAAGATCTTGACCTTGATTTTCAACACAAAACGCCGTCTTAATTGTTAGCAGAACCCGAAAAATTAGCAGAAATAGCAAATGATAAGAACCTTGAACAACATCAAAGAAACTTACGTAGTGAAATAACTAGATAAGAGAAAAGAGAAGGAGAAGTAGATTTTGTGTTACAAACTAAACATAAAAATCTGAAAAATTCCAGAGAAACATTAAAAAAGTTATTAGCGGGGCAATACATGATTAAAAAAGGAAAAGGTCTTTCCATATGAAATGAGAAAAGACGGAAAATATGGGAATTTACAAATTGATGTACCTTAACTTGTTGAAAATAAAAGACTTGTTGTGATAGGTGGAGATTCTTTTATAGCAGAACCCATGGATTCTGATCTTATTGATCTATTGACAAAAAGAATGGAAACAAAAAGAAAAGATTCTCATTTATCTCAAGATGTCTTCAAGAAATTAACTGATCCCTCTGGTTTACAACAAAAACAAGAAGCAAAAAGTATAATATTATAAAAGGATGATGTATTCCAACATTTTATAATAGCCCCGATGATCTGATTGATTTGCTTGAATTAATTATCGGTTCGATTGAGGCTGGAAATAACAACAATAATATGAAAAATAGGAGGAGTGGCAATAATTGATGAGTTACTAAAACTCGGGGCTCTTACCAAAGATGAACATGAGATTTTATATAATCAAAATTTTATTTAATAATAATATATGAGCAGTTATTGTATAAAAGAAAATTACAGAAGATGTAAATCCTAAATATGTCTTAACAAAACAAAAATGGGAGAATGATGAGAATATCAACCTATGCATCGTGTGGAATAACAAAGACCAAATTCGTCAAAAAAGATGGCGGGGCTGTTGATATTCACAAGGGAATCTTGGCCCTGTTGCCTAAAACGGGATTGACCCTTCCTGGATATAAATATTGCAGACCTGGTAATCTTCTTGATTTAGGAAAACCAACTAATGAACTTGATTAAATTTGCATGAAACATGATTACTGTTATTCAAATGGCATACCAACAAGTAAATGCGATAAAGATATGTTAAAAGATTTAGAAAAAGCAAAAGTTAAACATTTGGTGAAAAGGTTACAAAGAATTTAATAGTGAAACCTGTTATCGGAACAAAATATAAACTTGATTTGGGAAAGACAAAAAATGGCGATATTTGCCGATGAATTACATAAACCTATAAAAAGGAAGTTTCAGAAAAGGCCTGTCATTGTTGTTAGGAATTGATTACATGGTCCGCTGATTTTGTTGATATGATCTCTTTTGCTAAATTTAATAAAGGAATAAAATATCTTTTAACAATCATTGATATTTTCTGTAAATATGCATGAGCATTGCTAGTAAGAGATAAAACTGGGGCCTCTGTCACAAAGGCATTTGAAAAGGTAATGATTAACAGTAAAAGAAAACCAGAAAGGCTTTGGGTTGACGAAGGTAGAGAATTTTACAATAGGGGGTTTAAGAAACTCCTTGAGAAAAATGGAAAAGAGATATGGGTTTATTTATGAATAATTTTTTCTAAATATTTAGTGTAATTAAAAAAAAACAACATGAAAACGCTTAAAGACATGGAAATATATAAAAAAAAATAAATGGGCTTAAAGACATGAAATTATATAAAAACATAAAAAAAGGGCTTAAAGACATAGAAATATATACAAATATAAAAGAGCTTAAAGACATGAAAATATGTAAAAAAAATATAAAAGGGCTTAAAGACATGGAAATAAATAAAAGTAAATAATAATATAAAAAGGCTTAAAGACATGAAAAAAAAGATAATATAAAAAGGCTTAAAGACATGAAAATAAATAATAATATGGAAAAGAATTTTTAATAGTATAAAATCTCTCGAACTCAGTGAAGAAACATTCGCCAAACTTTATTCTATCATAGAAAAAGAACAACAACAACAACAAAAAAGAAAAGAAAAGATGAGAATAACAAAATTAAAAACGGAAATTAAAAGCAGTAGAACAAGAAATAAGAGTATTACAAAAATTAGTAAAGAATTTATCAAAAGTAAATAAAGAAGAAAAGAAAAGAAAATTAAAAGTAGAAAAACAAAAACAAAAACGGAAATTTGAGTCTTCGACTTTATATTTTTCGAACTTTGATGCTGACATACTAAATAAAAATGATACTCAATTACAATTATCGAATACAAAATCACTGATATCAAATTTTCTCCTCGATAAATTAAATCAAATTCATGGAATAAAAGTTAATATTTCTTTAGATATAACTTTCGTGAAGCAAAATGGGAACGAACACGATGGCTACTTCAAAACTAAGGCCAGGGAAATAACTAATGAGATAATATTGCCAAAGTTATAAGCGATAGTAATAAAGAATTCTCAATAGAATAAGCAATTGGATATCAAAAGGAAACGGATGGATAATTAAATCTGTCAACAAGCATGAACTAGCAACAGTCAAATATATATATACTATTGAAGGGTTCTATATACATACAACTACATAATAAATAAAAATATAAAAAAGCGTGTTTCAACAATCACAATGTCGAAGATAATAAATGTTTCAGGTGGTTCATTTAGAATATCTATTTCCTGCTAAGAAAGACGCAGAAAGAATTTCAAAGTACAGAGAACATATAGATAACGTAAACTATGACGGAAAACAATTTCCTGTAAAATTAAAAGACATACCAAAGATTGAAAAAAAATGAATGATATCAGATTTAATGTATTCGGGGTTACAGAAGGAAAGTCTGATGTTTACCCGCTGTACATTTCCGAGAAGATTTGTGATAAGTCTTGCAATCTGCTCTCGATTGAGGAAAATGACAAGAACCACTATGTTTGGATTAAACATTTTAATAGATTAATGAATACTCAGTGAAAAGACAGCCATAAAATATTCTACTGTTATTATTGTTTGCAGCATTTTCATCAGAAAAGATACTAGGTGAACATAAGGAGATTTGTCTTACAGTAAATGGAAGGCAGAAGGTAAAAATGTACAAGAAAAATAAACCCATATATTTTACTAATTTCCACAATCAACTTCAAACTCCGTATCTAATTTCGAATGTGTCACAATACCAATAAGTGAAGGACATGGCGATAATACCGAAGCATATCAAGAACATAAGGCATGTGGATATGGGTACAAGGTGCTTTGCTCGTATGATGATAATTACAGTAAACCTGCAAAAATTTATAGGGGCCCTGATGCTGTATACGAATTAATTAAAAATATTCTAGAAGAAGAAGAAGATCTCCATAAAATAATGAAAATGAATTCAATAAAAAAATGATAATATCTGAAAAGAAAGGTAAAGTTATTAAAAAAGCAACATCTTGCCATATATGCGGGAAAAAATACAAAAAGGGTGATTTTTGTGTAAGAGACCACTATCTTGTGACTGGAAAGTACAGAGGACCTGCTCATACTGCGTGTAACAGATCATTTAGATTAACGAATAAGATTCCTGTTATATTTCATAATTTTAGAGGATATGATGCCCACCTTATTATGCAAGAAATAGGAAAATTCAACAAAAATATTAATGTCATTCCAAATAATATTGAAAAATTCATGGCGTTTATGATTAGTGATTTAGTTTTCATAGACTCCTTTAAATTCATGAGTAGTAGTTTGTCTAATCTGGCTAACAATTTACCAAAGGATGGTTTCCATTGTATCAAAAATGAGTTTGGTTCTGCCACTCATGATTTAATTAAAAAAAAAGGGATATACCCCTATGATTATATGGATAGTTTTTAGCGGTTCGAGGAGTTGGAGTTACCTCCAAAAATTAAATTCTATTCTAAATTAACTGATGAATACATTAGTGACTCTGATTATGAACATGCTAAGACTGTATGAAAAACATTTTAATGCAAAACGATGGGAGATTTCCATGATCTTTATTTAAGAACTGATGTTCTGATACTTGCTGATGTTTTCGAAAATTTTAGAAAAACATGTATGGAATATTATAATTTAGATCCAGTTCATTATTTTAGCAGTCCTGGATTTTCTTGGGATGCTATGTTAAAGAAGACGGGTGTCAACTTGGAATTAATAATCGATATTGACATATATCTTATGGTTGAAAAAGGTCTGCTTGGTGGTATTAGGTATATTGCTAACAGATATTCAAAGCCTAACAATAAATACCTGATAATAATAACATGATAAAAAAAAGAGAGCTCTTATTTAATGTATTTAAATGCTAATAATCTATATGGCTGGGCAATGAGCCAAGAATTGCCAAATGGTGGGTTTAAATGGATCAAAAATGATAAATGAAACTCTGTTGTTAAAAGGAAAGACGGTGTTGGGTATTATATTGAATGTGATTCAGAATATCTTGAAAATTTACATGACTTGCATAATGATTATCCTCTTGCCCCGGAAAAAATAATTGTTCAGGACGAATGGTTATCACCTTATTGCAAAAATATAAAAGAAAAATTCAATCTGGCAAGCGACAAAACAACAAAATTAATTCCAACTCTTACTAACAAAGAAAAGTATGTATTACATATCAAAAACCTTGAGTTGTATTTAAAGTTAGGTATGAAACTTACTAAAATTCATAGAGACCTTCAATTTAATGAATCTACTTGGTTAGCGGATTATATTGCTTTTATACAAAGAAGAGATCAGAAGCCAAAAATAATTTCGAAAAAGATTATTTTAAGTTGCTTAATAACTCCGTTTTGGGGAAACTATGGAAAATGTAAGAAAGAGAATCAATGTTAAACTCACTAGCGATGAAGATGTCTTTACAAAGCACCCCTTAAAAGCCAATTTTATATCTGGTAAAATGTTTAATGAAAATTTATTGGGGGGCGTTGGTGTATGATAAAAATCTTTTTTTGAAAAGAGTGGTTCAAACGTCACTTTTTCTACTACTACCACTATTAAAATTATTACAAATTACTTAAGAACACCAGCTCGTTCCTCTCTTTAAAACCTTTATGTGTATAAATAGCCAATGGACATCTGCGATTAAAGAGTAAAATCTCTCTAAAAGTCCAGATTGATAAGGCCGATGTTTTAAAGGTATGATATGAGCGTTTATCTAGTCTCCTCAATTTGCCATAGGAACATGCACAACAGATAAACTGTTAAATATCTACTTTTTTGTTCTTCTTTCTGCGATTTCGCATCTCTTTAACATTAATCATTGCACCTTTACCTCAGGTCAACAACTGGAAAATAAGGGTTCTTCAGTATTTTTAAAATAAAAGTATGTTCCACCTATTGAACCAACAAGTCCTTTGTACTATAGACTTCCGTGATCTATTCACACAATACATACGAGTGGGAAGCTGGTTCAAGGGTGAAACATACTTTTATTTACAAATTATAGGTAAATCAGATTCATTGTTGGATCAGCAGCCTCGTCAACCGACGGTGGTGTGTGTGGACATGCCTATCCTTCCTACACACCAACCAGCCTCTCGCTTACCGTTTTTGCCTTGTAGAATAATAAGGAATGGGAAACCAATGTTTGTAAATTAAAAGGGTACACGCAGAGTGTAAATATTATTTTCATATCAATGGCTTAACTCTTTCCTCCCGAAGTTTCCGAAGTGGACTCTTCCATATCTGAATTTAGACTGGTCCACTTATCCAAATAGGGTTTTAGTATAAAATAATAATAATAATAATAATAAAACAGAATGGCAAACAATGTATATCCGGTAGAGATGGTTCTTACGAGCCGTCTCATTTGGATCTACATTGTTTGCACGGGTATCTGTTTTAGTATGCAGGACTGAAAGCGTCTGAAAGACACTAAAGAACCAATGATACTGGAACACCTGCATTGCATGCAAGAGAAAAGTTGTAGAATAAGATAAGATACATGTATCTTATTACATTCTTGCTTATTCCTTGTTACCGCCTACAATACAATTTTATTGTTGGCTTTTTTAGCTCACCTGAGCTGAAAGCTCAAGGTGAGCTTTTGTGATCACTCACCGTCCGTCGTCGTCGTCGTCGCCGTCGTCGTCCGTATGTCCGTCCGTCCGTCCACAATCTTTAAACAACATCTCCTCCTAAACCGCTGATTGGATTTTGACCAAACTTCACAGGAATGATCCTTGGTTGGTCCTTTTTCAAAGTTGTCCAAATGGTTCCGGTCCATTGCATATCTAGGTCACAGGAGCTAAAAATAGATTTTTTAAATAAAAACTTAAAAATCTTCTTGTCAGAAACCACTGGACCGATTTCAATATAATTTTGCAGAAATGTTCCTTTGGTGATCCTCTACCAAGATTGTTCAAGCCATTCGGATTCGTCAAAGAATATGGTCGCCAGAGGGCGGGGCTTATTTTCCCTATATATCTATATAGAAAACTTTAAAAATCTTCTTGTCAGAAACCGCAGGACTGATTTCCATATAATTTTGCAGAACTGTTCCTTTGGTGATCTTCTACCAAGATTGTTCGGGCCATTTGGATTCGTCAAAAAACATGGCCGCCAGAGGGCGGGGCTTATTTTCCCTATATATCTATATAGAAAACTTTAAAAATCTCCTTGTCCGAAACCACTGGACCGATTTCAATATAATTTTGCAAAACTGTTTCTTTAGTGATCCTCTACCAAGATTGTTCAAGCCATTTGGATTCGTCAAAAAACATGGCCGCCAGGGGGCGGGGCTTAATTTCCCTATATATCTATATAGAAAACTTTAAAAATCTTCTTGTCAGAAACCACTGGACCGATTTCCATATAATTTTGCAGAAATGTTCCTTTGGTAATCCTCTACCAAGATTATTCGAGCCATTTCGATTAGTCAAAAAACATGGCCACCAGGGGGCGGGGCTTATTTTCCCTATATATCTATATTGAAAAAAATGTAAAAATCTTCTTGCCCGAAACCACTGGACCGATTTCCATATAATTTTGCAGAAATGTTCCTTTGGTGATCCTCTACCAAGATTGTTAAAGCCATTTGGATTTGTCAAAAAACATGGCCATCAGAGGGCAGGGCTTATTTTCCCTATATATCTATATAGAAAACTTTAAAAATCTTCTTGTCCGAAACCACTGGATCGACTTCAATATAATTTTGCTAAAATGTTCCTTTGGTGATTCTCTACCAAGATTGTTCAAGCCATTAGGATTCGTCAAAAAAACATGGCCGCCAGGGGGCGGGGCTTATTTTCCCTATATATCTATATAGAAAACTTTAAAAATCTCCTTGTCCGAAACCACTGGACCGATTTCAATATAATTTTGCAAAACTGTTTCTTTAGTGATCCTCTACCAAGATTGTTCAAGCCATTTGGATTCGTCAAAAAACATGGCCGCCAGGGGGCGGGGCTTAATTTCCCTATATATCTATATAGAAAACTTTAAAAATCTTCTTGTCAGAAACCACTGGACCGATTTCCATATAATTTTGCAGAAATGTTCCTTTGGTAATCCTCTACCAAGATTATTCGAGCCATTTCGATTAGTCAAAAAACATGGCCACCAGGGGGCGGGGCTTATTTTCCCTATATATCTATATTGAAAAAAATGTAAAAATCTTCTTGCCCGAAACCACTGGACCGATTTCCATATAATTTTGCAGAAATGTTCCTTTGGTGATCCTCTACCAAGATTGTTAAAGCCATTTGGATTTGTCAAAAAACATGGCCATCAGAGGGCAGGGCTTATTTTCCCTATATATCTATATAGAAAACTTTAAAAATCTTCTTGTCCGAAACCACTGGATCGACTTCAATATAATTTTGCTAAAATGTTCCTTTGGTGATTCTCTACCAAGATTGTTCAAGCCATTAGGATTCGTCAAAAAAACATGGCTGCCAGGGGGTGCGGCTTATTTTCCCAATATATCTATATAGAAAACTTTAAAAATCTTCTTGTCCGAATCCACTGGACCGATTTCAATATAATTTTGCAAAAATGGTTCTTTAGTGATCCTCTACCAAGATTGTTCAAGTCATTTGGATTTGTCAAAAAACATGGCCGCAAGGGGCGCGGGGCTTATTTTCCCTATATATAGAAAACTTTAAAAATCTTCTTGTCAGAAACCACTGGACCGATTTCCATATAATTTTGCAGAAATGTTCTTTTGGTGATCTTCTACCAAGATTGTTCAAGCCGTTTTGATTTGTCAAAAAACATGGCCGCCAGGGGGCAGGGCTTATTTCCCCTATATATGTATCTATATAGAATACTTTAAAAATCTTCTTGGCAGAAACCAATGGACCGATTTCAATATAACTTGGAAGGAATGGGTCTTTGGTCACTCTCTTCTAAGGTTGTTCAAGCCATCATGATTCGTCAAAAAATATGGTTGCAAGGGGGTGGGGCTTATTTTCCCTATATATCTATACAGAAAACTTGAAAAAAAAATCTTCTTGATTTCCATATGTATTTAAATAGAAAACTTTAAAAATCTTCTTGTCAGAAACTACTGAACAGATTTCAATATAACTTGGCAGGAATGTTCCTTTGGTGACCCTCTACCAAGTTTTTTCAAGCTGGCATGATTCGTCAAAAAACGTGGCCGTTTGGGCGTAGGGCTTTATAGCTATATAAAACTTTTTAAACCACTGGACCAATTTCAATATAACTTGGCAGAAATGTTCCTTTGGTGACCCTCTTTTAAGATTCAGTTCAAGTTGTCAAGATTTGTAAAAAAAACATGGCCGGGGGTGTGGTGGAAGTGGGTGGAAGTGATTAGTGCTATAAAGTTTATACAAAAATCCTAGAGCAGTGAACTTGGCTGAAACTTCAACAGTAAATATGCAAATCTGTTTGGTCAGGTGAGCGATATAGGACCATCAAGGTCCTCTTGTTTATTTAAAACAGGACTAAAAATAATAACAATAAAAAAATACACCGAGAAACAAAAAAAAATGTAGTTAATAAGAGAGAAGACCTTATGCCTGAAAAATTTTCAAACTGCACTGTGTATGTCCCAACAACCTAAGCAGTTCAGTCAATAGCCAATACAATTCAAAACGTCAGCAAAATTGATACTTACTGAATATAACAGGACCGTTAAATCGGAAAATACCGAGTTTCGAAAGTATTTTTCCCTTTATAACCTGCGTTACCTTGACTCTGGATTGGTCTAATACTATAGTAACCATTAGTATTTGCCTGAGCAAACCGTGTAGAGCCAGATCAGGCGCCAGATAACGGGTCGTATGATCAGGGTCTACACTGTTTGCCACTTTTTCACCGATGTTTAAAAACGTCAACAGGCAGTACAATACCTTTTCAAATTTTAGAAGTATGGTAAGGAGTTAAGATGTTCCGATACTTAGGGGAAACACGGTATTAAAAGTACCATCACGAAAACATGCCTGTATAATTTTGATCCCCTTAAACCCACACTTTTATGTAGTAAAACTGGGATTTACGAGGATATATATTATTTTTCTTATTTTTGCTCGAAAACATGGATTGTGGGTACTCGTTAGAACCGCCTCGGTGAGGCGGTTCTAACGAGCAATCACAATCTATGTTTTGAGCAGAAATATCAGAGTTTTTCATCTGAAATTTTTCAGTTTTTCGGAGGTGAAATTTTCTATAAATTTGAACAGGCGTGTTTCGTAATTTACACGACAGTAAACAAGCTTTGATTTATGTTCATAGTGATTTTTTTTTCCTTTAGCTTCTTATTGTTAATGAAGCCGTGGATGAAAAATTGGTCACAGTTCTATTACTTCTTTGTCTGTTACCAGAGCATCCATTAGAATCAGGATCACTTTCAACTCTAATTTGTACTCACCAATATAGTTCACACAATATACATGTACGTTCGCAAAATGCGCAGACAGCTCATCTTTGTTCTATTCGTACAGTCTGTAGTATCCAATGATTATACTAGCGGACATTGAATGCCCTGGCCAGACTGCGCTGATGCGCAGGCTTTGGGCCTTCGCTGTCCGCATGGCGTTTTATTTGCTGTTTGGGGTCTTACAGCACATGTACATATATTAGGATTCGTCTATTTGAAACAAAGCTTGTACATATATTATACATGTATATATATATTTAATGAGCGATTATTATGAATTTCAATAGACATGTACACTGTATATGATAGCTATGCACAGTAAAATGAGAAAATCATGAGTGGGTTATATCATGATATGCACAGAATTTGTATTTACTATACAAGTAAAGAAGCGATGGACAGACTGATGGATTGATTGTAATGCATTTTGCCTTGCAGTTTCAATATTTTTTACGCATGATTTCTACAGCCACGGCAAGGTTTTTATATCAAGTAATAGGAGATGAGCAAAATATGAATATAGGATAGAATTTACATACCTGGAAATATATTATACAAATATATTTAACAATAGACTGTTACAAATGTCAACAGACATGCACACTGTATCTAATGACTGTACTAAGTGGGACAAGACAAAATATTTAGAGAGATGGGACAGGGGTATACTAAAGCTTAACCCAGTCAGCATTCTACGTAAATCTATATCGGGCCGTCATCGGCCCGTCAGGGTAGCTGACGGGCCGATGATGTCCCGATATAGATTTACGTAGAATGCTAGCTGGGAATATATTTTCTATGTAATAGGTACATAAAAACGTTAAACTATAATACCCCGCCATATATTAATGTGTTTCGAGCAGATAACTCTGTCAAACATTGACGAAATTAGCCCATTAGCAATCCCAAACCAGATCTCCTTCATATCAATGCATGTACCAGGTTTGGTTAAAATCCCTTGACATTTACTCAAGTTATCGTCCGGAAAACGAAAATATGGGCGTGTATCAGGCAGATAACTCAGTCAAAATTTGATTAAATTTGCCTATTAACGATTCCAAGCCAGATCTCTACAATATCAATGCACATACTAAGTTTGGTGAAAATCCGTTGATGTTTACTCAAGTTATCATCCGGAAACGAAAATATAGGCGTGTCTCGGGCAGATAACTCCATACAATAATATAAAATTACCAATCCCAAACCAGATCTCCACAATATCAAAGCACATACCAAGTTTGGTGAAAATCCACTGATGTTTACATAAGATATCCGGAAACGAAAAACGGGCGGACAGACTCACGGACGTCCAACGTGAAACCATAATTGCCCCGCAACAATCTTGTGGTGATTCTTTCATATATGCTTTTATTAGGCTTTATGAAATTTCTTGATCAAACAATATGCAAATCGTAGTCATTTTGAGATCACGAGATTTACTTTTTACATTATTATTTTTAAAAAAATGTCAGAATTTAAATAAGTAACCAGATCTTATCTAGAAGCTCATTTTAGCATGCGTCAGATATGAACATGTTTGAACTTTTCTAAGTATAGGGTCCTTTTTTTCAAAGTCCAAGTATATGAATGGAGTGGGTTTTTCAGATTTTAGCATACAAATCTATACCAAAATCACCAGTAGATATACTCCCCCACCATCCGAGGCGTAAGTCTTAAACACGAACTTTGTTTATTATTTTTGTGTGCTTATTCTTTAGACTCTTAACATTGAAATGCATATCACGGTTTTATTTTATTTCTGCCATAGTTTTCCGATATAGGTGTCTTTTTTTAGACCGAAGTCTGCTACAGTAAAACCAAAAAAAAATAATATAGGTGCCTTTTGTTAGACCGAAGTCTGTCGCAATAAAACCAAAAAAATGAATTAAATCACAAGCAACCTAAACACAGAACAGTAATAATCCCAATAAAAGAACCGACTTGGAACGGTCAGTTATAATCCTCGCCCTCAACTTTCACTGTGATTCAAAACACTTATTTGTGCGGCTCGTTGAGCGATCTTCTAGAACATTGCGCAAATTTGCAATCTCGCTAGAACCTTAGCTATAGTTACTCATACGATCATTCTCAGCCAAACAACCAGGTCGTAGCCCCTCTGAGTGTCTCAACATGCGCATTCAAAGTTAGTGGGTTGAGGCTTGACGATATGTCTTTGGCTTGGCCCGCCGTGGTTCAACTATTGGTTTTCATTTACTCTGGCATACAGTAGAATTAGCCATGAATACTCGTCCTTGTTTATTATAGTGATTAATTTGATTTTTATGTTTTCGCTTTGATGCATTGACTGAGTTGGGAGCCTTTATGCGAACCGAATTTTTATGTGTTTCTGTATTAAGAGTAGCATCGGGACCTAGGGTGAAGTTAGCTAGCTGTAAAAGTGCTTTAAACCCCCCGGTGCTTTACTCTACTGACCGTTCTAAGGCGGTGGTCCCGGTGTTAGTCTTACTCTTTGTTGCTTTGTGGTTTATTCTACGAGGTGATTTGTTGTATGTCTTTCCGTGTGTCATTTTGTCCTTGCGTTTTTCAGTCCTTTTAGTATTGCGATTACCTCGCTTGGGGAAGAGATAGCTAATCTTAGTACTTTTCGTACGTTTGTTTGATTTGTGCTTGTTTGGATTTGTCGGTTTCCTCTTCCTCTTGGGGTCTGGGCAGGGCTGCGGTTTGTGATTGTGGCATTCCCTGGACTTTTCTCTTACCTTTTTTTTAGACATTACCGAAGTCAACAAATTGATAGCTTGATGAAAAGTCAGACACTGGTGTTCTCGACAGATACAAACACTTAAACGTGTGAAAGGTCACACGCCGACGATCCCGGCAAATATATAGATATAAAAAAAAATACTTTGTGAGCTAATCGAACACTATATCATACATAAAAATCTAAAGCTATATTATTGCATAAAAAGCAGTGTCGCACGTTATTAACAGCCGTGCATTAACCGGCGAAAAGCCATGTATTAACAAGGCAATTCACGCACTATTAATGCATGGCTACGCAACTTTCAATATGATTGTACCAGGGCCACAGATTTGCTGCCGTTACGAGATGCGTACTGCCCGGCCCTAGAACGAGCACAGTCCGTGGAAATTGCGTTCGCGAGACATCGGTGAAAATGCAAAACAAAATAGTGCAATAAATAATGCGAAATGTAGCAAATGTTTTCAGTTTTTATGCAATAATAGCGATCGAACATGGTTTTTCAATGCATTAACATTCGCCAGGTCCCTTGCGGGGTGTTGAAAACCGAGGCTTCCAGCCTCGGTTTTCAACACCTCCCACGGGACCTGGCGAATGTTAATGCATGCAAAACCATGTTTGATCCCTATGTTAAGAGATTGGCGCGCCGGTCAATGAGAAATTCATATGGGCAGTATGATGTAACAATGATTATTATAGGCAGTAATCTACAGTACCTGTCTAAAAGGTTATACTGCATGCATCTATTGACTTATTCCTGGAACTACAGAATCCCATTCTACAGGTACATGGACAGAGGGATAAGCTGGGATAGATATGGATGGAAAATAAATAATAATAATAATAGTTAAAGGTCCTAATTGACAGGCATTCTTTTCTGCCTATGACACGCATATGCTCGAAGACACGTTGTTCTTTTTTTTATTTTTTTTATTTATTTTTTTTTTTTGTATGGCGCGGCCCCTACTATAATGGCAAGTTTCTATCATATTCGACATATTGACAGCAATGAGCGCTTAGATTTTCCAAAATCACTAGAAAGTCCTGTCTAAAATAGCTACCTGATAAGGACCCTATCAAAGAATAAAAAAGTAGAGCTTCATCATACCCTATTAGGTATCGTGTCATTTTGGCTGACTGTCGTGTATGACGCGACTGACGGGCTTCTCGTTATGTTACAGAGGTCAGAACAAAATATTTCTAAAAATATTTTGCGATATTTTTGAAAAATTTGATACCTCCTATGCTTTGGCAGGAAACGTGTATCTGGAGCGTAATTGAACAAGTTGTCACTTGTTTGAGATGATGACAGAAATGTTGTTTAAAGTACGCTTGGTGTGATCCCACAAGTCGGAGAAGCTGACGTTTGAACTAAATTAACACTATACTTTGTAATTTAGGCCAGAGTTACTTTTTGTTTTGTTTTTTATCTTTAGGTTGAAAGGAAATTTCTGAAACAGCTGCTGTCGGGAGTAATGAATAAAAATGAAACAAATATGAAAAAGTTTTGGTTGATCAAATAAAATAATTTTCGAACTAAAATACATGTAAAAATGCAATATTTCAGCCCCAACTGTGAAGGGTAGGGACACTGAATAAAAATAAAATTTGAAATACAAATTTTATTATTCCGGAGGGGCTTGAATCGAAGGGTAGGCTATTCCGTAAACCTAAAAATACAAAAAAAAAATAGTGTGGCCTTTTGAATAAAGGAAAATAGTTATACCTTTTAATAATTATCTCAGAGATGACTGGCGAAAGAACAAATATTCTTCGATGTTTTGTAGTTGCAAAATAGAGTTTTGTAAGTAAGATAAGAATTTAGTGATACGACTGACTGTACTGCAAAGCAGCAATATGATACGACTGACAGTAGAGACCGGATCCAACAGACAGACAAAAGTGATTATATCTTTAATATTTAATGCAGATTACACAATTAGTGCCGCAAAATCGTTGTCACATGGATTAGTAAACTTTAGAAAAGGTTAATCTCTGAAGCGCACCTGCTATTCAGATAATTCGACTATGGAAAGCCAAAGCTGTCTTATGGTGTTATATTTCTTGTTGTCTTGTCTAAGAATTGTGTGAACTTGTCGATGCATTATGTTATTATCTTAAAGACTCGTGTTGTTTTGTCAATATATAGAGTTGACATGCCCACACACTGTCTTATTATGTTAAAGAAAAAATTTATTTTGTCACAACGTGGAGTTATCTTGTCTAAAAAGCATGTGAACTTGTCTAAATAGTATGTTATTATCTTACACAGGCATGTTATTTTGTCAATATATGGCGCTGACTTGCCTACACGGTGTTTTATTATGTTAAAAGTGTATGTCATTATGTTAAAGTTTCGGCCATCTTGTCTAAGAGTAACTTGTCTAGACGATATGTTATTATGTCAAACCCACGTGTCGTTTTGTCCACACAATGTCGCATGTGTAAATTTTCGGGAACAACACCACGCAGTTGAACAAGACAACATATTGATTCACCAAGATAACACTGCGTTTAACATAATAACATAATCCTTTACCATAATAAGACACTGTGTGGACAAAACAAGACGCGCGTTTAAATAATAGGACGTAGTATAGACAAGTTCACATACTTCACAGACAAGATAACCCAACTTTTTAACATAATAATATAGTCTTTTGACACAATAAGATATTATGTACACAAAACAACACACCCATTAGCATAATAACAAGTTGTATAGACAAGTTCACATGCTTCGTAGACAAGATAACCCAACATTTTAACATAATAACATAGCCTTTTAACATAATAGGACACTGTGAGGAGAAACAACATACGTGTTCAACATAATAACAAAGTCTTTTAACATAATAAGACACTGGGTTGACAAAACAACACGAGCGTTAAACAAAATAACAGTTTGTATAGACAAGTTCACATGTTTCGTAGACAAGTTAACCCAACTTTTTCACATAACAACATAGTATTTTAACATAATAAGATATTGTGTGGACAAAACAGCATACCCGTTTAACATAATAACACTTTGTATAAACAAGTTCAAATGCTTCATAGACAGGATAACCCAAATTTTAACATAAGAGCGTAGCCTTTCAACAGAATAAGACAGTGTGTGGACATAACAAACCATGCGTTTAACATAATAACACGTTTAAAGACAAGTTTACATGCTTCATAAACAAGATAACCGGATTTCTTAACATAATAACATAGCTTTTTAACATAATAAGACACTGTTTAGACAAAACAACACAAATGTTTAACATAATAATATGGTGTAGAGACCAAAGCTTTTTAACAGCCTTCTAACAGAATAAGACTATGTGTGAACAAAACAACACGCGTGTGTGACATAATAACACGGTCTATAGACAAATTCACATGCTTTGTAGACAAGATAACCCATTTTTAAACATAATAAGATAGCATTTTAGTATAACAGGACACTGTCGGGACAAAACAGCTCGTGCATTTAACAGAATAACATAACATTTTAACATAATAAGAACTGATTGGACAAAACAACACATGCAATTAACATAATAACATGTTGTAAAGACAAGTTTACGTGCTTCTTAGAAAAGATAAACCATTTTTAACATAAAACATAGCCTTTTGACATGATAAGACTCCGTGTGGACACCACAACACGCGAGTTTAACATAACGCCATAGTCTTTTAACATAATAAGACATTGTGTGGACATAACAACACGAGCGTTTATCATGACAACATGACCTTTTGACATAATAAGACATTGTGTAGACAAAACAGCACACGCTATTAACATAATAGCACATCGTATAGACAAGTTTACACGCTTCTCAGACAAGGTAACCCATCTTTTAACATAATAAACTAGCTTTTTACAACATAAGAAAGCTATGGCGTTCCATATTCGACGATCTATGTGTTTATATTTTAACACAGCTAAATTGCGCTGTATCGCTGATGAAAGTGTATCATTTGTAAGCCACTTTATAAACGAAATTTGAACTCAATGTCACGCCAAACCTCTGTCGTGGTATCAGTGAAGCCTTGTGAAAACATACGTTTTCATGCAGAAATAAGACTAACATTGATTTTCACTTGTTCTAGACCTGTGTAGGGCATCTATCTATCTATCTACAGTCGACTCTCGTTATCTCGACCTCGCTTATCTCGAATAACCGCTTATCTCGAAGTGAAAATCCGGTCCCTGTTTTAACATGGAAATCTAACAAAACATAACAAAATAATGTGGAAAAGAGGAGAAATTGCTCCTAAGGAGCAATTTCTCCCCTTTTCCACAATATTTTCTATATACTCGTATCTCTAACTTCAGGATCGAAATTACATATTCAGTTGTTAAACGTGGTTGTTCCATTTATTGTTTTCCTCACTTCGGCAAATCTGATATGTCGAGGTACAGATATCTTGAAGTGTTTCAGAGAGTCCCTTGGACTTCGAGATAACGAGAACCGACTGTATCTATCTATCTATCTATCTATCTATCTATCTATCTATCTATCTATCTATCTATCTATCTATCTATCTATCTATCTATGACACCAAACAATAAACAAAAACAAGAAATCAGTCAGATCAGCCTGTGTAGTCGCAAAGTATGACCAGATTATTTCCTGGCCGCGTTTTGAATAGCTAAAAATGCAATGTTCATTCGTGTAGAATATTAAGACTGATCACACTGCACGGATGCACTGGCTACTTTGAGTCTTAATTGGGCAAAGATGTCTACTGGTACGTTTTCTCCTACTGCGGCCCCAATATCGGATCAACGACTGACAAACGAGGGACTGTTAAAAGAGCTTTTTGGATAAAACTTATTAATGCCCTTTGAAAGTAGTAAAGAAAATGTGTTTCAAAATAATTAAAAATGACGTTTCAATAAAATGGATTAGTTTTATTACAGTGAACCTCTTACGACCAATCATTACTGTCGTGGAAACAACTGTTTATGTAAGCTTACCTTTAATGTGGAAAATGGAAGTTGTTCCTCTCCCTGTGCCCCACCTGATCCTTTCGCAGCCACTTGTTAATGCGTCCTTGACAAAATATATTGGCCGCGTCAAGCGGAATAGGGCCTTTTAACATGCTCAAAATGCGCATTCAGATAATTCAGTGGATGCGCATACTGTCATCCGGGCTAGAGCCCTCCATTCATACGTTCTGTAGTATCCATCACGAAAACATGCCTATATAATTTTGACCCCCTTAAACCCCACTATTATATAGTAAAACTGGGGTTTACAGGGGTATACATTATTTTTGTTATTTCTGCTCAAAACCATAGATTGTGGGTACTCGTTAGAACCGCCTCGACGAGGCGGTTCTAACGAGTACCCACAATCTATGTTTTGAGCAGAAATATGAAAAATATCAGAATTTTTTATCTGAAAAATTGTCATTGTTTGGTGGTACAATTTTCAGTGTATTTGAATACGCGTGTTTTCGTAATGCAATGATTCTGTTAGCGTACAGTAAGTGCGCAGTCTGATCTGGGACTTTGCTGTCCGCACTTGACCAGAAGGCACATTTTAACTTGGTGTGGCACAAACGTAGCTGCTGGGTTCCTGGGGCAATTTAGGGATCAAACATGTTTTTTCAATGCATTAACATTCGCCAGGTCCCTTGGGAGGTGTTGAAAACCGAGGCCGAAGGCCGCGGTTTTCAGCACCTACCAAGGGACCTGGCGAATGTTAATGCATTGAAAAAACATGCTCGATCGCTATTATTGCATAAAAACTGAAAACATTTGCTACATTTCGCGTTATTTCTTGCACTATTTTGTTTCGCCTTTTCCCCCTATGTCGCGCGAACGCTATTTGCACGGACTATGCCCGTTCTAAGGCGGGGCAGTACACATCTCGTGACGGCAGCAATTCTGTGGCCCCGGTACGAGCATATTGAAAGTTGCGTAGCCGTGCATTAACAGCGCGTGAATTGCCTTGTTAATACATGGCTTTTCGCCGGTTAATGCACGGCTGTTGATAACGTGCGACACTGCTTTTTATGCAATAATAGGGAACAATACCCTAGAGACAAAACAAAAACAACAAAAAGAAACCGGTCTAAGTTTAACTACCTAAACTGTTTTGTTCTGGCATTTTAATAAACGTCAAAAAGATTGCCTTGGGAAATAATGAGCATACTACAGATTAGAAAATGGGAGTCTCGGTTTTATTGAGACCCTTTATAAGCAGTAATGAAGTTTGCAATACTGCTTACGCCTTTAGCATATACATGAGCAGGACTCCATTTTCAAATATACATGTACCACAATGGGCTCAAGGATCTCAAAGGAAATGAGATATAATTTGCACTATGGTGATGTACGGGGAGACGTTCTATCGCCGCCATACGGCACTGACACCAGCTGCAGTGCAGTAAAATAAACGTCAAAACCCATTTATGCCGAGTGGACTGATCTACATTAACTCTTTGACGTTCATTTCAAAATAAGAAGTGGCTGCTTAAATTTATTGTTACCTTATTTTATAACAATTCTGTCCAAACGTCAAACAGTATAGATCCTGATCAGATGCCACATATGTCTATTTCATGGGACGTTAGGCATAAATGGGTTAATTTTAGAATACGATATAACTAACCTGTCTTTAAATTTGACCCTCTGCTTGCCTTCTGTTGCAGAAATATAGTCTCCACTCAGCTTTACAGACATATGTCCTGATTCAGTAATGTGCATTTGGAAGGCGACTGGTCAACACAAAATACCCGTGCATATATTGCATATTTTTAGCGAATGACGTGGAACGCACACGTACATGTGAAACAAAATATAGGCCCCAGTTAAAAAGTCAGGTGTATGTTGTTTTTTGTTTTGTTTTGTTTTGTCCTTTATTTTTTTTACTTTACTGTGCCGAAAACGACATAGGACAAAATACAGGGCTGTTAATCAGAAGATGAAAACATTGCTTGACTGTGCGCTTATAGGAGTATGTGCGGTTATAACGTGGAATAGGTAAGTTTCTAAATGTCTCTAAATTGCTCCTCACACCGCAAAATTCCTTAAGCCCCCCTTTTATAATCTGGGGTTTACAGGGGTATACATCTAAACATAGATTGTGGGTACTCGTTGGAACCGTCTCGGCGAGGCGGTTCTAACGAGTACCCACAATCTATGTTTAGAGCAGAAATAATATGAAAAAAAAAAATCAGATTTTTTATCTGAAAAAAAAATTAGTTTTTGGTGGTGAAATTTTCAATATATTTGAATAGGCGAGTTTCCGTAATGATTCTTTCTTGTCAGAGCAGACCCCTTTTCGGAAGGGAACTGGTGTGCAGGAAAGCAAACAGGAAAAAACAAAAGTTGTCTCCCTTTTAAAAGATGGCGGAACATTTATCAAGAGTATCTAGTCCTCTTAAACGTTACGTCACAACGAAAAAACAATCTCTGTGTTGAGGACAGGATGCCCTGGGCAAACAGCGTAGAGCTGCATCAGACTGTCCACCTTAAGGTACACTGTTTGTTTTTTCAGCTATTAATTTTGTGACACATAAAGGTCACAGAGCACCGAATATAGTTCCGAATTGAATATTTCCATTTTTATGAGTCTGATTCAAAAATATTTTGCCTGCTTTAATACCAGAACTCAATCAATTCCACAGTAGATATTAAGTCTGGCTAATCAGAGTTGAAAAGATAATCGATTATCGGTCCTGCCATTGTGATCGATAATCGATTAGTAATCACTGAATAGTTGGTCATAATTTTACCTGTCAACCTGAGCATGACTCTTACCATGTGTTGTATTTTAGTGTATGTATTTAATCTGACAGGCCTAAGCAAACAATGTAGACCCAGATGATACGCCGCAAACGCGTTGTCTCATCAGGGTCTACACTGTTTGCCACTCATCTAGCTATTTAAGACACAACATTGGGTGGTAAGTTGTACTTGTTCAAGTTTTAGATTGAGTATGGTAAGAAGTTGAGGTGTCTGAATACTAAGGGTAAATACGGTAAAGTAAAAGACACAGAAATTAAATGATCGATTATTAGCAAATCTGTAACGATAATCATTTTTGTGGATTTTATCGATCAATTAATCGATTATCCGATTAATTGTTCCTGTCTTAGTAGATATCAGTAAAAATTGTATATCTTTTTTGTGGTTGCTCTTATTATAAAAGTAGAAAATCATCTGGGTTACAAATTTACCTTGCACATGCGTTAACCTCCCACAAGATGTGTGTCAGTGTCTTCGAAGAGGTGGATGCTGATTGCAGGACACATAATCTACCATCCTATTGCTTTGATTTTAGAGGGGCTGCTCTCAGGCAAGTATTAAGTAATGACCCTTTAAACGTAAACCAAGAATGTTGTGGACCGTAGAACATTAGCAAAAGGAATAAATTATATAACAAAATTCAATCCCAGCAGACACATGACGTTAATACAACGTCGGCTCAACGTCGATGCAACGTCATGACGTTGCATCGACGTTGAGCCGACGTTGTATAAACGTCATGTGCCCGCTGGGATGGTAGTCTGTAGCATAAAATTATAGTCTTATCAACTCGATATAAAACTTTTAGAGGTATTATGGTATGATCTGATATGTCCTTATACTTAGAGTTTACATATTGTGGTATACATAAGCGTTTTATAATTTGCGTGGGTTATCCAACTGATGCTACCGGACTCTTGATGCATACACTGAATTTAAGATTATTACTATTTTCGCTTATAGTATTCAACAAGTTGACAAAATAGTATAAAGTAGGGCTTGAGCAAACATTGTAGACCCAGATCAGACGCTACAGAACGCATACTCTGATCAGGGTCTACACTGTTCGGCACTCATCCAGAAGTTTTAGAAACATCTCTAAGTAGTAAATAGGAGCTTTTTTTAAAAAATTAGGAAAGGTATGGTAAGGAATAAAGTGTCACTATGTATAAGTTAAACAGAATCCCTACTTCAGAATATTCTGTGATCATTACAGCTGTGAACCTTTGGAAATACAGCAGACTCGGTTTTATTGAGTCTGTTGATAAGGAATTATGTCATAGCAACATCCCTTGAAGAGATTTTGCAAAAGTTTCTAAAAACTGCAGTAATCACATCAGTGACATCAAGATAAAATGAGACATATTGCGTCGATTTGTCATTAAGTTTTGTGCAGTACATGAAAACATTGTTGCAACATTTAGTTTCCCATAAAAAAGGCATCTCCTGTCTATTTCAAAGTCAACTTTAAGAAACAAAATATGCCAGAGCTGTCAGTATCTTATCGTCCTATAGAAAAACCTGTTTCTCCAATAAAAGTAATGAATCGTGGACAATCTTTCATTCTACGATAGTCCCGAAACCATAGCTTTCTAAATGACATTAATCTATGCTGTTCGGAAGTTATTGTCTATGCTATTAAATGGCAAATGATGGTAAATTTATGCAATTTTCAGTGCAGTTCGGCCGACTGATTTTTTTTTTTTTTTTTTTTTTTTTTTTTTAAGAATGTAGGTTGCTTATGAAGAGTCTCAATAAATCCAAGACTCCCATTTTCTAATCCGTAGTGTGTTCTTTGTTTCCAAAGGCAATCTGTTTGACGTTTATTTTACTACACTGCAACTGGTGTTAGTGCCGTGTGGCGGCGGTAGAACGTCACTATAGTGCAGATTATATTTCATTTCTTTTGGGATCATTGTGGTGTATTTGAAAATGGAGTTCTGCTCACGTATACGCTACAGGGCGTAAGCAGTGTTGCAAACTTTATAACTGCTTATGAAGAGTCTCAATAAAATCGAGACTCCTATTTTCTAATCCGTAATATGTTCTTTGTTTCCATAGGCAATTTTTTGACGTTTATTGTCTATTCACGCATTGTTGACTGAATATTAATCAGAATTCAAATGCTATAGCAGAAACAATTCTACCTTTTAGAAAATAAGAAGTTTGCTATGATACCTGATGTAGTCATTGATATAGCATATATTTGACATACACTCACCTGTGCATATCTGAAGTTTTTTAGTATTTATAATACATATTGTTTTATATGGGTACTCATCATTACGAAAACACGCCTATTCAAATATATTGAAAATTTTACAACCGAAAAAAGGAAACTTTTCAGATAAAAACTGATATTTTTCATATTCCTGCTCAAAACATAGATTGTGGGTACTCGTTAGAACTGCCTCTAACGAGTACCTACAATCAATGTTTTTTTAGCAAAATAAGAAAAATAATGTATACCCCTGTAAACCCCAGTTTTACTATATAAAAGTGGGGTTTAAGGGGGTCAAAATTATATAGGCGTGTTTTCGTGATGTTTTCGATTTCGGTAAAATTTTCACTTTTTTGCACCCAGTGGGAAGCAAATCTTAAGAATTTTTGTATAACTGTAACCGAAAGTGTTTTTTCTTCTTCTTCTTCTTCCTCTTCTTATCAAATTTAACAATAGTAAATGTCTGGTTTTAAAATATCTGATCAATTCAAGAAAGGAGATATATTTCCTCATGTTTTCATTCCCTTCTTGAAGAGACATGCTAAGTACTGTTTGACTTTTTGTAAAGGTTTAGTCATATTAGTTATCTAGAAGCCTTTTTACAACACTTTTGCTTCTGTTTCTGGAAACACAGATATAGAAGAAAATACAATGGTCACCATAGATTATTGATACCCGGTCGGGCATCTTTACTCTACTGATATCCATGCCATGACCCGCTGGTCCTAGGAACAATCCACTTATAGGTAGAAAGAAAAGAATCCATCCTGAGCCAGTCCATGCTGGATAGGGGAATCTCACCCGACGGGTAGGAATTTCAACCAGGGACTCGGATTTCAATCCTTCGGATGAAGTTTTCCTATCCTGCATGGATACTCATGATGGATTCTTATATTGCTTACAATACCTATTCTAGGATTTTAACAAGAGGACCATGATGGTCCTATATCGGTCACCTGAGCAAACAGGTTTGCATACTTACTGTTGAAGTTTCAGCCAAGTTCTCTGCTCTAAGATTTTTGTAGAAATTTTATAGCCCTGCTCCCCACAGCAGCCATGGTTTTTTAAACGCATCATGACGGCTTGAACTGAATCTTGAAAGAGGGTCACCAAAGCAACATTCCTGCCAAGTTACATTTAACTTACAGTTTCTTATAAGAAGATTTTTAAAGCTTTCTTTATAGATATATAGGGAAATAAGCCCCGCCCCACTAGTGGCCATGTTTTTTGACAAATCATGACAGCTTGGACAACCTTAGTAGAGAGTCACCAAAGAAACATTCTTGCCAAGTTATATTGAAATAAGTCCATTGGTTTCTATCAAAATTTTTTTAAAGTTTTCTACATAGATATATAGGGAAAATAAGCCCTGCCCCCTGGCAGCCATGTTTTTTGACGAATCACGATTACTTGAACAATCTTGGTAGAGGGTCGCCAAGGAAACACTTCTGCCGAGTTATAATGAAATCGGCCAATTGGTTTCTGACAAGAAGATTTTTAAAATTTTCTATATAGATATATAGGGAAAATAAGCCCCGCCCCTGGCGGCCATGTTTTTTGACGAATCATGACGGGTTGAACAATATGGATAGAGGGTTACATAAGAAACATTCCTGCAATGTTATATTGAAATCGATCCAGCGGTTTCTGACAAGAAGATCATTAAAGTTTTCTATATAGATGTATAGGGAAAATAAGTCCCACCCCTAGCGGCCATGTTTTTTGACAAATCATGATGGCTTGAATAATCTTGGTAAAGGGTCACCAAGGAAACATTTCTGTAAATTATTTTGAAATAGGTCCAGTGGTTTCTGACAAGAAGATTTTTAAAGTTTTCTATATAGATATATAGGGAAATAAGCCCCACCCCCTAGCGGCCATGTTTTTTGACAAATCATGATGGCTTGAACAGTCTTGGTAGAGGGTTACAAAAGGAACATTTCTGCAAAAATATATTGAAATCGGTCCAGTGGTTTCTGACAAGAAGATTTTTAAAGTTTTCTATATAGATATATAGGGAAAATAGCCCCCTGGAGGCCATGTTTTATATGACGGCTTGAACAATCTTGGTAGAGGATCACCGAAGAAACATTTCTGCAAAATTATACTGAAATCGGTCCAGTGGTTTCTGACAAGAAGATTTTTAAATTTTTCTATATACAAATATAGGGAAAATAAGCCCCGCCCTCTGGTGGCCATGTTTTTTGACGAATCCAAATAGCTTGAACAATCTTGGTAGAGGATCATCAAAGGAACATTTCTGCAAAATTATATTGAAATCGGTCCATTGGTTTCTGACAAGAAGAGTTTTAAAGTTTTTTATATAGATATATAGGGAAAATAAGCCCCGCCCCCTGGCGGCCATGTTTTTTGACGAGTCCAAAAGGCTTGAACAGTCTTGGTAGAGGACTACCAAAGGAAAATTTCTGCAAAATTATGTTGAAATCGGTCCAGTGGTTTCTGACAAGAAGATTTTTTAAGTTTTTAATTAAAAAATCTATTTTTAGCTCCTGTGACCTAGATATGCAATGGACCGGAACCATTTGAACAACTTTGAAAGTCGACCAAGTAAGGATCATTCTTGTGAAGTTTGGTCAAAATCCAATCAGTGATTTAGGAGGAGATGTTGTTTAAAGATTGTGGACGGACGGACGGATAGACGGACGACGACGGACGGTCGGTGATCACAAAAAAAAGCTCCGATTTACTACTAATATATGTTTCTGAAAACTGCCGGATGATTGGCGAACAGTGTAGACCCTGATCAGAGGTTGCGATTTGTAGCCTCTGATCTTGGTCTACAATGTTTGCACAAGCCCTTCTTTGGATTTTTTTGGCAACCTGTTAAATAGTATAAGCGAAATACCAATATCCGTAAATCCAAACTCATGTGTCAGTAGTCAGGCAGTATCAGTTGGATAATCCACGCTAATTACGAATCGCTTATAGTATTAGAACATCCCACCATGCCATGAGTCCTCTAAAAATTTTATATAGAGTTGATAATTTTATGCTACAGTCTACAACTGCATTTTTATACAGTCGACCCTCGTTATCTCGAATTCCAAGGGTCTCTTTCAAACACTTTGAGATATCCATACCTCGACATATCAGAATTGCGGAATTGAGGAAAACAGTTGATCGAACAACCACATTTAACAAATGAATATGTAATTTGCCTCCTGAAGTTACAGATATATTGAAAATATTGTGGAAAAGCAGAGAAATTGCTCCCTCTTTTCCACAATATTTTGTTATCTATTGTTAGATTTCTATGTTAAAACAGGGACTATCTTTTCGCTTCGAGATAAGCGGTTATTTGAGATAAGCGAGGTCGAGAAAACGAGAGTCGACTGTATATAGTTTGTTCATTTTTTGCAAATGTTCTACTGTCTACAACTTTTTGTTTTCAGTTCAAACAGTCAATACCCGATACTTACCGGACAGCAGTCCCTCTAAAATTTTCAAAACAATGGAATGGTAGACTAGGTGCCATTTCATTACGAAAACACGACTTTTAAAATATATAGAAAATTCACCTTCAAAAGCTGAAAATTTTCAGAAAAAAAAGACTGATATTTTTCTTACTTCTGCTCAAAACATAGATTGTGGGTACTCGTTAGAGTAGAGTACCCACACTCTATATTTTAGGGTAGAAATAAGAAAAATAATGTATACCCCTGTAAACCCCAGTTTTACTATATAAAAGTGGGGTTTGAAGGGGTCAAAATTATATAGGCATGTTTTCGTGATGCAATCAGTATACGCCACTTCGAAGACACTGACACACATCTTGCAGGACGTTACCGCGTGAGGTAAATTTGTACCCTAGATGATTTTCTATTTTTATAATCAAGGCAACCATCCAAAATATACAATTTTGCTAATATCTACTACGGTTGGCACAATTAATCGGATAATCGATTAATTGATCGATAAAATCCACAAAAGTCATTTATCATTACAGATTTGCTAATAATCGATAAAATCCACAAAAATCATTTATCATTACAGATTTGCTAATAATCAATCATTTAATTTCTGTGTCTTTTACTTTACCGTATTTACCCTTAGTATTCAGACACCTCAACTTCCTATCATACTTAATCTAAAACTTTAACAAGTTATTAATAGTCGACTATCGATAGCAACGGCAGTACCGATAATCGATTATCTTTTCAGCTTTGATTAGCCAGCCTTATTTTATCTGCAGTGGAATTGATTGAGTTCTGGTCTCAAAGTAGCCAAAACATGTTTGAATCAGGCGGGAAAATAGAAATATTCAATTCGAGCCTATGTTCGATAACCTTTATGTGTCACAAAATTAACAGTGTACCTTAAGGCGGACAGTCTGATCCAGCACTACGCTTTTTTTTTCAAGACATCCTGTCCCAAACACACAGAGATTTTACAGTGGTGACGGAACTAGTATCAAAATTGCGAAGATAAATTCTGCCAGTTACAAAAGAGTCCCCCTTGTCGGATGCTAAGAGTTTCCTGTCGGATCACGAGGGTCAGGCTTCGAATTTCTCGGAATATCAACACATAACTGTATGACGGTCCATTGCACAGAGCCTTTCATAATAAAAATCAAACGGATGCACAGTTAAAATAGACGTAAACCAAAACAACATCAGCAGCAGTAGTAGTAGCAGTAGTAGCAGCCAGCCAGCCAATCAGCCAGTCAGGAAAACGGGATCTCGTGGAACATACGGACAGCAGGTTGCGGGTCAGCCTGCTCATCTGCACAGTCTAATCACTGGATAACTACACTGCATAATAAAGACATAACATCATCGGTAAAGAGCTAGCGGTCCTGGAAAGACTGCGAGGCCCAATGGGCTGACATGGGACCTCGCTGTCTACATACACTTTAAACTTAAACATTATCGATTTTTGAGGTATCGATGGTGCCACAACGACCTACAAGTTTAACCCTTTCATCCCTGAGTTTCTGAAGTGGACGCTCCCATCCTTGAATTTGGACGTGTCCATTGATGCAACTAGGAGTTTCAGCCTCAAATAAGACACAGCATGGCAAACAGTGTATTTACAGATGAGACGTCTTGTTACGAGCCGTCTCATCTGGATCTACACAGTTTGCCAAGGTATCTGTTTTGGTCTGCCGGGCTGAAAAGGTTAAGGGATTGGAGTACCATGAGAAGTGGAGTGACTCTCTGGTCAAACTCAACCGATGAAAAAAAATGGTACTTTCCCCATAAAATAGGATTTGGCAGTTCATACAAATTATCTCCTAAGGAAACAATTTACTTGAAATGTCAAACTAGTTTCTGGGGAAAAGTATGAAAAATGCTTAATGATGTTGTGTTGAATATTATACCTAGCATGATAAAAAAGAAGACACTTTTACATAACATGCCCCAGTGTCCAAAATTCAAGAGGAACTTACAGATTCTCAAGATATACAACTGTAAATATTGTTTTGTTTCCCTCTGGAAGGATCTACTCTAAAAGGAAAGAATTTGCTCTCTGGGAGCAAGTTCTTTCCTTTCAGAGTAGATCCCTTTCCAGAAGAGGGTTGCTGAAAAGTAATATAAACAAGAAGTCACAAAAGTTGTCTCCCTTACAATTAATGGCAGAAAAACTACAAAGTGTAGTCATACCCTTTTATGCCATGACGAAGTCACACGCATGAGACAGTCTCAACAATTTGCAGTGCGCAGATATGTAGTAAAGACCTTAGGAAGCCACAGGCAGAAAATGCATGTCTGTGGGCCAAATAGGGGACTGCGCATGGTCATTTGAAGATCCACAAACCGAAAAACCTTAAGGTCCTTTTTTGCATGTGCTCATTAGTCTTTCTTCTCAAAGGAGGCTACTCTTTTTAGAATGGATCCACCTAGTTCTCCTCCTAGCTAATTCTTTCTATTTGCGCAGATCTTTTTCAAAAGGTATTCATGTGCCAGCTAAAAACATGTTTCGTGTTAAAGTGGTCTTTTTTCCGTTGCAGTTGTCGCCATTTCCTTCTATTGGAGTTATCTCCCTTCGAAAACGGGGGCTAAATGTATCCCTTTTCTTCTATTTGAGTTGTTTCCCTTTAGAAACGGATGCTAAAACTATCAGCTGAGAGGGAACGTTTTAAGGGGAAATAATTTCTAATTATCACGCCTACCAAACAAATGAATGCGAAACCACCGGTTAAGAACGTGAAACAATTAGATCGACATCCGGTTAGGGATAAGACGACTCGAAAAAGTAAACAAACTTTGCCTTTTCTGTGTTTCATGAGCGATATAAATGTTTTGAGGAAATAATTTAAAAAACGGGAATTACATTCAACTGCCCATTGATATTGGCGTAAGTGGAATAAATCGCAGAGCACCTACTTCACGCATATTGGCTGAATTATTTTTCACATGCTGAAGGTGTACCGAAAGGCATAGAAAACACGTGGTAATTCGTGGTGTTTTTTATTTAATTTTGTGCTTTGCTAGAAGTTCAACATATCATCACGCACACACGATAGACACGTGGTTATTTGTGTTATGGATATTTGGGTTGTTAATGCAGCATTGTGGAAAAATCGCCACGGAAAGGGTCGAAAATGGCTGGTTACGCATAAGATCTATATAAATAATAACAAAACTTACAGCTATAAAGCAGTTCTGATTTCACCTCCACGTCTCCAGGAACACACGAAGCTTGTTCTAGGAAAACATTTTTAGCCACCTAATAAGCAATGCACAGTTGATTCGGAAATAACATAGTATTTATGCAAACACCTTCAATCTCCAGAGTTATAGTGTATAATGACTTTGTGTTTTCACACCAATTCAATGGCCCCGCAATTGTATGAAATGAAACTTAACAGGTTTTGTTTTTTTATTCTGCGAAGAAGTGCTAATCTGCCAATTTTTGCTGGTTAAGCATTAGATTGTCTGGTTAAGAATTCGATGACCACGGGAGAAAAACATACCGTTTGTTCCTTTTGTAAATGCCAGCGATTGACTACAATAACAGATGGTCTACCTATGATTTGTAAGTTGTCGTGAAATCATCAGATGCAGAAAGTGATGGTGAAAAAATAAGGTTTTCTGGACAAGGCCATTGAAATACTGGATTTCAAGCTTATTTGACCGAATGGAGCATCAATTCATGTATAAGAGGTCATTATTTGCAAACAAAAAGGCCAGTTTGCGTTTCATAATGGCGCATAACCTTATATCATGTTTCTATGGTTAAGCATTGGAGAACCCTAGGGACCCATGGTCTGTGACAATGGATGACTTTAAACATAAGGAACACAAATATATATGTGTTAGGAGTGGGGAGCTGAAACGTTTCTGAGATATAAGGCCTTTTATGAAGTGAAAGGGGTAGGGCATGCCCACAGGCGCGTCCAGAGGGGACCCAAAATCTGTGCAACTGAATGCCTTTTAACATTAGGAACAAGAATATATATAGTTTAGGGGTGGGGATCTCAAAGGTTTCTGAGATATACTGCCGTTCATGAAGTGAAGGGGAGGGGCATGCCCCCGGAGGGACCCAAGGTCTATGTGTCTGAATGCCTTTTATCATTAGGAACAAGAATATATATGGTTTAGGGGTGGTAACTTGAACGGTTTGCAAGATATTAGACATTTTGACTTTTTCCCCATACAAATGCCTATGTTACCAAATTTGACCTTGGCCTAAAATAGGTCCAAGTCATCCCAGGGTCATCATTTGAACAAATTATGATGGGCCCCGAGTCCCCAATTCTACATATCAAGTTTCATGGAAAATCGGCCCAGCGGTTCCAGAGAAGAAAATTTTTGAAGGGTTTTTACCATGTATGGGCATGGGGGCCATCTTGGTCATGTGACCCAAGGTCTGGATCGCTGAATGTGTCTTATCAAAAGGAACAAGAATATATATGGTTTAGGGGTGGGGATCCTAACGGTTTCTGAGCTATTACACATTTTATGAAGTATAGGGGGTGGAGCGTGCCCCCCGGGGGACCACTGATATGTGCCATTAAATGCCTCTTGTCACAAGGATCAAGAATAGATATGATTTAGGGGTGGTAACTTAAACGGTTTGCAAGATATTAGACATTTTGACTTTTTCCCTATACAAATGCCTATGTTACCAAATTTGACCTTGGCCTAAAATAGGTCAAGGTCATCTCAGGGTCATCATTTGAACAAACTATGATTGGCCCGTCCACGATGCCACATACCAAGTTTCGTGGAAATCGGCCCAGCGGTTCCAGAGAAAAAGATTTTTGAAGGGTTTTTACCATATATGGGCATGGCGGCCATCTTGGTCATGTGACCCAAGGTCTTGGTCGCTGAATGTGTCTTATCATAAGGAACAAGAACATATATGGTTTATGGGTGGGGATCCTAACGGTTTCTGAGCTATTACACATTTTATGAAGGGGATGGGGCGTGCCCCCGGGAGAGCCCTGTGGGCCACTGATCTGTGCCATTAAATGCCTCTTGTCACAAGGATCAACTATATATATGGTTTAGGGGTGGTAACTTGAACGGGTTGCAAGATATTAGACATTTTGACTTTTTCCCCATACAAATGCCTATGTTACCAAATTTGACCTTGGCCTAAAATAGGTCAAGGTCATCCCAGGGTCATCGTTTGAACAATGATTGGCGCGAGTCCCCCATACCAAGTTTCGTGGAAATCGGCCCAGCAGTTCCAGAGAAGATTTTTGAAAGTTTTTTTTACCATATATGGGCATGGCGGCCATCTTGGTCATGTGACCTGGACCCCGCGAACAAACTTTCGTTCCCCCATCCCATGGAGGCTCCACATGAAATCTGGCTTCAATCGGCCCAGCGGTTTCGGAGAAGGTGTTTGATGTTTGAAAATGTTGACAGACAGACATACAGACAACGGCCTTGCCATATGATAAGCTCACCAATGAGCCTTCGGCTCAGGTGAGCTAAAAAGGCAATCAGTGTATATCTAGATGGCACGGCTCGTACTTACGTCTCATCTGGATCTACACCGTTTGCAAAACTTTTTTCCTGGTCTATGGAGTTGAAAGAGTAAAACGGACCGGATAGTCTTCGGAGACTGGACACTCCTTTGGAGACAAATTGCATGAAGTGTCAAATCCTGTTTTCTGGAGAAATTAAGAAAACTAAAATCCATTTGTCGTCTGTTGAATTTGTCAACAGGCTGATAAAGGCTAATGGAGCCCCATGAATGAACTATATGCGAGAATAATATGCCTGGCCATGTTTTCGCTAAGAATATTTCAGTAACCATAAACTGAGACAATACGACGAAAATGTTATTTGAAGTCAAATTAGATTTAACACAAAATATAACATATTGTGTACTCTGTGTTTGTAACAGACAACTTGTTAATGAAGAGTATTGTGTGATAACTCGTGTACATTTTTTATTATTCCTCCGTTAATAGATCATCACGAAAACATGCCTATACATCGCGAAAACATGCCTATATAATTTTGACCCCCATAAACCCCACTTTTATATAATAAAACTGGGGTTTACAGGGGTATACATTATTTTCTTATTTCTGCTCAAAACATAGATTGTGGGTACTCGTTAGAACCGCCTCGTCGAGGCGGTTCTAACGTGTACCCACATTCTATGTTTTGGGCAGAAATAAGAAAAATTTTAGCGTTTTTTAACTGAAAATTTCCCTTTTTTGGGTTGTAAAATTTTCCATATATTTGAATAGGCGTGTTTTCGTAATGTAATTTTGACTCCCCTTAAACGCAACTTTCATATAGTAAAACTGGGGTTTACAGGGGTATACATTATTTTGCTTTTTTCGGTTCAAAACCATAGATCGTGAGTACTCGTTAGAACCGCCTCGCCGAGGCGGTTCTAACGAATGCCCACAGTCTATGTTTTGAGCAGAAATATGAAAAATATTAGCACTTTTATTAAAATATCAGCTTTTGGAGGTGAATTTTTCTATATATTTGAATAGGCGTGTTTTCGTAATGGTTGTCGGTACTCATTAGAAGCGTTTTTGTGGGATGCTTCTAATGAGTGCATACAAATGTTTTTTGTTTGTTTTTTTTTTTTTGTTTTTTTTTTTTATTTTTTTTAATGAGAAACTGAGAAAATTATCTAAGAAATTCTTTTATTACTCCTTAACCCTTAAAGCGCCAGTCACAACTATTGTCGTCTGCTTTGTCATATGCTTGTGATTTTAAAAGTCATTTTTGCAAACAGTGTGGACCCAGATCAGACTGTTCCTGATCTGGGTCCACACTGTTTGCCTGTATGCAAAAATAGGTTTGAAAAGTTTGCAAGATTATTCAGCAGACGACATAAACAGACGACATTTTCAGATGCAGTTTTTCTTGGCGCTTTCAGTTTTAACAAGTCCTCTGTTTGTTTATAATGCAGACTATTCGTAAATATTAAGACATCTCCGCATAAGGGGAAAATAGGTGTTATTTGGGATGTAAGTCGTAAACATCAGAAAGCGTACCGTCGGACAGGTGCTTCCAGTGAAGATTCCGATCAGCCTCCACATTCACACAGTCTGATCAGAATCTTCACTGTACGCTTTTTGTATATCTAAAGATGCAAAGTTTTTTCATACGGACAACGAATATTCTGATCAGACTGCGCGGATGTGCAGGCAGGTTTGCGTCTTTGTTGGATACACATTTCTGAGGGTACGTTTACTCACATCGAGGCTCTATGTCTTGTTATGTCTTCTGGGTACTCACTGAAATCACCTCTTACAAGATACGTTTTGGCGAAAACAATAAAAAGAGGATATTTTGACCACTCCCTCTATCTGGAGTTGTGTTATTATTTTTAGTATATCTTAAACTCCTTATAACCTATCTATGCATAATGGTTTCTTCCATCTGTTTGTCTGTGTTGAGGTTTTACGGCCCAGTCAACCCAATGGGGTCATGTCGAGCGCGGTCAGTTTACCTAAACACACGTTTACTGGGCAGGCTTAGTCCTCTAAGCGGTTAACCAGTATTGTGCACATTCTTTCTTCAGAAACTGACAACTGCCCTTCTTGAATCAGCGGAAGGGAGAGAATGACCGTAGAAAATATTTCATGATCAATCTCCATGAAAGGATGTTGCAACCTCGGCCCTTCCATCTGTGTACTTCGGACTAATCCATTCAATGTTTGAAGGGATGTCAAAGTTTACAATACAGCGGTTTTCCTAGTTTATGACAAAAAATACAGACCTTGGTCAGACGCAGCATTTGCGGCGTCTGATGAGGTCTCCACTGTGTGCCAGATTCCTCTTTATGAAATATTATAGGCATAAATGGGTAAATTATTAACAAATTACTGAGTAAATCATTTATAGTTCAAACGAATAACTTTTGATGGAAAGTCATGTAAATCAATAAAGTCTGTGGTACATATATTGATTCCTCCTTCCCCTGCCCTTTTGTCCCCCAACCACTCCAGATAAGCTGGCATAACTTTAGCTGCTACCTCTCTGATAGAGCCAGTGACATTCTGAAGTACAGCTGTAGTATCTGGCGTGATGACGCCCTGCCAAGAAACAAAATTATCTGCTGGTCTTTCCTCCTTATATTTCATTTCCAAATAGTGTATGAGTCTTGGTAACTCGGTTGTTCTAGCCCACGGTGCCTGTATGCTTGTAGATGGCCAAAACTGACTGTTTTCTTGCACAATCTACAAGATAAATAATAACTATCAGTAACAAGAAACTCGGTGAAACTGAAGAATGCTCCCCAAAGATGCGCAGCAGTGGAAGGGTTATGTTAGTGAACGAGTAAAATACTTAAGAGATATGTTACGGACAAGCTTATTATTGCAATCAAAGCCCTGTAGGCGCTAGTGGTCTGGGCATCAGAAAGCCCAATGACAAATAACTAGAGATCCATTTGAAAGCCTGTAAAATGTACAAAAAACAACAAAAAAAAACAAACAAAAAAACTAGAAATGTGCCCACAGTACACGGATGCCCCCGTTTTGGGTACCTCTTTAAAACTGCAAACCTTGCAAAATTAGCCTACGTCAATGCGGGAGCATTTGTGTACTTTGGACACATTTCTAGTTAACAAAGAATCCAAAAATAATGAGAAATATAAGGTCCTTTGCTTTCAAGGTCAGAAAGTCTTTAACCATGAGACTAAGAAACTCAATTTTGTGTATTCCTTAGCAAACGCCCTTTGCCTGCAAGGCTTGAAACTACTAAACCATACGACTAAGAAACTCTGTTTTGTGTTCCCTAATAAGTGATTATCAACAAAGAATGCAAAAATAAGGAGAAATGTACCCTGCAAGGCCTGTAACTCTTAAACCATAAGACTAAGAAACTCAGTTTTGTGTTCCCTAGTAAGTGATTTTCAACAAAGAATGTAAACATCATGAAAATAAATAATAATAATAAATATTGTGTGCATCCAGAGTATAAGGGAGATAACTCCAGACGGACAGATGGCCGGGCAGACGGACTCTCAGGTACCTTTGCCTGCACTCTGCAGTTCCTCTGAAGGCCATTTGTTTGTTTGTATTGAGGTTTTACGGCCCAATCAACCCAATCGGGTCATGTTGAGCACGGTCAGTTTACCTAACCAAACGTTTATTGGACAGGCGTAGTTCTCTACGCGGTTAACCAGTACTGTGCACATTCTTTCGCCAGAAACTGACAACTATCCTTCTTGAATCAGCGGAAAGGAGAAAATGACCGTAGAAAGAATGTTGCCGACCTCGGCGGGGATCGAACCCGCGACCTTCTTGTTTCCAGTCGGACGCGCATCCAACTGCGCCACCGAGGCCGGCTCTAATGACCATCTATCAATGTATCAAGTTTCATTTAATTCCCTACTATACTGCCAAAGATATGCTCCGGATAAGCTTTTTATTGCAAAAACAATAAGAAGGGGAGTAACTATATAAATCCTGGTGACAGGGTTATGGCTCTTGCATTCTTCCATTTCCTTCATGACCCTCTATCAGTGTATCAAGTTTCATTTATTTATCTCCAATACTTTTAGAGATATGCTCTGGACAAACTTACTTTTGCAAAAAATAGAAAGGGAAACAAGTCAAATAACTCTGTAATTACAAAAATTAAGAAGGGGAGTAACTCCGTAAATACTAGTGACAAGGTTATGGTTTTTGCATTCTGCAATGTCCTTCATAGCCCTCCCCTCTTTCAGTGTATCAGGCTTCTTTAAATTATCTTCAATACTTTTAGAGATATGCTCCGGACAAGCTTACTACTGCAAAAATTATAAAGGGATATAACTGCTACTACTTGTGATAGAGTTACGGTTCTTACACTCTGCACTTCCTCTGATGGCCGTCTATTAATGTATCAAGTTTCATTTAATTCCCTTCTATACTTTCAGAGATATGCTCCGGACAAGCTTTTTACGGCAAATATTAACAAGGGAAGTAACTCCGTAAATACTGGTGACAGGGATATGGTTCTTGCATTCTACAATTCCCCTCATGGCCCTCTTTCAGTGTATCAAGCTTCTTTAAATTACCTTCAATATTTCTGAGATGTGCTCCGGACAAAAGTGTGACGGACGGACTAAGCGGCGATTATATGCTCTCCCTTCGGGGAGCATAAAAAGGTATTTACTTCCCTCGCAGCACCGATGTGTCAGTGCCAAGGCCAGACAGCGTTCTTAAATTTCAACTTTATGCTCTTCAACTCACTCTGTGAATCGTTTCTGTGAAGTATCTGAAATGTGTCCAGGAACTTCTAACAAGAGGCCCACGGGCCACAACTCGCTCACCTGAGTGTAACGCCACTGCAGATATGCAGATGGCATACAACATTTTTCCAATACTCTTATGACATGGTAATGGCTTAACTAGTTTTTGAGATATCTTGCTTACAAGGTTCAAATGCTGAAATTTTCAAAACGCCATAAGTAAAAAAAAAGTTCAGATATTTTTCAGAAGTCATTTGGTTCATCTACTTATCCTGTCCTGTAAAGGTTTTGTTTTTGTTTTTGTTTTTTTTATGTGAAATTATTTTGAAATTTTGTCACTGGCCACGGAGATGTCGTTTAACGATTCTTTCTATTTTTAGCTCTGGTGACCAGTTTGTTCAGCACCGCAGAACCATTCTGGCAATTTTGGTAAATGGGGATAAGAGGAACATTTCTGTGAAATCATTTTGAAATCAGGCCAGTGGCCAATGAGATGTTTAAAGGTTGTTTTTTTTTTTTTGTTTTTGTTTTTGTTTTTGTTTTTTTTTTCTATTTAAGCTCTGGCGGCCATTTTGTTCAGCCGAGCAGAACTTTTTTTAGCAATTCTGGTAAAGGGTCATAAGAGGAATACTTCTGTAAAATTTCTTTGAAATTAGGACACTGGCTGCGGAGGAGATGTCTTGCAAAGGTTTTTTTTTTTTTTTTTTTTTCTCTCTCTTTTTAGCTCTGGTCGCCATTTAGTTCAGCCAAGCGGAGCCATTTTACCCAATTTGGTTAAGGGCCATTGGTGGAACACTTCTGTGCAAATATTTTGAAATCAGGCCATTGGCCAAGGACGAGATGTCGTTTGAAGATTTTCTATTTTTTACCTCTGGCGACCATCTTGTCCAATAGAGCAGAACCATTGCGGCCATCTTGGATTTTCGATCAGCACAATTTTAGCTTGTTTTGATCCAGAATCATCCTGTTGCTAAAGATTAAGTTTCGGCTCAAAGCGCTCTAAGGTTTGAGAAGAGACGTCGAAAACTGATTTTCAAGACAGAGGCTGTGGTGGCCATCTTGGATTTTCTATCGGCTCATTAAGCTATTTTGTGTCTCATAAGTGTCCTAATGCTCCTCACCAAGTTTCGATTCAACCTGATTATAGAGGAGTTGTCCAAAATATGAATTTTCAACAATTTTCCCATATAAATGTATAGAGCCCATACATGGGAAGCAAAGTTGACCTTGTCGTAAAAAGGTCAATTATCAACGTAGGACCATCATTTAAGCTATTTTGGTAGATCTCCTGTCCCTGAGGATTTGTACAAAGATAAGGCCCCAGGGCTTATATGGTTCTGGAGAAGAAGATTTTTATTTTTTTTTTACCATATATGGGCATGGCAACCTTCTTGGTCAATGGACTGCGACCATTTTAGCAATCTTTCGTTCCCCCAACCGAACATGGCTCCACATAAAATTTGAGCAACATTGGCATAGAGGCTTCAGAGGAGAAGTCGTTTGAAATTCTCAACATTTTTCCCATACAAATGTATGGTGCCCATACAAATGCATAGGGAAGCAAACTTGACCTCACCGTAAAAAGGTCAAACGTCAATGTACGACCATCATTTTAGCAACTTTGGTAGACCTCCCGTCCCTGTTGATTTGTGCAAAGATTCAGCCCCAAGGCATCCTCGGTTCTGGAGAAGAAGATTTTTAGCAAAATTGGCTGAGCGGCTTCAGAGGAGGAGTCGTTTGAAAATGTTAACGGAAGGACGGACGCACGGACGGACGGACGAAAAGTGATCACAATAGCTCATCCAGAGCATAGCTCATGTGAGCTAAAATACAATAACTGTTACAGTCGAGTTACAGTAAAAATTCGGCTATTAAGACCACTCAAATATAATACCACTCTGCTACTAAATCCAGCTTTTGCCAGTCCCAAATATGTTATTGTACTTGGTATGCTACAAATCTCCAGATATCAGGTGGCATCCGCATAATGTTTTTCTTATTTCTCCGCAAAAAAAAAAAAAAAATGTTGTGGTACCACAACATATTTTAGCGGAGAACTCAGAAAAATATCAGTATTTCTTAATAGAACTAGATATGCGTCCAAAGTACACAGATGTCTCCGCCCTATGGCCTTTGCCCATATGGCTGTTTCCTTTGCCCAAACCCATTCTGACTCTTGACTCTGCCCAGGTGACAACTCTACCATGCAGTTTAAGGTCTTAGTCTGGGTAAATAACTAAATATCATACCTAATTTCAACTTTGTAGCATAAAAGGATCAAAGTTATGAGCAACTTAGACGTAAATGTGAATGTAAATATGCAGGTAAACTTGCATGTAAACTTGAATGTACATGTAATCTGTAACATATGTTAGATTCTGGTTACGAACGTGACAGACGTACGTACGCACGTACGGACGTAACATCACGGTGAAACGCTATATGCCCCACTCCTGCCTTCGGCAGGCGGGGGCATAAAAAGCACCTTATCTGGCGTTATGTTCTACATTCAATATAAAGACCAGACCGCTAATAAGTCCAGTTTTAGGCATTACCAAAAGTGGTCTTAATAGCAGAATTTTACGATTTTTCTAAGTTGCTAACAGGTGGCGAAACCTGTGTGCACATGTTTCAGACACAGAGAAGGACTGATAACAAGCAATGGAAGCAACAAATAAGTAGTACATCCATGGTCGATATATATGTATTGCCAAGGAACGACCAGTATGAAGAAGTTCTGTACACAACATTCTTTACTTCTGGCGGGCCAGTTACTCACGGGCCATGGGCGAGGCGCTTCTAATGAGTACCCACAACATATGTTTTCGTGGAGAAAAAAGAAAGATATCAGCATTTTTCGGATGAAAAAAGCGCCTTATCTGTTGCTATAAGTCACTGGACTGTATTCTACGCTATGCTCAGGATGAGCTATTGTGCTCGTACAAGAAGCAACTCTGTGCTAAAGAAAGCGTTTTTTTTTTTTTTTTTCAATACATCACGAAAACATACCTATATAATTCTGACCCCCTTAAACCCCACTTTTATATAGTAAAACTGGGGTTTACGGGGGTATACATTATTTTTCTTATTTCTGCTCAAAAACATAGATTGTGGGTACTCGTTAGAACCGCCTCGGCGAGGCGGTTCTAACGAGTACCTACAATCTATGTTTTGAACAAAAATATGAAAAATATCAGTATTTTTCATCGGAAAATTTTCCTTTTTTGGTGGTCAGATTTTCAGTATATTTGGATAGGCATGTTTTCGTAATGAGAAGCTTCCAAGCAAACAAAAGGATGGGCAGGGGTGGGTGGATGTTAAGGCTTTCTTTGTGTCTGACTTCATGCGACATCTTTTCTACTTCCAAGCTTGAGCGAATGTTTTCTTGGAAGAAACATAAATCCAGAAGTTCTCTTGGCAGCTTTGTATACAGTTTTTCCAATAGATATCCAAAAGAGGCAGAATGCATTTCAAGACTGAATAAACAAACAATACAAAAAAAAAAAAAAAAAAAAAAAACGTGAACGATAATACCCCACCATTATAGTATAGTAAACAGATAACTCTATCAAAAATTGACGAAATTTGCCCATTAGCAATCCCAAACCAGATCTCCTAAATATCAATGCACCAAGTTTGATGAAAATATATTTATATTTATCAAGTTATGATGCGGACCTAAAAAATGGACGTGTCGTAGGCAAACAACTCTGTCAAAAATGACGAAATTCGCCTATTAGCAACCCCAAACCAGATCTTCACAAAATTAACTGTCCATAATTCTTAGCCACTTAACTATCCATTCGTGTGTACGGACAGACAGACGACCGGACACAGGGACAACCAACATGAAACCAAAACATCCCGCCACTACCGTGTGGCGGGGTATAAAAATGTGTATCGCTAAACAGGCAATACTTCAAAAATCCAACCGCAATGACGATATGTTCTGCATTCGAGGCGGAACACTGCATTTCCTACAGGATATTATGTAAGTCCAGCGAGGACAGATCAGCGTGCGCGTCCGCACAGTCTGATCAGTCGTCGCAGAACACTCTAGGTAGCCAACGCATCACGAAAACCTACCTATATAATTTTGACCCCCCTTAAACCCCACTTTTATATAGAAAACTGGGGTTTACAGGAATATACATTATGTTTTCTTATTTCTGCTCAAAAACATAGATTAAGGGTACTCGTTAGACCGCCTCGGCTAGGTTCTAACGAGTACCCACAATCTATGTTTCGAGTAGAAATATGAAAATTATCAGGATTTTTATCAGAAAACTTTCAGTTTTTGGTGGTGAAAATTTCAATATACTTTGAATAGGCGTGTTTTCGTAATGCGCTCCAATGTGGCTTCGCTGGGCGCGCAAAGAATCTTGTAGAAAATGCATGGTCCCCGGCTTCTTTCTTGTCAAGGTCCGTTTATCTCTACATATACTTACCTTGTCTTGATAGAATACTATAACCTGGAGATTGTTTTCCCAAAGCATATTAAGCGTGGCATTTTCTACACCTATAAACATACACAATTTTCCTTGGAACGTCGTCTGTATCAAGTCAAGCAACTGTTTATGAGAATCATCATTCATTTCGTAAAAATGATTAAAGTCTATCAGTACTATTTCTTTAGGATGCGAACTAAGAAACTTATCAATTTCCTTGAGTCCGTTTTCAACAGCCGGGCCAAAAAAGGCGTGTATGAAATGAAGCGAGTTCGTGTTTGGTTTTGTCGATACCCGGAAGTCGAAGAACCGAATCCCATGATTCAGTTGCTCAGTTAATGTATATTTCTGGGTTACACTGTATCGAAGAATGACGTCCCTGAAGATGGCACCGAACGTTCTGACGACGGCTGCAACGTCTGTTCCTATCCCTGACGTCGAATCTAGATCGGCGCTAAAACTGTTGTGAGAACCTGTAATACAGAACGATTTACCGTGTAATTATTTCCATTCAAACATATTTACACTAATTTGAATACGTCCATTTAACTTCTTTACATTATCTCAAGACTATCCAAAGACGGATAAACGAGAACTCTTGCCAAACTGGCTGGATGTACAGACTGATCGGAGTCTTTGCTAGTTACACTGGTCTTATGGTAGGTTTTGTCGTGCGCTGGCTCAATCATTACGAAAACACGCCTATTCAAATATACTGAAATTTTTCCCACCAAAAAATGAAAATTTTCAGATAAAAAATTCTGATATTTTTCATATTTCTGCTCAAAACACAGATTGTGGGTACTCGTTAGAACCGCCTCGCCGAGGCGGTTCTAACAAGTACCCACAATCTATGTTTTGCGCAGAAATAAGAAAAATAATGTATACCCCTGTAAACCCCAGTTTTACTATATAAAAGTGGGGTTTAAGGGGGTCAAAATTATATAGGCATGTTTTCGTGATGTATTTCTAAAATCGAGGCATAGTATACAAGCGCCAAGTTTGACGGAATTGCTTATTTACAGCCGCGCCATTCTTGTCGCTGTGACGTCAGAGTGCTGTTGAGACAGGGTTGACTGGAACATTTGGGACATTGGCAAATAGTGCAGACCCAGAACACACGCCACAGAACGCGGAGTCTAATCAGGGTCTGCATTGCTTAAATTACAGGAAGTTAAATGTTGAATGAAACCGTCTTTAGTCCCCGTTCAGGACCACTTTCCCAGCCTACACCCCAAGACAGAGGCCCTCCCAGGGGTTTTGGGGAACAGGGGAATAAGGCCATTTACTTCAGGAGAGCAAGGAAACAAGTCTAAAAATGAAAGGAATTGGGAAACAAAGGCAATTTTGGGGAACAGGGAACATATAAAATCAAGATTTGGATTTTGGGGAACAAAGAAATATGATGAGACAGGTACCGCCCCCGCCAACCCCCTGCCCCTGGTAGGGCCTCTCGAGACAGTCGACTCACTAGTGTTGTTAGTGCTGTGATGTTCTTTATATATTACTTGCATGTATCAAAGGATTGACACTGGGTACTGGCCTGACGCCAGTTCGGCAGTGCCTCTACTGAGTCTAAAACCGGAAAGTGTTTTGTACATATAGATTATGTGGCATGTAAGAAACTTCCGTGTCTTTAAGACAACCACCTGGGCTGCGATCAGCAGTGCAAACTGGTGGCCAACGTTTTCCGCTGGATCCCTATTCCTAATGGCGATCACTAACAGTAGCAGGGATCCAGGACAAAACGTTTTTGAGTGCCCTGCACTTCTGGACTCAGCCCTGGTCCCGAGGTTATAAAACTTCTTTTCATACTCAACTCAGCTGAACATGAATTTTTTTTCTGCTAATAAATATGAAAATGCCAATAATAGTTGACATTTTCATATTTATTAGTAGAGAAATTTTCGTGCTCAGCAATGTTTAGCAAGAAAGACTTTGCAATTGTTAGATCTCCTGAGATTTATTGGCAGTGCAAATTCCATGCTCAGCTGAGTTGAGCATGAAATACCTTTTATAACTTCAGGGCCTGGCACATGGGTCCTGGTATCAACTGATCTAAATGCAATAATGTCATCTGGATTACTAGGAGATTTCTATTTCAATTCAACCACTCAAGACCTACAATTATAACCATATATACTGCAGAAGTATTGTTTTATATATTTTGACAAATTCTGGCATCAACACGTTAAAAAAAGGCAACAATTCTGGAACTCTTTATTATGAAAATATATTTTTTTATAGAAATACAATCGGTGTTCTGTGTGAGGTTAGGTAGTCTATGACCTAAAAGTTATTATGGCAATCAAATATGTTAGGTTACCTGAGCCAAAGTCTATGACCTAAAAGTTATTATGGCAATCAAATATGTTAGGTTACCTGAGCCAAAGGCTCTGGAGGAGCTATTATCACTTGGTGTCCGTCGTCCCTCCGTCAGTTCGTCCATACAAAAGGTAGGTAGAGGGTTAAACATTTGGATATTTTGCCTCTTTAGTAATCAGTCATGAGCACAAATGAGATATATTCCGTAAAAGTGGTATTTATGAAGCAAAAAAATGTGACTTTATGTAGCTTGCCACGTAAGATATTTTTCCACTTAAGATTTTTCAATGCTGATGATTTGCCAGCCGCCTCTGTTACGTCCTTCCGTCTGTCCGTTCACACCTTTGAACGACTTCTTCTCTGGAACCCCTTGGTCCATTTTCTTCAAATTTCATGGGGTCTTCTGTCAATCAAAGGGTGTGTGTATGTGGGGGGGGGGGGGGGGGGGGGTGGGGGGGGGGGGGGGGGGGGGGGCGGGGGTGTACAAATGGTCAATCAAGAAGACCGCCTTGCCCATACTTCAAAATCTTCTGCTCCATAACCATACGAGCTTTGAGGCTGATAACTCATATATATCATCGTGGATTCCAGGTCCACCATGTTTGTACAAATGATGATTCAAAACTGACCTTTAACTTTTTTACGGCTAGGTCAAATTTGCCTCCCTATACATTGGTGTGGGAAAAATGTGTTAAATCATTTTCTTAAAATGTATTAAAGACTGACATTTGAAACTTACAATGTACGACCGAAGTAGAAACATTTTGTCACAATCAAAACTGTGTACACCTAGGGTTATCTTGCCTTACGTATGGGCTGTATACAGTAAAACTTCAGTGGCTCGAATCCCGATGGCTCGTTTACCATGGATGAGTCGAACACGTTCTTGAGTCCGCAGGAATTTCCTCCAAATACTATATAAGGATAATTTAGGGAGGGAGATTTTCTTCTTTTATCTTGTAAATGTATGCTGTGTGTACTCATTAGAATCGCCTCTATTTATTATATAGTACAACGAAAAGATATCACACAATTATCTCCATTGTGCCTCCTGGTGTGGCACTAATAGTAACCTTCCGAGGCTCGAACTACCGCTGTCTCGAACAAATTTTTATGGTCCCAATGGGGTTCGAGCCATCGAAGTCCGACTGTACATAAATAAAAGCGTGTTATCTTTAAACTTTCAAAACATTTAAAACTCTTCTTCTCCAGAATCAAGAAAGCTTTCGGACTGAAACTTGGTTTATAGTATCGGGCACTGAAGCCCTGACAAGTTTGTTCGAATGATGATCCTAGGAATACCTTTGATCTTTTAACGGCAAGGTCAGATTTGCGTTCCCATGCGTCTGTATGGGTTGTTGTTGTTGTTGTGCGGATTTTTAACGCTACCAGGCACCCGAGGCACACAGAGGCAGCGGCGATTGCTATGATATACATGTATTTGTACAGCCTTGCTTTCATGGATCACCCATGCACACTTGGTGTCGCTGTCTGTCATCAAGCGCCGCCCTGTCCTCTTTATACTCAACCCAGGGCACGTCGAGTATGAGCTAGACGTAATAATGGTCTGAAAATTGTCTTGACCCGAGCGGGATTCGAACCCACGATATCCCGCTTGAAAGTCGAGTGCACTAGCCACTAGGCCACCCAGCCTGTATGGGAAAATTTTGAAACATCATATTCTCAAAATGTATTAGAAACAAATGGTAGTAATGGTTGAAAATGAAAATGTACGATTAAAGTTTTAAAACTGTTCAGATACAATCAAAAAGATGTCCCCGGGGAGGGGGGGGGGGTATCTGCCCTTGCTTCTGGTCTATATACATGTAAAAAAAATAGCGTAATCCTTAAACATCTTTACTGAAACTCCTTGACCACTTTTGACCAGCATTCACATGCGACTGTCTGTCGAAATGGTATACTGACAATTTGTTCAAATGGTTCCGCGTCAATGAACAAGAAGGGAACCATATCCATATATGGTTAAATCTTCTCCAGAACCAAAAAAGCGTTGAGACTTAATCTTGTATATGGCATCTCAGGGTCTACTAGGATTGTTCAAATGATTATCCTAGGAAGGTGTACTGGTAGCTGTTGCAATACTGGAAGAATATTATGACATATGCAGATAGGCAATGGCTGTTTTACTCAGGTGAGCGAATGTCGGCCCCTGGTCCCCTTGTTTAAAATAAACTATTGTTTATTCATGTATGTATGTCAGACTACTTTGGGTATATACGTTAAAATTACGGGCATTCACTTAAAGAAAAAGTGACGCGAAATGATAGAAATAGCCCTGATGTCATACGCGAGAGCGACGTTCCGGATCAAACTGGGCATCCGCGCAGTCTGTTCTGGGCCTACTCTATTCTTTGATGGATTTGTTTGGGTTTAACGGCACGTCAACCCTTGTAGATCATTTAGTGTCGTCTCCCATAGAAAGAAAAAAAAGATATAGAAGAGATAGTAGAAGAGATGAAAAAGAGGACAGGTTTTAAAGAGGAACAGGAATGAAAGTGAAAAACAAAAAACAAAAAAAAAAAAAAAACACAGAAGTACAAAAATTGTCCCCTTTACCCCTACCAGCTACAAGGATAGCAGACATTGCCCATCTGGAAGCTAATGTGAACCGGATGCCCCGGTGACGTAAATAACCAGATACCTTCGCCACACCCAACCACCTCCTCTGTTCTTTGATATTTTATTCTACGGTATCCTTGGATTCTGTTAAAACTGTCAACGAAGAGCCTGATCAGACTGTGCAGACTTATATAGTCATTCGCTGTCCGCATACGTGATATGGCATACGCGATAAGTCCCTTTTCTCGCATCGAATCGCATACTGTATTTCTTAAGCATTTTAATACCTAAAGTTAACAACACAATAAGGGAATCCTTTGTTGAGAGCTAATCCTATTTGAATTTGTCATACATTTTGAACTAGCACAGATTTCTGAAATGTAAATTTCCACTTGCCCGCTTGCATTTGCGAGCAAATTTTAAGGCAGGGCGAGTAAGATCTTCATAACTTTCTTCACTTTCTTCTTCAATTTTAGCATCTAAATGAAAAATTTAGACCATAAGGGCGAGTAAGCTTTCGACGATTTGCACACCTCAGTTTACTGTGTCTTTAACTTAAAATTAAAAATTCAATAAATAAATAAATAAATAAATAAAATTGTTAATTTATTCTGAGTGGCAGTGGGTGGCGGCTGGCGGGCGGGCGACCCGACTGGGACGGAAGAAAATATTCAGATTATATGGGCTATCAGTAAAGGCCTGGACCCGCCTGCGCCTTTCGGTGTAGCGGTATTGCTGTTCGGTACTTACCCACTTCGCATTCTGCTTTAATCTATATCGACCTGACAGAAATCCTGTCGGACCAATAAAGGTCCATTATAGATTTAAGCAGAATGCCAGCTAGGTAAATTCTCTGAAGCTTAAATATTGCATGTTACCAGCAAATGTCCTGCCCAATGCCGCTATTGTAGAGTATAATGTCAGTGCTGCCGTACGACAATAGGACATCTTCATAATCATTCCTCATTACGAAAACACGCCTATACAAATATATAGAAAATTTCACCTCCAAAAACTGAAAATTTTCACATAAAAAACTCAGATATTTTTCATATTTCTGCTCAAAACATAGATTGTGGGTACTCGTTAGAACCGCCTCGGAGAGGCGGTTCGAACGAGTACTCACAATCTATGTTTTGAGCAGAAATAAGAAAAATAATGTATACCCCTGTAAACCCCAGTTTTACTATATAAAAGTGGGGTTTAAGGGGGTTAAAATTATATAGGCGTGTTTTCGTGATGTCACCGTACTTGTCCTCAAATTTGAACAAATCAATTTAAACTCTAGTCCTGCTGAACCCGGATATACCCTGCCTTTGCAAACAGTGTAGATCCAGATCAGTTGGCTTCTAAAGAAGCCAACTGATCTGGTGCTGCACTGTTTGCCATTAAGTATGTGATTTAATACCAACAATCCAGACCAAGTAATCTGATTGGCTAAAAATTAGAAGCGGGAGTGGCATCAATTTATTCAGCAGGACAAGGGTTAATTTCCGATGTGTCTACTGGATGAGCGGTAAGAAGTTTAGACCCTCATCAAATGCTGTGTTCTGCGGCTCGTGGTATGAGTCTACACTGTTTTGTCAGGCCAGTCTGTCTGAATACTTATGAGTAAAAGCTACTTTTTTTCGTGGCAGTTTAGAAACGCAGATATATGTACATAAATGATTACTTAACCCTTGTCATGCTGAATAAATTAAGATGCCGCGCCCACTTCAAATTTACAGTCAATCAGATTACTTGATCCGGGTTTTTGATAGAAATTCACAAATTTAATGACAAACAGCGCAGATCCAGATCAGTTGGCTTCTTCAGAAGCCAAATGATCTGGATATACACTGTTTGCTAAGACAACATATGTCCTGTTCAGCAAGAGAAAGGTTAAAGCACTCGTTACATGTAAATCGACCTGCGATCAACCGTACAGTCTAAGCTAAACTCTAATATCAAAAACAAACTCCAAAGTGCATGACCAGAGCGTTTATTTGGATGAACAACGAGCAGTTTATCAGTCTGTACACAATGCATAATGCCAAAGACACAAGATTTCTTTAAATCTTTGAAAGTATGCAACTCATTCGGACATGTTTGGTCAAGCAATACATGAGAGTATACGTCTTTGCCTGAACGAATTGCCTAAAATAAACTTTGAATGTCTGACATCTGTAGCTACGCAAACACCAATCTCAAAAATTTTTTTTTTTTTTTTTTTGAACAAAATTTTCCATCTGTTCGGTCGAAATACCCTTCATAAAACATCTACACTTTTCAATATTTCTGTGTTTGCTAACAATTAAGACAGGCACGCTCACGCGATCAAAATCGCCCAGGAAAACTCAGAGATAAAACTTTTTAAGCAAAATGCTCTGAGAAACCTGTCCCCATTTGTCACCTTAGTGGCTTTAAGATCGCTTAATGTCGGGGCTCATTTTAACTAGCGTAGACGTATACTCTCATGTCATAAACGAGAAATTTTAAAATTAGAGTATATTAATAAAGAAATATATTTGGACTGAATCATTAATGCATTCAAGATTACATTTCTGATATCAAAGTTTTTACAGTAAACAACTTTCTTTTCGAAATTATTTTTGAGAAATACGAAATGCGCAATGATACACTAACAATGATAGACTATTTCAAAAAAAATGATAGCACATAAAAAGTACTTCAAAAGTGCTTCATTGAAATTAAACTATAGAATTCATTAGCAACTTGAAAGAATTTCTTTTTTTTTTTTTTTTTTTTTAGCATGAAGAAACAATGATCTAGAAAATCAATGACATTCATTCTTATTATCTGATTTCAAGATCAAAATACAAGAGCTAATGAACTTTTCAATATATTAAAGTGCATGATACTTCAAGAATACGATTCTTTACTTTGTCTGCAATTAAGTACAGATATACATTTTCTACGCCTTCTCAAGTCGCTTCGTATCAAAGACTGCAGTCCTGTAAAACGTCGAATTTAATTGGAAAACAAGGTTTTAATGTTTCCTTAAAATATAAATCTTAATGAAAATTAGTGTTGCCTCGTCGCTAACGTCTGGTAGAATGACAAAATCCGATACACACATTATAATCAATACACAAAATTCGCTTCACTGAATTCACGGAATTCACGTGCCCCATACATATTACCAATACACTGCTCAACTAAAGTTTGAACCCAAGTCTAATTTCAAAACTCATTTGAAAAAATATGTAACGCTTTAGACAAACATTTCGCGCTATACTTCGAAACGCGCGAAATAAATAGTCTAAGCTAAACTCTAATATCAAAAACAAACTCCAAAGTGCATGACCAGAGCGTTTAGACCCAAAAAGAAAGGGCTTTGGAATGTTGCAAATATCTTACACAAAATTTCCAAAAAAAAAAAAAAAAAAAAATTTAATTTTAAAAACTAGAGCTATACAAAATCAGAAACGTGCTTTGTTTTACTATCTTTAATAAATATGTAAAATAAACAGAAACTGGTTGTTTTTTAAATAAAATCTCACTGACGAAAATAATATACATGTATGCCTGTTCATACTGAAGTAAAGCAGTGCAAATTTGATGAAAAATCAAGCCGGCATTTAAAAACTCCAACTATAAACGACCCTTTAAACGATCATTTGCACAAACACTCAAAAGCGAATGCATTTATCATGCTAATATTGTCAAATTTATTAGAAAACTGACGTATGTATATATCAAGCTAACATTTTACTATTTTATATGATGTCTTTTCCGAAAACCGAATTTCTCGCATTACTGAACTCAATGCATAAAGTTTCATACTAATCGATTCATCATAACACTAACGCACGAGAAACTGCGAGTCTGTTATCCAAAGAATCAGCGACATAACCGTCTTTGCTGGAACTGCTTTTCCAACGGCCGTGTACCATTAATCGGCGCTCGTTCACATTTTCAGAGTTTCCAGCAGTCGTAGCTCCGCCAGAACGCAGACTATGTAGACCTATGTTTAAATTTCCTGATACCTCTTTCAAACGACTAACGATTGTTTCTCTTGCGCGTGTATAACTCAAAGGTTTATCCTTATAAATAAGGCGACATAACCCCTTCGATCTAAAACATGGTCGAAATAAAAACTTCGACATTTCCGTGCCTTGTTCTGAAATTGCCAAATAGCGCTGAAGCATCAAAAAAGGACATGCGGTGGTATTGCCTTTAGATACAAGAACTTCGTTTCCGAAACGATATTGATCCGTTTTACTTTTCGGTATAACTAACTTGAAATACCCTTCATAAAACTCTATATCATTACAACGAATATTGCTCAACTCGTCAAAGCGTAAAAACCCGGCAAATCCCAAAAGTATCATGCACAAATCTCTGATTATCAATATATCATTTGAACCAATATATTTATCACAAAGATCAATCAATATTGATGAGGATACTGGATCTTTCTTTACAGTTGGTCTATGCGAAACACGCTTGGAAGTATCCAACAAATTTTTGACAAATAAATTATCCGTGGGGTCAGGCAAATTTTTCAAATTGTGTGCCCATTTGATACTATACACCACGGAAGATACAACGTTATCGGAGTAGCCACGATCCAAAAGATCAGTTAAGAATAAACAAATAATGATCGGCGATGCTGGAATCGCTGAACCTCCTTTACTAGATACGAATTTTTCCCACTTATTGAAATAAAAGTTATACTTTTTTACTGTATTCACACTCTTTGAGTCCAATAAATAACCGGCCATTTTCCTCGAAAGTTCATGAAAAGATTCATCCTCCACTCCGGATCTCGCTACTTCATCCTCAATACATCTCTGTAGATTCAAGCCTGCAGAAAATAATACACAATGCTTAAGCAAATTCACATTTAATGGCTACGAAGCCAAACATCAACGTACGACCGTCAAAAATACCATTTCGACCTCTACCTCTTCTTGTCAGCTTCCCTGGCTGAAAGAAAACAACATCTTTAACAAAATCTGCTTTTTTCTCATTTGGATATAGTAACGGCCAAAACGGTGCCGATGTCCACCTAGGAATAACAAGCGTACACGCTGCCTTATCTACGGCCATCTTACGGATGCACCTAGAAACCAGCCTAGGCGGTGGAACCAACCAGTTGTTGTCGAAATGCCAACACTGCTCGAATGCGTCTATCCCAGAAGTTCCGGGACACCAGTATCTGGAATTAAATTTGTCACATTTCGCATTGTAATGACATGAAAAACGATCAAATGTGTGTGGGCCCCATTGCGCTTCCAGAGCCTGAAAAACAAAATCAGCTATGGACCAATCATCGCTGTCCGAGCACCTGCTTAGAAAATCTGCCTCGTCGTTCTTCTCCCTGGGGATCCACTCTGCTGTCAAAGAAATTTCGTTATGCATACATACGTCATTAACATTTCTAGATATGCTTTGTAAATGAGGCTTTTTGCTACCGACTTTCAATATAGTACTAACGTTTTTATTATCAGTGTGTAACTTTACCTGATGGCCGTGCAAATTTGTAACATTACTTTGTATAACCCTATACACAGACTCTAGCTCCCTCCAAGTCGAGCTTAGCTCAGCCTCTGAGTCCAACCAACTACCTGCAACTTCGCTATTCTGCGCATCAGACACATACCCACCAAATCCAGACCCGCTGGCGTCAACAAAGACGTTGGCATATTCAATAAACCCAGTTACACTGGCGTCAACAGTGACGTATGCCGCGGTATCAACTGCCTCTTGACTCAAATTGCTAACATTGAAACGTCTCAAATTTTGCTTCCAAAACAGCATCTCGCTCAAAGCGTCTGCACTTACTTTAACTGGTGCGCTCCAACTAGCCCTGCCTGCTACGCACTCGTATAAAGCTCTCGACCTTAGCCTGACCACGTCTCCAACTGCACTTTGCATTGATATAAGCTGCCCTATCAAACACGCTATTTTTCTAACAGAAACTAGAATGTCACCCTTGGTAACCTGATCTATTAGGTCAGACAGAAACGCTTCCGTGCGACTAATTCTGTCATCTGTGACCTTCAAAATGCCTTCAGTCATATACCACTCGTAACCTAGCCAAACTGCGTACAAACAGGGAAGCCAATTACATTTTTCTTTCGCTAAAAGAAACCCGAAATTTTGAATATCACTCTCAATGAAATTTGACGTACCTAAAGCTAACTCAAAGGAGTTTGCGCCGGACAAACCGTCGTCTAGAAACAGAATGCATTTAATGCCCATTTTTCTCCATTTATTGACACATGTCTTTAAGACTTTCGTGAAAATGAAGCCTGCCGTTGAAATACCAAAAGGCAGTACCAAAAATTCATAGTATCGTCTCACACCATTCATTACCCATGAGAACCCAAGAAAGGTTGTGTGACCTTGAAAAATCATAATGTGATGATATGCCCCTTTGATGTCAAAAGTGAACAAATAATCTCCCTTTTCAAATAAATTTCTTGCTACGGAGTGGTTTTCGAAACAACATTTATATTTAAACAAATGCGGATTTAAATGGCGGCAATCTAAAACCATTCTCTGCTTACCTTTCCGATTTGTAGCTACTGTAAGTGGATTTACAACCATTGGAAGAGAATCAACTTCTCTGATACACCCCTTGCGCAATAAATTGCTAATTTCTGAGCTAACAAAATCTTTGTTTTCGCGCGCAGACCTATTATTCTCTAGCTCTACCGATTCTGGCATAGTTTTAAAAGGCAACTTATAGCCATTTGTCACAACATCCAAGATATACTCACTTGCTTCAGCACTTTGCCAATGGGCCAAATGTGCTTTTAATCTACCAACAGGGGTAACAGACATATCATTTTCTGAGGTTACTGACTGAGATACTTGTGTAGACTCATGAACTGTGCATGAATCAGATATATACTCACCTCTGCTTTGCAAAAGCGGGAAATTTAAAGCAACAGAGCTAGAAATAAAATCAGTACTTATCTGTGATTGCTTATCAGCAGATGGAACTCTCAGCGGACACTCATTGTCCCGGCCCCAGTGCCCTGGCTTGCCACAAGTGAAACAGTTTCCCGGTCTACGTCTGAAGCCCGTGCCACGTGCGTAAGGATGGTACCCGTCTCTGGAACTCTCGAAACCAGTGGGGGGAGCAAGCGGTCCAACGGAAGCCGGTCCCTGTGTATAACGATCTACTGAAGAACCCCTCGGATAGAAACCACGCCCTCTGAACGCTCTAGACTTAGCACGCCTGTCCCGACGAGCGGCCCGATCCGCCTGCATCTCGGCCTTATAAATCTTTTTCTCGTCTTCTTCGTCGGCGGCTAACGGATGACTTTCGTATTCGTGAACCGTACGCCAACCATGGCTTGAAGAGTCAGCCAATTTGATGCACTTTTGTCGATACTGTAAAATGTCAATACCTTCAGAAATCTTTTTCTTGGCGTTTTCTGCAGCCTCACTCGGAGCCGCCCTGCTAACGTCACTGACAAAGCCCTCGGCTTGCTTCAAAGTGCTCAAAACCTTGTTGTTGACCTTGTGCTGTTGTTCGTGCCCCTTCTTTCGGAAGACATAGTTGTCGGCTCCAGCAAGATTGTCCTGAATAGCCATAATCTGCGTCTGAGACAGCTCACGCTGCCTTTCATTAATTTTTGTTTCAAATGCTTGAAATTTATTGTCCATCAACTGCTCCATTCTCGTCAGCAAAACATTTTCGTCTTGCGCCATGCTTCTTTTCGCGCTGAAATCGTAAACCCAGCTCAAGAATCGAACAAAATTAGTGTTGCCTCGTCGCTAACGTCTGGTAGAATGACAAAATCCGATACACACATTATAATCAATACACAAAATTCGCTTCACTGAATTCACGGAATTCACGTGCCCCATACATATTACCAATACACTGCTCAACTAAAGTTTGAACCCAAGTCTAATTTCAAAACTCATTTGAAAAAATATGTAACGCTTTAGACAAACATTTCGCGCTATACTTCGAAACGCGCGAAATAAATAGTATATACCCATTACTGAGATGGACAGATTACAACAAGGTCAGTATCTTCACCGTTGCCATTCTGTCACATTTTAAAAGCTTCATTATACAAGAACACGGCGTCTGATCAGTGCCTACTCTACTTGCCACTTCTTCAGCATTGTTTTAACACATCAACAGATAGTAAAAGGGGCCGTTTTATCCGGATGGGATTTAAAGTGTCCAATATCCATTACGAAAACATGCCTATTCAAACATACTGAAAAGTTAATCACCGAAAAATTGAAAATTTTCAGACAAAAATTCAAATATTTTTCATATTTCTGCTCAAAACATAGATTGTGGGTACTCGTTAGAACCGCCTCGCCGAGGTGGTTCTAACGGGTACCTACAATCTATGTTTTGAGCAGAAATAAGAAAAATAATGTATACCCCTGTAAACCCCAGTTTTACTATATAAAAGTGGGGTTTAAGGGGGTCAAAATCATATAGGTATGTTTTCGTGATGTAGAGTAATTTTTTTACGTTTTTTTTTTTTGTTTTTTTTTTTTTAGCAACAACGACTACTATTTCAAAATTCGATGACAAAGGTTTAACATGCCTAACCTGCAAACATATGTCAAGAAAAATCGGAGGGCTCAATTATAAATTTACATACGAAACAGCGGTTGTGCAGAACAACCTGCACATCCAGTTTGATCTGGGTCTTTTCTGTTTGCTTACAGAATGATTATATACTGCAGAAATGAAGGGGAATTTAGACACTTTCAATGGAGATAACTCTTTCAAAATTATTTTCGTTTCCTTAAAAAAGGCCCTCTCAAAAAGGAAAGAATTTGCTCCTTTGAGAGCTAAGTCTTTTCTGTTAGAGTAGACCTCTTTCAGAAGGAGTTTGCTGCACTGGAAAACAATCAGGAAGCCACAAAAGTTATCTCCCTTGTACAGAGTGATGAAAGATCTACCCAACTTCATGACGACAAGCTAGGGTCTGATCAGATTGGGCTTCTATGCATAACGTAGATCTTGATAAAAAAAAAATATTTTTATAGACATCCAGATAAGACGTTGTTGTTCTATTGTTATTATCTCCGCGGACATAGGACGTTTAAACGTCGACGATGCATCAACGCTAATATGAGGTTGTATGAATGACATGACCTTGCATATACGCGAATGTCCATTATGCTTTCGTAAATAAACATTACGTTAACAAGTCTAGACAATTTGTACAGACGCCCTCATCATGTCCATGTCCCCTATAATGTATAGTTAAAACCAAGTGTAGGTAGGGGTCTATATATCAAAAAATGTAGAGTGTGTAACTTTTTTCTGTTTTAAACCTTTTTTTTTTTTTTTTTTTTTTTTTTTTTTTCTTCTTTTCGTTAATGTAACGTTGTATAAAACGGTGCCGCTAGGTAGGAACCTTTCTTACTAAAGTACTTGGTCGATGTAGTGTTTAATAACTAGGCATCACGAAAACATACAATGTACCTATATAATTTGACCCCCTTAAACCCCGTTTTTATATAGCAAAACTGGGGTTTACAGGGGAATACATTATTTTTCTTATTTCTGCTCAAAAACATAGATTGTGGGTATTCGTTAAGACTCCCAAAAATTGCCCTGGGACTTCCAAAAATCAGTGTCATGAATTCAGGGACTCCCAAGTTTTAAAGATTTCTGACCATTTATAAAAAGAATTTAGAAAGAATTTTATGTTGTTTAGCTTAAAAATGGCAGTTTTACTCCATAAATGAGAGTTTAAGAATATGGAGGTAAGATGTTTAGAAGTAAGAGAAACAATTTGATTACCTGGACTTCCAGATATTGGAATTAGGAAGTCATTGGACTTCCTGAATTTACCAGTTAGTGCACGTACTGGTCTATGTTTTGAGCAGAAATATGAAAAATATCAGAATTTTTACCTGAAAATTTTCAGTTTTTGGAGGTGAAATTTTCTATATATTTGAATAGGTATGTTTTTTGTAATGATCTGCCTCACTGGTGAAGATGCCAAAGCTGTAACAGGGATACATTAAAATAAAAATTTTGCTTTATTATAAGTTTGATTTTTTCTATGTATTATCATTCTCCCCAGTCTCCTTTGCCTGAAATGTCAAATCCTATTCTAACTCAAAAAAATAAATAAATAAATAAATAAAAATATAAAAAAATATGAAAGTCATCTGCTCATTGCCAACATGACGAACATGTTGGTTACGAGCCCGGGATTATGGGTAAATCCTTTTATACCTTAATTGTCCTAAATTTTGAGTAGTGATGCCTTCCCAGGAGTTTCAACTTTTGGAGAACCAGGGAACATGCCCTTTTATTTTCTGAGAACAAGGGAATAATGGCACATATTTTTTTAGAACAAAACTTATTTTGGGGAATAGGGAATATAGAAATTTAAAAAAAAGCACTTTTAGGGTGCAAGCCCGATTATTTTAGGGAACAAGGGAAGATGGTAACCCCACCCCCAGCCACCTCGGGAGTGCGTCCGCAGTTCCATTTTACTACTAGCGGGATAAGTGGTAGTGTAGAGCCTGGTCAGACCTGGCCTGTCTGTCTTGGAGTAAAAAAAACAAAACACGGTATATACATGCAGTAGCAGGGATCAGTAGGGTTGACCCATTGCACCAATTAAGAGGGGTATCCACATTATATATTTTTTCCTATTTCTCTATAGGTGCTTCGCCGATACGCTTCTAATGAGCATCTAATGGGTATCCACAACATATGGGTTCATGGAGAAATAAGAAAAATATTAGTACTTTTTAGTTGAAAAAAAATAAATGCCGTATCTGGAGCCTTGTTTACCCAAGGTTTTCTAGATCCCCGAAGTACATTATGTATATCGCGTGTTTATCACGCCGCCATGAATTTTCCGGTCTAATTTACATACCTGGCAGAGCTATCTGATTCAGTGGAATATTCCGAAGTTTCTCTGGAAGGTGTGACATCCAGTCTGATAATATAAGTGGCTGTTCCTCAGTCATGTTCGCGACGTTTAAGTCACTAACTATTTCCTCTGTCATGCCGGTGTATACATACATTTTTATGCGAGGATGTAACCGGTGTCTATAAACAAAAGATCGATAACTGCTGTTCCACTGTGTAACAATTGAATTAATTCCCTTGTGTATTTACTTTTTTTTTTTTTTTTTTTTTCAGTCTCCTTTCTAACGTTATTGCGTTGATCTGAGGTTGCTTCGAAAATATGCATCCAGAAACAATGATAATTAATAATAATAGTAACTGACCACGACTGAGGGCATACAGCCCTCAGTCGTGGTCAGTTACTATTACTATACAAGTCGTGAATCCAGTTAATCGCCAATGTTTGTGAACGACAGCTGCACAGAGGAAATGGTTTGTGACGGTTAAACCCGCGTCCCGCGTTCCGCAGCATTGAACGATGATACGCCCAGCGAAGACTAAGATCAGCATGGATTTCACCGTCTGATCAGTCTTTGCTGTGCGTTCAGTGGGTAGCTAAGGACCCAAGCTTTCTTCATGCGGACAGCGAAGACTCTGATCAGACTGGGCGAATTCTTCATGCCATTTTATTGGGTTTGTCATGAGCTTGCTCCGATCATACTTTCAAAATATAAACCCTATTTACACGGAGGGTCTGTGGAATCCCGCGGCGGGGGCAGGGGGAGGGGGGTACTCTGCATTTCGCCGGCTACATAGGCTAGGACCATTTTTTTTTTTTTTTGTGTGAATTTTTAATCTAACTATTTTACTATTTTGTGGGGTTTGGGGAAAAGTAGCTATTTTTTGGGTAGTGGGCGTCTTTGGGTGGGTGGGTGGGGGGGGGGTTGCGGCGGCGGCGTGGGGGAGGGGGCATCAGGGCGGTCATTTTCAAAGCTGACTTTTTCTTTGGGGTCTATCAAAATTCTCAGTATTTTTGGGCGAATTGTAAGAATTTGGGAAGACCCTTCTGTTGAACTGATAAAGTTGTTTTTATTTAGTTTTTACAGTTCTATATCTGCTTTGCATCAGTTCAATGACATTATTATACAAAATAAATAAATGAAAACCATACTTTTATAAAAAAAAAAAAAAAAAAAAAAAAAGAAAGCACGGGGGATATTTTTTGGGTATGCTAATATCTGCAGGTATTTTGTGTGTGTGTGTGTGGGGGGGGGGGGGGGGGGGGGGGAATGGCTGATATACCGGATATTTTTGGGGTATGGCTGGAAAACCGTATATCACTTGATGCATGTAGCAGACAAAATGCAGAGTACCGCCGCCCTCTCCCCCTGGATGTGGGATACACTCTAACTCACATGAAGATTTCAAATACTAGGGAGTACCTAGCGAATACATGGCGTTTGTACAATGTCGCATCAACGTCGATGTAATGTCATCAACTTTAATGTGACGTTGTGTAGCATCATGAATTTTTACTGACGTTGATGAGACGTTAGAAGTTGCATCGACGTTGATGCCACGTTTTCTCTACGCTGTGTGCCTATTAGGTAAACTTACTGTCTGGAAAATAGTATCACTCTTCGCAAAAGGACGGCAAATTTCGCGATAAAAAACTCCTTACCATAACTGGTCCGCGCCAAGAAAAAATGTGCCTTTTGGGCATATGAGAACAGTAAAGATACAGATCAGCCAGCGATACCGCACAACCTGATAACACAGTAAGCATTCTAAATAAATCTATAGCGGGCCATTATCGGCTCGTCAGGGTAGCTGACGGGCCGATAACGGCCCGCTGTAGATTTATAAAGAATGCTAGCTAGGAAGAACCGTTGTTAAACATTGATATACTCTACAGTATCCAATGATTCTGTAAGTGGACAGCGAGGCCCAGATCAGACTGTGTGGATGCGCAGGCAAGTCTCAACCTTTGCTGTCTGTATTGGTTCCGAAAGCACATTTTAGCATAGCGCAACTCATATTAATAGGTATCCTAAAATTTGAACACGACGCAATTGTTGTGTGACAAACAGTGAGGTCGCTGATCAAACTGCATTTTTCGGAGCAGTTTGATTTAGGTATATATATATATATTTTAATTTCTCCGTCATGTAGGCCTGACCAGCATGCATAAGATTTTAACTTTACAAATCTCTGAGACGACATACTGGTGAGATTTTTTCTCTTATTTTTCCCACAAAATAGGCTTTGATATTTCGTGCAAATTGTCTCTGCGGACATTTTTAATCAACATTCTGAATGTTTTAACATCTTGTTTGCTTTTCTGCCAATGTCTCTTAGTCTACTCTTGTCATCTGAAAAGGACCTTCTGTTAAGGGAAATAATTTGCCCAAAAATGAGCAAATTATTCCCTTTTAGAGTAGACTACTTTTCAGAAGGATGTTTAAATATCTTTTTCCTCTAAAACTGTATCAATCCATGTAACATTTTCTATTAATACCCTACCTACTATATGAGGTTGTATAGCATTTTTGACTATCCAACGCATTTACCAGCCACACTGAACAGGTTCTCAGAGAACTGCCATCCGGGCTGATATTTTGGACTATCTCCCGGTTGATGACGTCACCCATTTAAATCAAAGGCAAAAGCGCTAGGCAATAGTTTTGACTATACCACGGTTGGTGACGTCAACTTTCACGGGAACGACGTTGAATTGCCGACATTCCGTGCCAATAAAAACAGCGCTAGTTGGCGAAATCAGTAATGTTTTAGCGTTAATAGGGTAATAAAATAGTTATTTCATGGCTGTTTTGGTGGAACAGTCAAAACTATTGCCCTCGGTATTGTGGACAGCTCGATGTACTACTGCTATCGGCCTCCTGCCTCGGCCTCTTGTGCATTGAGGTGTACACGGCTCCTCGGACAGTAGTTTTGACTATTCCACAAACAGGCATGAAATAACTGTATAATATTAAGGACCATATGCGTTTCCATTTTCACTTTTATTGCACGACGGTGGGTCGGGTCTCAAACATTATGATGGTGGAGACCTAGGCATTTCTTTAGCCCATTGAATACTGGAGACTCCTAAACGAGTAACTAGCAAAAAGTGAAGATTCAGATCAGACGCCGCGTAATGCGGCGTCTGATCTGGGTCTCCACTGTTTGCAAATAGTTCAGCCATTTGTCTGTTGGAATATCTATACCATATAGCCTAAAACCTAAAAATGAAAATGAACTCTTCCAATATATAGTGTTGGGGAGTTTATTCAGTCTTTAATGGGTTAGAGGGTTTATGCCTGATGTTATGTCTCCGATAGGGGCCTCCGCTGGTTTACTTGCAGTTTTCTTTTTCTCTGGCTGACAGTTTCTGTGTGTTTAGTCTCATCTTTTTTCATAAAAGTAATTTGATTTTATTAACAGCTTTTTCTGTGATGTTCCACTGAATGTTCTACGTGAGACGAACTTATTTTTTTATTATTATTACTATTTTATGTTTGAACCAAGCGTCAAAATTTGCTACCAATTAAATCGCCAATTTCACTCTCTTAGCCCCTGACCTCTGCTAGTTTATACTACCGACCGTTTTAATGCCATGGCTCTGAGACCGCTCGCCACATGTTTAACCCATTTCAGACTGAATAAACTCCCAAAAACTATATTATTGGAAGAGTCGAAATTAAATTTGAGGTATGTATGTCAGGCTATGCAATTTAGAGATACCTAGAGATACATCATGACTAAACTGTTTGCAAACAGTGAAGACCCTGACTGACGCCGCCTGATCTGTGTCTCCACTGTTTGCAAATTACCCCTTTAGGGGGCTCCAGACTGAACTGAGTTAAGCCTAGTTGAATTCTAGCATTATGGTCAGCTGCCCATTTGCTATCCTGCTATTTGCTTTGTTTTCGTGCATCATGTTTTTTGTTTGTTTGTTTGTTGTTTGGTTGGTTGTTTGTTGTTGGTTTTGTTGTTTTTTTTGTTGTTGTTGTTTTTCTTTTTTCTTTTTTTTTTTTGTTCTGATCTTTTTTTGTTATCACTGCGGTTAACTTCAGTTGCTTCTTTACCATACATGTCATCAAATTTGAATAGGTCCTTATTACTACTTGCTGATGCGCCAAATCTCCGGTGGGTGGATGAGTGACAAATAGTGAAGACCCTGACCAGACGCCGCTTTCTGCGGCGTCTGATCTGGGTCAACACTGTTCGCGCAGCTTAGTCTGTCCGAGTGCTTGAAATCCATACGGTGGTTACTTTTTCTGATCTGGGTCTACATTGCTCATGCTGATCTGTCCGAAATTTCTATTGCTTTACATGTTAACAATATATATTTCTTCTATTTGTGAAAATACAAGTACATGTATGCATTCCTTATCAACGACTGGCTCTAGAAAGATGATCTAGATTAAAACTATAAAGCTTACAGAGACCATTTCCATCTTTCGAAACACTACCAGGAATTATCGTACTACAGGAACTGTCACTCAGGTTATCGATATTCCAATTTAGATAGGCTTCGATTACTTCCCTTTGACTGGAGGCCCGTAAGCGTCGTCTTACCTGTGTAGCTGGTGTGTAATCAACCCAGTGTCACACACCTACAGTACTACAGATTAAATCATGTGTGGATGCATTGCTCTTGGATCCAATATACACTGGACTAGGTCCGAGTTAGAATGAATGAATGAATGTCAGCAGATTATTCAGTATGATTTTCAAAAGAATATCAATAGTTTGACCTAAGAACTGATTAATAATGATAATAACAAAATATTAATTAATGAATAAAATCAATTATTATTATTATTATTATTATTATTATTATTATTATTATTACTATTATTATTATTTCAAATTGAATAAAAAGTGTTGTATTTAGTTATAGATAATTCAATATGATTTTTAAACGAATTTAAATAGTTTAACCTAAGAAAACAAAAGTAATTAATAAATTAAAAAAATAATATATATTTTATGAATGATAATTCAGTAAGATTTTAAAATGAAGAACAATAGTTAATCTAAGAGAACAAATGAGTTGATTAATTAAGGTTGTATTTAATTACTGATGATAGTTCGGTACAATTTTTGAAAGAAAAACGATCATTTCACCTGGAGAAAACAAATGGGAAAATTTAATTAAATATAAGTAATTTGAAAAAATTAATGAATTCGAATTCAGGTTCCTTGATATAAAATATACTGTACATGCAAGAAATTGTGAACCAACATAAATTTTTCTTATATATATATATCTGTCTGTGTGTGTGTGTGTGTGTGTGTGTGTGTGTGTGTGTGTGTGTGTGTGACATAAGCTTGATCAGAGCATGTTTGTTTTCTCTACATGAAAGTGTGCATATTACGTTTATAAACATTTGAAGCGATATTGTTTCAACGTTGCGTGCCGGCCCCGGTGCCCGCTCGGATAAATTTCGTGGAGACTGATTATAACATCTTTTTATGGTCATTCTTCCCCTTTTGCTGATTCAATAGGGCAGCTGTCAGATTCTGGCAAAAATATGTGGCTTATTAAGAAGGGCATTTGATAATAATTTAGGGATATATTCTCTACCATTCTCTTGTGGGTAAAGAAATGTCTCTAATGATTCCCCACAACATGTTTGTTTTAGAGAACTGGAATTCTCCTCCTTCACAACTTCTATGAATACATGTATCTAAAGAGTCTGTAATCGGACAACGAAGCCCTGATCAAATTGCGCACATGCGCAAGTCCATCCGGGCTTTCGTATTTGCCCCGGAGACACTTTTCCCACCGGGCGCCTCTCATAGCCAACGCAGATGAAGAGTGAAATAGAAAGCTTTGATTCTAACAATAACTTAGTTTATTGTTTAATGTTTCTCATAAACTGCATCGCACAGTTCTTGTTCTCGTCTCTAATATCCCGTCCAGTCATTCGTGTTGCAACAATTACAAGGCGGACAATATTGTTCGGGCTCTGTCGGGCAGCACGAACCCTTGATACAAACCTGAAAAATTAAAAGTTCAAGCAACAAAAGTGTAAAGGAACACCACCACGCAAAATCTTACACTCGAACCTCAAAAACCCTAACACCAATGGCTCGTTTACCGTGGTTAATTAGAACTTTTTATTTGAACCCTAACGGAAATCTTCCGATAACTCAAGAATACAAATATTTAGGGAAATGTTCTTATATTATCATCATACTGAATGTGATGTGTAGTCATTAGAATCGCCTCATCGAGGCGATTCTAATGAGCACACTCAGTACACAACTATTGTATAGAAACTTAAAAAGATTTCCCCAAATTATCGCCATTTGCTTTCTGACCTGGCGCTATGATTAACCCTCACTGGCTCGAACAATCCATATCTCGAACAAACTTTCATGGTACTAAGGCTGTTCGTGCCGTTGAGGTTCGACTGTATTTTCATGGCACATGCAAGCAGCGTAGGTCTACAGGCTGATTCAGAGTCATAATCTACACAATCCAGTTGGTGCATATTAAGTTGGGTTTTTTTTTTTGTTTGTTTTTTTTTGTTGTTTTTTTTCCAAAACAGTATAAATCCAAATCAGTTGGCTTCTTAGACCCAATAGTCCGGATTAGCACTGTTTGTCATTCGGTATGTGAATTCGTCTCAACAACCTGGATCAGGTAATCTGAATGGCTGACAATTAGGAAAGGGCATGACATTTTAGCTAATTAAGCATGGCAAGGGTTTTTATATTTGTTTTTCATCACGAAAACATGCCTATAAGTTTGACACCCTTAAACCCCACTTTTATATAGTAAAACTGGGTTTATAGGGGTATACATTCTTTTCTCATTCCTGCTCAAAAACATAGATTGTGGGTATCCGTTAGAACCGCCTCGCCGAGGCGGTTCTAACGAATACCCACAATCTATGTTTTGAGCAGAAATATGAAAAAATATCAGAGTTTTTTTTATTATCAGTTTTTAATGGTGAAATTTTCTATATAATTGAATAGGCGTGTTTTCGTAATGTATATTTATTATTTTGTATTATTACATGTTATACTAACTAATCAGTAGACTCTTGCTATCTCACACTGATAACTCAAACTACCTCTTTAGTCAAACCACATTTTGCGCAATGTAGTTTAGTTTTGGTTTATGCTCTTTGCATATCAACTGCTGTTATTTCGAACTGTTGTCATCTCAAACTGAAAATTCTTAGAGTTTTCAATAATGAGAATTGACTGTATTTTCAAGTAAAAGAAATACATCACTTAACAAATTTTACGTCATCAGCATTAAAAAAAAAAAAAAAAAAATAGGCAAAACGTGATGTTATAATAAGAATGCCTTTTATTTTTTGCCAACTTTATCGATTTGTAAAGTCCAGCAAATAACTCAAAAATAAATAAAGTCCCGTCCAAAACAGTGTAACTCCAGATCAGTTGGCTTCTTAGACCCACTGGTCTGGATTGGCACTATTTGTCATTCAGTATTTGAATTCGTCTCAACAACCTGGATCAGGTAATCTGATTGGCTGACAATTAGAAAAAGGGCATGACATTTTAACTTATTAAGCATGGCAAGGGTTTCTATATTTGTTTTTCATCATGAAAACATGCCTATAAGTTTGACACCCTTAAACCCCACTTTTAAATAGTAAAACTGGGTTTACAGGGGTATACATTTTTTTTCTTATTTCTTCTCAAAAACAAAGATTGTGGGTGCTCGTTAGAACCGCCTCATGGTTCTAACAAGTACCCACAATCTGTGTTTTGAGCAGAAACATGAAAATATCAGTATTTTTTGTTTAAAACTGTTCAGTTTTTGGAGGGTAAATTTGTATATATTTGACTATGCGTGTTTTCGTAATGGAAGGGCTTTATAAGATAAGTGAGTGATTTGTCGGAGATTACATATCGGTAAAACCTATATAAACAATAACCCATTCCTTAAAAATCAAACTTTGTCATCACAATCTAACAAATATTTCCAAAAATGTGAATCTTTTTAGATGGCGGAAGAAAAGTAGAACCGACGGATTCCTGCCCTGGATTTTATTGAAAAACGTTTCCTTTAACCAGTCAAATTGCTGAATGTATATAAAGATGAGATGCTGGAATTATACTAAAATAACAAAGGCACCTTCAATAAGGAAGTTAACCCTTAAAACGCCAAGAAAACCTGCATCTGAAAATGTCGTCTTATATGCCGTCTGCTGAATATTCTTGCAAACTTTTCAAACCGAATTTTGCTTACAGACAAAACAGTGTGGACCCTGTTCAGACAGCTTCTAAAGGAGCAGTCTGATCTAGGTCCACACTGTTTGCAGAAATTACTTTTAAAATCACAAGCAGATGACAAAGCAGACGACAATTGTTGTCTACAAGACAGGTGAATTAGACTATAGTTCATTTTTTCGCATCTAGAGTCGAGAAGGACCTCACGATTTTCCGGTTTATGGTTCTTCAAATGCGCATGCGCTGTCCCCTATTTGGGCTACAGACAACTTTTTTGCCTGAAGCTTCCTTAAAGCGCATGCTCGCCTGAGCCTTTGCTGGTCGCTTATGTGAGAAGTGCCCTGATCACCCATGTGATAAGTATACCTGCCCGCTTATATAGTAGAAACGAGGACCAATCCAAAAGTAACCAGTCTACCTTACTTTCGTTCGAGGCCGGTTCTTTTTTTTTTTTTTTTTTTTTTATAAACAGTAAAATTTCAATAACTCAACAAAGGTAATTCGTTTACCATGGCTGATTCGAACTCGTGTTAAAGTCCCCAGAAAATTCTACTGAAAGCTCAAGATAAGGAATATATTTAGGGATATTTTAGGGAAAGTTTTTTTCATGAAAACATATAATTGTGTGTATTCTTTAGAATACCTCATCGAAGCTCTTATGAATTTTGTTTCGTCTCAAAGTAGGTCAGGTATTAACCAGTAATTCTTTTACCTTAAGTTTCTGATATTGACTCTTCCGTCTATGAAATTGAATGTGTTCATTATCTCAATATGGGATGTCGCGCTGACAAAAAATAGAGCATCAAAATGGTTTGTTATATTTTTGTCTTATTTCCCCATGATAACATATGTTGCGTTACTCATTATCAAGGCGCTTCTAATGAATACCTACAACGTATGTTTATAAGAAAAAAAAAACCATTACGAAAACATGCCTATTCAAATATATAGAAAAATTCACCTCCAAAAACTGAAAAATTTCAGATAAAAAACTCTGATATTTTTCATATTTCTGCTCAAAACATAGATTGTGGGTACTCGTTAGAACCGCCTCGGCGAGGCGGTTCTAACGAGTACCCACAATCTATGTTTTGAGCAGAAATAAGAAAAATAATGTATACCCCTGTAAACCCCAGTTTTACTATATAAAAGTGGGGTTTAAGGGGGTCAAAATTATATAGGCATGTTTTCGTGATGAACATATTTTCGTTCAAAAGACAGCTTGTACATTTCACGTAATGGAGTATAAAAATAAGTTACATTAAATGATACATTACCTTCTTGGGCCACCTACTGCACTGAGTCCCGGTAAACACACCCACGGTCCCATTACAATGGCCACCGGCGGTACAGCTGATTCCCTTAAGACACATATTTTCTGCAAATTCCTACAGAGAAATATAGAAAACTTTGTAGCAAAGTCGCCTCCCTATACTTAACACAGAGCAGATAATAATTTGAGCCTACGCACGACAAAACCGACTAGAAGACTTTTGTGACCAGCAAAGACTCAGATCAGGCTTTACATCCACCCTGTATGGCAAAGATCTTGTTTGATCCCTCTGAATAGCCTGGAAGCTTCTGAGTCCTCGCTAGTTGCACAAGTCTTATTGGAGTCTTTGTCGTGCGTTGGCTCATTTCATTTCCTTTGGGATCATTGAGCCCATTCTAGTTACTTAGAAAATCGAATATCTCTTAAGCCGGTGCAAGAGGAGCGTAAGCAACTTCGCAAACTACATAGTTGCGTATGAAGAGACTTAATGAAACCGAGTCTCCGATTTTCGTTCTTTTATGCGTTCTTTGATTCCAGAGACAATCTTTTAAATTTTTATTATAGTTTTAAAAAAGAAAAGTAGTTCTAAAGGCCATTTATTGGATCAGCGAAAGCCCAGACCAATTAGCGTATGAACACAGTCCAGTGAGGGCTATTAGTGTTCAATCTTGTTTGCAAGCCAGACATATTCAAACTATCAGTACAGTATAACCTCAATAGCTCGAACCCGGATGGCTCGTTTACCGTGGATGATTCGAACTCTTTTTCAGTCCCTACAAAATCCTTCCAATAGCTCAAGAAAACAAATATTTAGGGATTTTTTTCCTATTTTATCATGGAATTGTATGTTGTGTGACCTCATTAGAATCGCCTCATCGAGGCGATTCTCATGAGTACACTCAACATATAATCATTGTGTAGAAAATCGAAAAGATCACCCTAAATTATCGCTATCTGCTTCCTTAACTGATGCCACGATTAACCCTCTGTGGCTCGAACTACCCATGTCTCGAACGAATTTCCATGGTCTCAAAGATGTTCGAGCTATTGAGGTTCGACTGTATTTTGTGTTTCTTGTTCTGATAATAGTATTGCGATCACTTTCAGTTGTTGCCCACTTTGCTGTCTGTTTCTTTCTGATTCTCAGCACAAGAAAATGGCATTTATGTCATATGCGAACAGCGAACATAGAGATGAGACTGAGCATCCGCGAAGTCTGATCTGGGCGCTCGTTGTCCGCTTATAGAATATCTAGATACTTCAGACAATATAGATGAACAGAGAAAGCATAGCACAGACTGATCTGGTCCTTCCCTTATCGCACATAACTTTCCTTGCACATTATTTGAGCCGCATCTTACAAAATGGTGCCCTCGGGCCATCAGCGAACACAGAAGGCCCAGATCAGCCCAAGCATCCGCGAAGTCTGATCAGAGCCTTTGCTGTCCGCAGAGAATCATTGGTGCTGTATATAGAATGTTTCAATGGAGAGCAAATGCCCGGATTAGACTTTACTCATGGGAAAGATGATGTAAATCCGCAGATCTTGCGCATGTTTGAAGGCACTTTTTCGCTTTACGAGGCCAATTTTATCGTTGTCAAGACCGTCTTATCATAATGCATTAGTAATTTGTAACCACGCTTTCGCCAACACGCATCCACAATCCCTCCCTAATCATCGGAAAAACCAGCGACTTGAAAGTCTGCCTCAAAGACAAATGCGACTTAACTCTTCCTTCACAGAAATAAAATTTCACACTTCATATATAGAGAATATAACATAGTGGTCATTTCATATCAAATGTATGAAACAAGACTTCATATTTATAAAATAAAAAAAGGTCCGTCATCGGGCTAAAATTATGTAACTAAAATAAAATAACCTTAAACGCTTTTTCGTAAATATTCGCTAACGACTGCTGGTAGGTGGCATATAAGAGGTCACTTGCTGCTGGGGAATATTATGTCCTTAAACATATTTCCTTTACGTTTAACGTATCATTTCAATCAGAATAAGGAAAGGATACTAATGCAAGCTGATAGCTAATTTGTCCAGAAACTCCCATTTAAAACTTATAGCATAGCAGCCTATAATATGCTATGCATTTCCAAGCATATTGCTGTAAGTTACTTTCTACGTTATAATTTAATTACAGGGGGGATCTGTCCGGAACCTCCCACAATTAGCCGGTAGCATACAAATTCTAGAGCATGTTATACGTTTCCTTGCCCACTTTTATAGATTGATTGCTTTGCAGTAGGTTATTCGCAGGATATTAAGCCCGGAACCTCCTGCAGTTGACCTATAGCATAGCAACCTATATCATGCTTTACCTTTCCAAGCCCACTGCTATAGGTTTAAAGTGCTATGCTACAGGTTAATTGGAGACAACACCACCTGCAATTAACTTGTAGCATAGCAACCTTTGTGGACAGAACCTTCTGCAATTAGCCAAAAGCATAGCAACCAACAGCCCGGATCTCCTGCATTAATCTAGCATAGCATTATAGCAACATATAGTATGCTTTACCTTACCTAGTCCACTGCTATAGGTAAATTGCTATCTATAGGTTAATTGCAGAAAAATATGTCTAACTTAATTTCCTGCAATAAACCTATAACACAGCAATCGATAACATGCTACACCTTTCCTAGCCCATTTGCTATAGGTTATGCTATGTTATAGGTTAATTGCAGGAGGTTCTATCTGGACAGAACCTCCTGCCCGGACATAACCTACTGCAATAGGTAGTTGAGGTCATGGTGCAATGACCTATAACATAGCAACCCATAGCAAGTTATACTTTTCCTAACCCACTGTTTTAGGTAAATTCCTATACAGTATACTGTATGTCAATTGCAGGAGGTTTAGTCCGGAAACTCCCAAATAACATATAGCATAGCAACCTATAGCCTGCTAGTCTTTCCTAGCCCACTGCTATAGGTTAATTGCTATGCTATGTTAAATGCAGGATGTTCTGACCGGAACCTCCGACAATGACCTATAGCATAAGAACCTATAGCATACTATACCTTCCCTAGCCTAATTGTTTAGGATACTTGCTATGCTATTTGTTAATTTTTTTGCAGGAGGTACTGTCATGACAGAACTTCTTGTAATTAACCTATAAAATAGCATCCTATAGCATACTATACCTTACCTAGGTTAATCAAAGAAGGTTCTGTCCTACCTTTCCTTGCCCAGTGCTGTCACATGCCACAGAGTCCAGCCCGTATCTCAGTTTACACTGGTCATCCAGTCCATACAAGGTCCCGAGATCCGGTACATTCTGTTGGGCTACCCAATCAAACGTGTTGAAGTCGTGCTGTCGGAGACAATTACTTCCTAGGCTGAAATATTGCACGGTCAACTCTGGTTAACTCAAACTCTAGGGCAATAGACTATTTGGTTTCACACAACAGTAGTTTGAAGTAAAAGTAGTTGAAATGTAGGGAAAATAAGGCGGCCTAAAGCAATATTTAGAGGTTACTATATTGTCTAGGTGTGCCTCTAAGTCATATTGGCTCTGGAAAGTCATATTGGTCTCTGGCCAATATGACTTTCCAAGGCCAATATGACTTAGAGGCACACCTCGACCGTATAGACCTTTTTAAACACTACGTCACACAATAAACATCGTTCGAAACCTCTCTGTCTTTAACACAGAGTACGTTCTAGCCTTGTTCCTATTGGATGGCAGAAAGTTCTTGTTTACGTTTCCGGACAGTATAATTGTCGATGTTTATTCAGAAAAATAAAGCAATTTCATTCGTCAAAAGTTTCTTTTCAGAAGAGATTCTCATCGAGTGATCATTTAAATGTCATAAGCACAAATATTGACATATGTTTTGACAATATACTAGCTAAAACTAGGCGTAAAAATGGTCACCATAAAGCAATATTACGGCTACGTGGGTGTCTGTTAATCTCGGAAAAATATCGTTGAAACATTTGTATTTGTCTTAGGAAACGCAGCCAGATTACTTTGAAAGCTTTATTTTAAAACATTAGATAAAATTTACGATTAAATATTAACCAAAAGGAACTTATTATCCAGGTAAAATTTGGCTTGTATCAATAGGTATCTATGGAACCGGAAATTTTTTTGCCATCCACTATTTTGGGTCACGTGGCATAACATCGTAATCACGTGGTCAGCAGCCCGGATGAAAACAATAACATTAAAAGGTCTATAATAACCTCTAAAGATTTGCTCTCACTCAAGCAGTAGTTTGAGTTATCAGTATTTGAAATAATGAGCGTACGGAAACAAGCGTCAAGATATATGAGTCGCGAAGTCATTAAAACGTACTTTCTGAATGTGCGCTCAGCGAAGACTCAAGTCCGTCTGTGCATCTGCGCAGTCTTCGTTGTCTGCATGAAGAAACGTTGCATCCTTGGCTATCTAAAATGCGCCCAGTGAAGATTTTGAACAGAGTGACGTTGCGGCTCAAATGAATTTCATTTGGATCAAAAGGAGAGAACATGAAATGCCGTTTTCAAACCCAGTGTATGTTTTATGATACGCACTCGAAAGACCCATCGATAGCAAGTGTATGTTTTATGGTGTGCACTTGTAATATCGTTTTCTAACCAAGTGTATTTTTATTTTGCGCATTTGAAATGCCCTTTGTGTATGTTTTATGATACGGACTTGTAATGCCGCTTTCAAATCTGCTGTATGTTTTATGAAGCGTACTTAAAATGCCCTTTTCAAACCCATTGTATCTTTTATGATGCGCACTTGAAATGGCGTTATCAAATCCAGTATATGTTGTATAATGAGCCGTGTATTCAAACACAGTGTATGTTTTATGGTGCCCACTTGTTATGTTATTTACAAACCCAGTGTATGTATAATGGTGCACACTTGAAATGTCGCTTTCAAACCCACTGTATGTTTTATGATGCACATTTGAAATGCCGCTTGAAACCGTGTATGTTTTATGGTGCGCAGGTGTAACCATTGTATTTTTATGAGTCACACTTAAAATGGCGTTTTCAAACCTACTATATGTTTTATGCTGAATACTTAAAATGTCCTTTTCACACCCAGTGCATGTTTTATGATGCACACTTGAAATGTCTTTTACAAACCCAGTGTATGTTTCATGGTGCGCACTTATAATGCCGTTGCCAAACCTAGTGTACGTGTTACGGTGCGTACTTGTAATCTCATTTTTCATACACACTTCATCTTAAGTGTTTAATGGCGCAACTAAGTGTAAGCAAACATGAAATGTCGTTTTAAATGTATGTGAAAAATGGTGTTGCTTTTATTCCTAGTGTATTTTTGACGATGCGCACTTGAAATGCCGTTTTCAAACCAAGTGTATGAAATATGGAGAGCATCTGAAATGCAGTTTTCAAACCCAATATATATTTTATGATTCACACTTGAAATACCGTTTTTAACACAGCGTATGTTTCATAATACGCACTTGAAATGCCGTTTTCAAATGCAGTGTATATTGATATAAACAGTATTTATTTAGAACTCTTCACATATACAGAACATAATATTACATGCTACAGAATCTGATAAAAAGCTTAAAGATAATATAAATCGTCTCCTTAAACAATGTTGGCTGTAGTAATACGTGAATGATGGGTACTAGATAAGCAGAATAATACAAGAGATAATCATTTATGATAGTAATAATAATAATAATAATAATAATGCTATAGTTATGATAATAATAATAATAATAATAATAATAGCGCTATAGTTATAATATATAGGTATAATATTAATAATAATAATAATAAAAATAATAATAAAATAGTCGACTCTCGTTATCTCGACTTCGCTTCTATCAATTAACCGCTTATAACGAAGTGAAAATCAGGTCCTTATTTAAACGTAAAAGTCTAACAACGTGTAACAAACTACTGTGGAAAAGGGGAGAAAAATTCTTCTTTTTTCAACAATATTTTGAATCAGTTCATTGACTGATGTGTTCAGTTCCTGTACAGCTTATACCATTCAAACAGATTCATTTTACTCCTTGTTTCCATCGTGTATTTGTTCACATTATCGAAAACAAAAAGTGTCGGTTAACATTCTTATTTTGCTGTTTTACATCTGTCCTCCTTAGGCCCATCGCGTCACACCAATTTTATTAGATTTACTATTCTTTCATGAACACAGGATACAAGTTTTTATGTTTTACATCGTTTTAATATTTTACATCGTCAGCTGGTTCGTGTAAGTATCCGCCATTTTGAATATTCGTCATCGAACCTTGTAACTACGTAACCGTGTGACGTAATGCTTAAGAGGTATTGTCAACTACCAAATGGGGAAGTCAGGTAATAACTATAATCACAAAAATCAATAAAAATCTCATATGTTCAAAACATTCGCTCAGTGAGGGTGTTTGTTTGTTTGTGTAGAGGTTTTACGGCCCAGTCAACCCAATGGGGTCATGTCGAGCACGGTCAAATTACCTAACCACACGTTTACTGGGCAGGCTTAGTCCTCTAAGCGGTTAACCAGTATCGTGCACATTCTTTCGCCAGAAACCGACAACTGCCCTTCTTGAATCAGCGGAAGGGAGCGAATGACTATAGAAAATATTTCATGATCAATCTCCACGAAAGAATGTTGCCGACCTCTGCGGGGGTTGAACCCGCGACTTCCTGGTCTCCAGTTGGACGGCGCATCCAACTGAGCCACCGAGGCCGGCACAGTGAGGGTGTTAGAAAAGACATTAACAACTGTAGTACATACAGACATCGCAATAAAAAAAACATGTATTTGTAATATTAAGATGTGACATAACAGATGTTGGTAGCATGAGTATTTGGACACTGACCGAGACCGTTGACACCATCCTAAGTATAAGTTCAACCATTCTTGTGTTGAAAAATGAAAATTTGCTGACGACATGAAAGGATACGATACATATTGTGGATTGGTTACACAACAGGGGACATAACTGAAGACAGTTTCGATGCGTAATGCGTTTTCTTATCTATGGTCTACTCATATTTGAATCGACTCATTGAGACTCAACAAATAGCCCCGCTAGCATTCGTTTAAATCTATATCGGATCGTTTTCGGCCCGACAAGATTCCTATCGGGCCGGTAACGGACTAATATAGATTTAAGCAAGACCAGTAATGAACCGATAAAGAGAGTGCTAACTGGGAGACAAAACAGTTGTGAGCAGAGAGGGCGGGAGAAAGAGAAGGAGAGATTTATATAGTGCTTTGGAATGAGTCAATGAATGAATAAATGAATTTAAAAAAGATAGGGATCTGTTACTTACGCATTGATGTACGTCCACATTGACATAAGACTGCAATTACTGAAGAGCCATTTATTGTAGCATTTTTCAAGATCCGGGGCATTATCTTGGTACCTCGTCCTCATGATGAAGTAATCATCATCACTACATTCAGCTGTATCACCGTCAAAGCTACTTCCCAGTCTGAAGAAGATATGTCCGGTAACTAGGGAACTATATATGTGTGTTTGTAAAACACTATGCCCCCAATCATATGCTTGTCCTAAAAGGTGTGACATGCGTCCCCTACTTAAGCTAATTTATTATACTGTGTTGAAATTCCAACTCCTTCTCCTCATGTTCATTTCTTTTTATAACATAATATCAATGGTCCAGCTAACGTCAGAAGCTACACAGTGAGAAATATTCCCAAATGGTAATACAGTGCTAACTTGTATGCAAATATCTAGGCAATTTGTGGGCATTGTGGGTCAGGCCCTAGTGAACCAGATCGGGAGATACCAACTCAGCCGAACGTATACCGCTTCGTGATTCGTAATGACAAAAAGCACCTTCTAGTACAATTTGCAAACCGCCTTATTACAGTGCGAAGTTGGTCTAATGACAAATCCATACTCTTTGGAAACTTCCTTCATATTATAATAAAATATATACCCTTACAATTGTTTACAGAGTTGTTTATAATTTTAATGCCTAAGTCCAGAACGGACATAAATTCCATCAAACTGAAACGGTTCTCTAGACATTTTGATCACAAGGTTGTAAATAATAAACTTAATGTTCTGCTCTATTCCGTTGTATCCAACTTCATCTAAAATTTATAAACCAGACTCAAAATTTTATTAGGTTATTTACACATCATCCCCAACCAGCATACTAAATTTCAAGATTTGCTCTAACACTTTTTGAGATATCTTGCTGACACATTCAAAATGTCCAGAACTTCAAAGGTAATGCTTCTGTTAATTGTACATGGAATTACCTCAAAAGTTAATCAGGAAATCTACACATCATCTCTAATCAGCGTATTGAAATTCAAGATCCTAGCTGAAATAGTTTTTGAGATACACTGAAGGACTTTGAAAACGCAAAAAAAAATGAAAATTTATTTTTTAGCACCACAAATATTTTTAGTCGTTTTTAATGGGTTAAATCGATTGGTAACGACAGCCTGCTTATATCTATATTAGGTACCATCGTTTTTAGGCACCGGCCACCACGAACTACGCGATCGTTGTTTTACCCGGTTTAGCACGTGGCACCTCCACGAATTTATGAAGCAAAATATTTTACCATTCCACGTGTAGCTTGTAGTCTTACATATATAAAAAACAAATTGGCTTTACTTCTATTACTTTATTAATCATGCCAAGTTTGACCGAACATGAACGATCTGTCGGAATGCTACAAGCCAGGGTACGTGTTTCTGACGTCGCGCGACACTGTAATTGCCATCCGTCAACTATTCTTCGCCTCAGAGATCGTTACCAGGCCACTGGGTCAGTTAAAAATCGACGCAGGCCTGGTCAGCGAAGAATAACAACCCGACGTCAAGACGCCAACTTACGTCGATTGCATCAAAGGTTTCCTTTCCGACCGGCTACCGTTAGTGCCAGACGAACAATTTGACTCCAAGGGTAAATTGTTTCATGATCTAATTGAAATTGCTTTAAATCACGACCCAATTGCTAGATAAAATTTTAAACTGTTTCATTGCAGACGCCCAATCCATGCTCGTACAGTTCGGCGGAGAATTCGAGAAGTTGGGCTCCGTTGCCACAGACCTAAAAAAGGTTGCATTTTGACCAACAGACATAAGGCGGTGAGGTTAAACTGGGCTCGGGCTCACTTACGATGGAATCGCAGGCAGTGGGGATCAGTTTTATTTAGCAATGAGTCCAAGTTTAATGTGCAAAACTGCGACGGCCGTACAAGAGTGTACCGTCAACGCGGTCAGCGGTTTGCGGAAAACTGTGTTCAGAAACGTAACCGTGGTGGTGGTGGCAGTGTTCACGTCTGGTCTGGTATAACCCAATTTAATAAAAATGACCTTGTTATCTTAAATGGAAATGTAAATGCTAGGCGTTACATTGATAACGTTCTTCGTCCTGTGGCATTACTTTTTTTACGACAAAATTATAGGAGAGGTAACTTTATATACCAACATGACAATGCCCTAGCTCATGGTGCCCGCCTCACTGTCAATTTTCTGGCAACATATAGGATTCCAGTGCTAGACTGGAGGTCTTTGTCTCCAGACATGTCTTCGATTGAGTATGCCTGAGGATGAGCTGGCTAGACGCATTAGCGCTCGACGTCCGCAGCCTAGGAACGTAAATGAATTTACCAACGCCTTGATCAATGAATGGAATAACATTCCTCAGCAAGTAATGGCAAACCTTGTCCTTTCGATGAGGTGGAGATGTACTGCATGCATAGCGGCAAATGGCAGTTACACTCGCTATTAATTGCGACTTTTGAATGTAAGGGTATTGATATTTGACAGACTGTTACTCTTACATTATTCAATATTTTGGGATGAAATTTAGAACAAGGTTCGCTAATATGCTGATATTCTTGTTTTGCTTATTTTCAACTGAATTGATGAGCAAAAAATTATATTATTTAATGAATTTCAATTTTTGCGTTTTCAAAGTCCTTCAGTGTATATTGCAAGGTCAAAATGCTCAGAACCGCAAAGGGCCGTAGGTTTTCATGGAATTGCCCCAAACTCTAATCAGTCAATCCACATATCATTTCCAATCATTATATCAAATTCCAAGATTCCAGTTTAACACGCTCAGGTATATTGCTGCCCAAAAAAAACAAAGGAAAATATATCTGTCATTTTTTCACGGAATTTTCTCAATATCTAATCAGGTAATCTACACATCATACCCAATCAGCATATAGAAGTACAAGACCCTTATTTAAATGCTTTTTAGATATCTTGTCGACAAGGTAAAAATGCCCAGAATTTCAAAGAGCCATTACTATACCAATTTTTGTTTTTATGGAATTCTCTCAAAGTCTAATCAGATAAGTGGCATGCTATCCCCAGTCAGCGAATCAAATTTCAAGACTCTAGCTAACCTACCGTTAGAGATATGCGGCAGACACGGTCAAAATGCCCAGAACTACTATGGGCAAAATTGCTTTCAATATTTCACAGAAATACCTCAAAATGTTATCTACAAATCTACACCAATCAAAATTTCAAAACTTTAGCTTGAATACGTTTCAGATATCTTGCTGACAAAGTCAAACTGCCCAGAAATACGAAGGACCATAACTATAAGCACTTTTCGGGAAATTCTCTCACAATCTGTTCACTGACAGGTATTCTACACATTATTTCCTAACAATATTTCGAATTACAAGACCCTTGCTTGAATACTTTTTGAGATATCTTTCTGTACAAGTACAAATATGCCAGAAAAGAAAAAAAAATACGAGTCGGTTATTATTTCATGGGAAAGCCATATATAAAGTTCAAAACCCTAGTATGCAGGGTTCTTAAAGATATGGCATGCACACAAAAAAAGAGTTGCCTAGAACTCCATAGGTGAATAATTATGTCATTATTTTAAGGAATTACTTCATTTTCTAACCAGGTAATATACACTTCATTTATAATCTGCATTTAAAATTTTAATACGCTAACTTAATCACTTTTTGCTGACAATGTCAAAATGACCAGAACTACAAAAGGCCATATCTTCGCCAATTTTCCACGAAATTCCCTTAAAATCGCATCAAATATTTTACACATCATCCCAAACAGTACATAAAGTTTCAAGGTCTTAGCTTAAACAGGTTTTGAGATATCTTGCTGTCAACGTCCAAATACCCAGAAATACAAAGGGTCATAAATCAGTAAATTTTCCGGGGAATTCCCTCAAAATTTAATCAGGTAATCTACACATCTTCAAACAGCGTATAAAATTTCAAGAATCTAGCCTGAATATTTTTTTAGATACCTTGCTGAAAAGGTTAAAACGACTATTACTCTATCCATTTTCCACGGACTTCCCTCAAAATTTAATCAAGTAATCTACAAATCATTTCCACTTACTATGTCAAACTTTAAAAACTAGCTTAGATACTTTTTAGATATCTTGGTTACACGATTTATTTATTTATTTATTTGTATAAAAGGGCATAACTCTGAAAATACAAATATGCCGCACAAGAAAAAAATACGGGCCGGAATTAATAACCCATGTATATTAAATTTCAAAACCTTAGCAGGCAGGGTTCTAAAGATATGGCATGCACAAGAAAGCATGACGATCGGACGGACAGAAACCGAACGAACAAACGAACGAACGAAGTCAAAGTAATATGCCACACTAATTTCATTCGAAATCGGGGACATTATTATAACCTACTCAAGTGTACTGACCATGACGTATATGTAAGACGAGATCCCTTATTAACCATTGAAATTTCAGCATTCCCCGAGTGACGTAACGGTCAGTAAATATTTATGTCCTTACATAGGCCGACTTTTTTTGTTATATTATTTCTATATATATGTTTATTGTGTAAACAGGTATATAAACTTGAAAATCTGGCTTTTAGATACAGGTTGCTTTATATAGGCGGTCTTTAACCCGGTAGACCGGTACAAATACCCATGCAAACAGTGTAGAGCCGTCTAATCAGGATTTACACTGTTTGGCAGTCTGTTAATGATTTTGATTTTGATTTAAAAAAAGGAAACTATTGAAAACAATGGACATGACCAAGTACAAAAATGGAAGGGTCCACTTCTTAAACTCAGGACTGTAAGATTTAAGACCTGTTTGACTATATGATTATTGGTTCAGTCTGTATCCCCATGGTTTCTATCAGTACTGTTTTGTTTTCATCAAAACAAAAATAAACAAGTATATGCTTTCACAAAAAAGCCTGGTCTACGCTTAGCACACAATGTATGCAAAGCGTAGACCAAGATTTTTTTTAAAGCTAAAACTTGGTTATACTGACATTGAGCTGTCAATGGAAAATGACACTGGGCAAACCCATGACCTTTTGTAAAGTATTTCTGGAACAATGACAAATACTAGCATTGACAACAAAACAATGTCACTGACTCCACAAACTGAAGAAATTAGGTTGTGCTGATTTGAGTTACGGTTCTTTCAACAGTTATTCACTTGTAACGGGCCAATGATGTGCGTGTGCGTGAAACTGTATAATGTAGTTGTCAACCCAGGTTATTTCAAGTCTGAACTAAATGTACCAATGATCAGAAAATTCACACGTTGTGCAAGGTTCGAACCCAGGCTAACCGGCTTGCATGTCGAGACTGCTAACCACTAGCCCACCCAGTTCATTTTTGCGAGGGAAAGGCTTACCCATTTGCTGCTTGGTGGGCTACACTCAAACCTTTCCAAATGTTAGCAGATTCTATGATGGACGCTTGAAACTCCAGCGCAGCATTACAGATAACAGAATTGTATCCAACACCTACAAGGAAAGTTGACGCTTAAGACTGGTCCAGCTGAATCTGGATATACCCTGCCTTTGCAAACAGTGCAGATCCAAGTCAGTCTGAATTTGCAGTGTTTGTTATTTATTATGTGAATTTGTAGTAACAATCTGGATCAAGTAATCTGATTGGCTTACAATTAGAAGTTGGCAATTCATTTTGATTTATTCAGTACGACTACGATTAAGGTGAATACGTATATTTGCAAGGGAGAGAATTCTGCTAAAAAAAGTGGTGTTGGTTACTGCTTAAAAGGGACTATTTTAAAAAGAAAGGAATTGCTCCCCTTTGGAGCAAAGTATTTCTTTTTAAAGAAGACCCATTTTTGAAAAGGATTTGGTATGTAGGAAGACACAAGGAAGTCACAAACTTTGTCTCCCTTGTTAAAAAATGGTAAATTTCTACCAAGTGAGAGGTGCATGTACTAGTTTATCGTGGTCCGAATCAAAGATGAAATTGGTCTTAATATGTCAATGATCTGCCATAGGCATGATAAAAATTGTCAGGTTTGACCCAGCTACATGGTTCGTATCACCCCCCTGACTTGGTCTGAATCAGCCATAACTATAAAAAGGAACAGTCAGGTACGAACCAGTATGATCTAAATCACCCATACTTATGATGTAATCACCCAGTTTCAAATAAGACACAATAATAATATTATTATCTAGATCCGAATCAGCTATAGTCTGAATGAGACAAAATGGCCTAGTCGTCATGTTATAGGTACGATACGTCTGATAGAATGATCTAGATCCGAATCCGCTGTGGTCCGAATTAGCCATAGATTGAAAAATCATAGTGGTCTGATTCAGCTATGGTTTGAGCCATCCATTCTTATGATAAAATCGTAGAGGTCCGAATGAGCTATGGTCAGAATCAGTCATAATTATGATAAATTCAAAGCGGTCGGAATCAGATATAGTTATGATAAAATCACAGAGGTTTGTATCAGCTATTGTCCGAATCAGCCAGAGGTATGATAAAATCATAGCTGTCCGAACCAGTTATGGTCCGAATAAGTCAGGATAATGATAAAATCATAAATGTCCGGATTATCTATTGTTTGAATCAGCTATAGTTATGATAAAATCATAGAGGTCCGAATCAGCTGCGGCCCGGATCAGATTATATTAATGATAAAATCATAGACGTTCGAATCAGCTACAGCTCGAATCATCAAGAGTTATGATATGCAAGAGTTATGATAGTTATGATCAGCAAGAGTTATGATCAAAGAGGTCCGGATCAACTATGGTGGAATAAGACAGAGCTAAGATATAATCATGGAGGTCCGGATCAGTTATGCTCTGAATCAGTCAGAAATGATAAAATCCTAGAGGTCTGAATCAGCTATGGTCTCAATTGAGCATAATTATGATATATTCATAGAGGTTCGAATTAGCTATGGTCCGAATCAGCCATAGTTATGACAAAAATATTAGGGGTCAGAATCAGCTATGATACAGGTCCGAATCACCTACCTGGGAGAAGAACTATATAAGTACATGTGCTTTTGTTCTAATCCCAATTTGTATTATTACTTGTCTCATATTGCAATGATATTATTACCATAATGAAATATGTTTAAAGCAATCAGTCATGGTCCGAATCAGCCATAGGTATCGTAAAATCATAGGTCTGAATCAGCTATGGTTCGAATGGGCCATAGATATGATAAAATCATTCCAGGTCCGAATTAGCTATGATCAGAATCAGCCATAGTTATGATCAATCATACAGGTCCGAATCAAGGTTCTGACAAGTTGGCTTCTTTAAAAAGAATCCAAATGAAAGGTCAGCTGCTTTCTGTGAAACAAAGCAAACTGAGAAAGTGAACTGCGCTTTTTAGTATGTAATCACTGCAATACAATATGAAACAATATAAAATGTGGCATGCAGCTAGAAAATAACTGACATAATATGAGAACCAACATTATTTAAGCACTACCTGCACAAATACTGCATATGACAAAATGATGATATTTTCTTATTTTCCCGGAAAATAGGCCATGTTAATTTGCATGAAAAGCCAAACACTATTTTCTTGGGGAAAACAAAAATTATAAAATGGTGTGTGCTGAAATGTCTACCCAGCACGCTAAACGTTAATAAACAAACACATTGGAACGCTTTGATAATAGGGTTCTTCATAGTAGAGTTGTGGATATAAGGTACAAAGGGATCCAGAATGTTGTATCCAAATAAAAATGTGTATATCATATAAAAAATGGCCATAAAAAGGTCATTTTCTATATAATCTACATATTCTACATGATTTTGGCTTGAATAAAACACGGTTATTTTACCCAACGTGGTTTTAATTTTCACAAACGGACAGAAACGAAACAAGTTTATTGAAACTGACTGAAATGAACACTAGCATTTGAGGCTGTAAACATAAGGAGTTCATTACAATGACAATATAGTGCCTCCTGTTGTTGCGCTTGAAACTACTAATCTGCTCTAAAGCTTTAAGGAGGTTTTGCGAATTGCAAGTTCGCCATCTGTGCAGTTTCTCACCTCATACACTTTCGCGCAAAGAGGTTTCGTTACATATACTATGTTCGTTTTCGCTAATTGCAAGTATGCTACTAGTATGTTTTCACCACCGAATATGATAAAAGCACTTGGATAAGTGGATTAATATATATATATATATATATATATATATATATATATATATATATATATATATATATATATATATATATATATATATATGAGCACCTCTCCAAGGAAAACCGGGCTTAATGACACTCTTGATGACATTGGAAAAAACAGCGATTTAATGACGTCATGTAATTCGTCTGACGTTTGCCGCGGTTTGTAAACACGGAAGTGAATTGTATTTAGATCTACACGAAATGTTTGAACAAAACATTAATATTACAAAGAGGCAGGTGTCATGCCAGAAGATAGAGATGTAGAAGTGATTTCAACATTTATACAAATAAAATATTTGAGTTTGTTTGCTTTTGTTTCATTATCACTCGATCGAGGGCTTGAAGTTCACCCTTAAACCGTTTATCCATTAGATTTTGAGTTTGTCATTGATCAGATTTACCCTGGCCTTTGATTTATTTCCTAACCGGGTTTTGGTACTGTACGTAACTGATACAAACATATTGGTCTCACGGGATTTATGTTGCAAATTTTACGGCAATGCATATTCTACTGCTCCGCACCCACTACTATTTGAGCCTTAAATTTGCAGACGTTATATATATAATTTTTTTTTTCCATTATTTTTTTATATATATAAAATCATATATTTAAGTAGTAGCGCATTTATAAATTTCTGTTTAGCTTGACTTAATATGGATAAATTTTGTTTTAGAAAATAGCCAAACACGAATACATATAAATGCATTTAAGATGAGCACCGTACACAGCAATAGATCCGATGGCCGAGTGGTTACGGTACCGCGTTACGAATCTCCCGACCCGAGTTCAATCCCGGGTAAAACCAATATTTGTCCCCGTTTTTATCTATTTGTCTAATCTGCAAAAAGCCATTCATTTTTATCATTTAGTTTTGAACGCATGTTGGATGATACAAGTTTTCAAAATATTAATTAACATTCAGTTGACTGTTGTATTTATACAATTGATTTTTCCCTCTGTGTGTGTGTGTGTGTGTGTGTGTGTGTGTGTGTATGTGTATGTGTGTGTGTGTGTGTGATCTTATTGTGTATTTCTAGTGATCATATTCTTTGTGGTGTACCTAACAATGGTCTAAGTATGAGACAGTATATCAATAAATTAGTAATACATTGTTAATAATTCAACTTAAGCTTTACCACTCTGGGTTAATTCGGCAGAAAACACTTCTCTTATTTTTCCCAGAAAATTGTCTCCTAATAGAAATATCCATACATTTTAAACGGTTTAGCATTTAAGTTTATTATAAGAAATGTGTCAAATCCTTTAACCAAATTAGTTTAGCCAATGTATCACTCCGATTAACTCTTAAATCTGTAGACCAAACAGTTGCCTATGCAATGAGGATCAAGACGAGATAGCTCGTAACCAGGGGTTTTCCTCAGAAATTTATCTTTTGTCCCATATTAAGGGGAAATATGGGGTAATTTCAAGGATTGATAGTTGAATTTCACAGAAAAAAATACAAATTTTAGGGGACATCAATGTCTCTCTAAGATGAAGGTTTTGGGGACATCATAGTCACAAAGGGACCAAGTCTCGCGTTTTTGAGTGACAAGGAAAACCCTGGTCGTAACGAGCCGACTCATGAGAGTCTACTGTGCAATTCCGTTTATTTTCTTTTTTTTTTTTTTTTTTTTTTTTTTTTTTTCCGATGGCACCCCCATTTGCAGCAAAGGGTATATCCAAATTCAAAGACAGAAGAGTCCACCGGAACCTCAGGGGAGAAAAGGTTACAGTTTACATCCAAAGACATCATCATCAACTAACCCTAATTGATGTTGTCAGATCTAAATGTTGATATGTATGTTTATGTGTTTACTTGTCGAAAAGTGTAGATACAGATTAAACTGCCAAAAAGATTGATCTGAACGCACAGAGTCCACTGCATTCAGGATGGTTTAAATGGAGAGGTTTTAGCATAAATTCTCGTTGTAACCATGGTTATTCATCGTACGTCCTGTTTTCATAAAATACTAGTATTTTCGGATGATCTCCGCGAACCCTGCAGTTATGCACGTCAAACGAGATAGTGATGCAGCTCGTAATGTCCTGCCACATGTTATTCAGCCAACGAGAGGATTATTTATAAAGAACTGTCCGTCCGTTCAATAGGCAGTTTTACCAAACATGTATTGTATCCGGCTTTACCTAGCCAGTAGTGTGGTTTTATTTGACTGCTTGACTATGAACAATGAACTCTCTCTATGGTTATTATAAGATATCTAAGAAAACATTTAATAATTACAGACGAAAAACCATAGACTAAAAATGTCCTAACTAAAACTGCCTTAGGCCAAATAGGCCCCAAGTACTGTTACCCACACGGCCACTTAAGTATGAAATGTTTATGGTAAAAATCAAAATTAGCTGAATTGAATTAGTTTACCAATATAATTGTGAACTATGGTATATTGTAATGCTTACTAATTTTCAAAGATATGTTCATTCATAAACTTTATTTTAGCACATGAATAAATTTTACATGGGAATTTAATATCTATAGTTTGCATACTACCTGTTACATCACTTAATTATGCGCGACAACCTGTATGGAATGTTTGTCTTAATTATCTCACTTCTGCTGACACAGAAAAGACTCAAAATTCCAGTCAAAATAGAAATAAGTAGTACTACAAGATGTATGACAGTTCGAGCATAATATTCGGAGTTTTACATGGTGTGAATTGCAGATGATCAAGATGTGTTTTATCTTAATTTTGGGTAATTACAGTAGGCTATGTGAATAGCTACTGTTAAAAGCGTGTTGCCTGGTCAAACAGCAACAGTTTAGACGTTGATCAGAACGCTTCTTAAATGATCTAGGTCTATATTGTTGGGCACTGCATAAAATAAACAAAAGCAGTCTGATCTTATATGATTCTAAAGTGTTTACTCAGGTTTGTTTTCTCCATGGAATATGTGTGGTAATAACTGCTGCACTCTTGGTCTGATTTAGATCAATACAGTTATAAATAGCATTAAAAAAACAGCCTGACCTGGCCTAGTTCTTCACATAGAATTTGAATGGCTCTCGAAAAGCTTAAACCTGCGTGCTTGATATAATCAAAGCTATTTTTGAAAGCTACTACTTATTGGATAGTGCGTTCGGATTCATTTCAGCAAATTTCGGCTTTTTTATACACAGAGAATAATGAAGTATACCTGCCACTTTTGGACTGGTTCACGTTATTTTCGCAAGCCAAGAATGAACGTTATTAGTAAATTATATGAAGTAGTCTGACCTGGAGCGAAAATGCTCCGTTTCAAAGTAAATACTATATAAGGGACCTTTCCAATAAAATCAAAGAGGTCCGAATCAGCTACGGTCCGTATCAGACATGGCTGCGGTTTGTGATTGTGGCACTCCCTAGACTTTTCTCTTACCTTTTTTTATGCATAAAACGCCATGCAAAACACACAGGAGACAGCATTCTAAAGACCTTCTTGTAATGAGCGGAGAAAATAAGTATTCACATTCTATATACCGATTTATCTGCTTGGCAGATGAGTCACATAATGCCAAGCTTAATTGCATCTGTAAAACAAAAATGCTGTCTACTGCTGTTATGATTTGTGCATTATAGGTCTAAATCTTAGGCGAGCAAAAGAAAATAGAAATATGTAATGAGTGTTTAAGAGTTGAAAACTGGGGTTAGCAAAAATAAATTACAAATGTGCTTGTATAGCACTATGCGCCGCAACTATATGTTTGTACAAAATGCCAAATCTGCAAAGGGGCATTACTCTCATAAAATTAATCCGATGTTTTTCAAAAGTTAATACGATGGTTTGCTCCTCTGCCCCAATAAGTTTGCTAAATATCAAAGCCGAAGTTCAAATACTTTCTGAGATATCGTGTACACAATGTAAAATTTGACGAACGAATGAACGGACGTACAAAACAAAAGCAATATATACCCTCTCAGTTTTGGGGTATACCAAAAATATAAAAAAAAAAAACATCCATATGCAATTACTTACTAGTTACATCTTGATCGTTATTCAATATGATATCTTTCCTGCAAAAATAAAGATGACAAGTATTAGCGTTCATAAGAAGCTTGTTCTACATTAAATAATACACGTTTTAAAACAGGTTGTAGAAGCAAAATGTCAAGTTTCATGTTAATCCATCAAGTAGTCTTTAAAATATATAAATTACCAATGACTGAACCATGAAATATGAGTCACATTGACCTATAATTATGCGTAGACCAAACTTATTGTGAAAGCTAATACTGTGCTATAATATGACGTTGAACAGACCTGGGAAATAACATTAAATCAGTTCATGACCTTTCATAAAGTGCTCCTGGAGCAACTGCAAATTCCAAGATTGTATTAGTATAAGCTTTAACAAAGGCTTGGTCTTCGTTTTGCACACAATAAACATTAAAGCTGATTTTAATAGTATTGGGCTCTTTACAAACAAATCTTGGCGAAATCGGCTAGCTTCCAAGATGTTAAGGGTGAATCGTATAGGTCTAAAAATATATTCTAAATAAAATTATAAATAAAATGTGAAATTACAGCTAATTTCACAACGCTTTTAGGCTTACTTCATAAAAAATTAAATAAGTAGTTATAAGAATATCATTTTTGTCACGCAGTTCCGGAAATTCTATAAATTGCGCTTAGCAGTACCAATGCATGGAAATTCTGGAGGGACTTCTTACTTCATGATTTCTTACTTCTAACTTCCAAATTCTTACTTCTAATTTCCGCTTTCTAATTTCCGACTTCTTACTTCAGACTTCTAACTTCGTGCCTTCTTACTTCTATTTAGGTAAAAACTCGATTGTGCAGTGTGCAATCTCAATTTGTATTGTTGAAACTGCAGTTTGCATTATGAACCTTTCCCTTTCGATGTTTTGCATCCGACTATGCAACATGCACATTCTGGTTTGCAACTTTTGTCTTTAAATTAGCATTTGAACGTCCAGTTATGCATTATGCGATTCCGATTTTCCTGTGGATAGGCGGTGCGCCAGTTAAAGGCTCCATGTTCCTCAAAAATAGAAATTTTATTGTCCAAGAAAGATTTAATAAATTGATCTGTGGGATACATACCATCATAAAATGAGGCACCTGGCAGCCTGTAAAATTTTAGTTAGACCCTCGTTCTTGAAATAAATGATTTTTCATTGTATCTCTGAATTAATGTTGCTAACATAAAAAAAAATCATTTCACTTTTGATCCAGTTCAAAAGCGGGAGACTAACTGAAATTTTACAGGCTGTCAGGTGCCACATTTTATGTTCATTTACGCCGGGCTGGAGCCCGGCTTATCTGTTTGAGGTTGTTGTTTTTTTGTGAAATGTGTATGCATTTGGAGAACATCGGTTTTCTTCCAATTTTATGGGGTTCTTAGTGGGGTTATATATAACCATTCATCCCCCATTTTTTTATTACTATTATTATTATTCAAAGTCACACTTTTGCAGCAGAGAACTGTGCTATTGGTAACATAGTGAAATAATAAAAAACGGGAAATACTGTGTAGAATGAATGTAGCAATGTGGGTTTTGCTCATTTAAAAGAGAAATAAGCATTTTACCCGTAGAAGCCTCAATTTGACCATTCGACCTGAAATGAGCTAGTTGCTGTCAATATTCGTACACGTTTGATTTTTTTTCATTTCTTTTTTTTTTTTTTTTTCGTCGTACTACGAATATTTTTCTTTGTTTACGATTGGAAATAAGCATTCTCAAATCGAACGGATTATAAGCTGGTTTAATAATACAGTTTAATTTGATATTCAAGCATGGAAAGATTTGGGCCGAAAGAAAACGTTATGAGTGGAGAAAAGAACGAAACACTGCTACATAGATGATTTCGGATATAGTATGTTCGGCCTAGGCTATGGATGGCGACATGTAATTATGTATTCGGGCTAGAATACAGACGATCATAATTGATTTTTTTTACATAGCTCTGATAACGTCTATAATGTTTTTATCTTTAAGTATTGCGAAAATTTATATAATTACTACCTTTCACAAATTATAACATTTTTTCACTATACTAAGATATGCAGGGAGCTAAGTACATGTAATGCATGACAGATTAGTTTCCCGGCGTATTGATGCTTTGCATCAATGTTTTCTGTTTGAGTTTGTATTACGTAGCACTTTACGCAACGACAGGTCATAGATATGTCAACAGCATCAATTTAGACTATTTATATCTGTAGTAGCTCCAGATAACAGGATAATTCACAAAAATCTGCCTTTTCCATGAAACATTTGCAGCAATGCACATAAGAATTACCTCGGAAAGATGTAATAATCATTATAATCACCCCAGCGATCCGCAGGCTGATCTGGGCCTTCGCTGTCCGCTAATAGAATCATAAGACACTATAGAATATATTAATGGAGGGCATGTGCCCGGATGAGACTTTGCGCTTGCGCGGGATAAATGTGTGTGCACTTTGTGTATATTCAAAGACACATTTTCGCTTGGCGCGGCACATGTACGAGTAAGAACTTTAAAAATGCAATAAATGATGCGTAACTTGATGACATGTACTTTCGGAAATGTGAGATCAACGAAGGTTCAAATCAGCTTGCATATCCTAAGTCTTCGCTGGACGCAAAAGTCCGAATATACAGTCGAGCCGCAATAGCTTAAATTCGAACTCTTTTGAAACCCTATGAAATTCTTTCTTTAATTATTGTGTAACAAATAGAAAGAAAAATCACAAAATTATCGCTATTTGCTCCCTGACCTGACACCATGATTAACCATCAGTGGTTCGAACTACCGATATCTCGAACAAATATTCATGGTCATAAAGATACATTTTCAGGAGGGAGATTAAATATAGTATGGATTTTAATAATACAGTCTGTGAGCTATTGTATGCAAGAATTCTGTAAGCTATTGAATGTAATTATTGTGAAAGCTATTGTATGCAATTATTCTGTACGCTATTGTATGAAGCTAATCTGTAAACTGAATGCGAATACCCTGATCAGAGTGCTGGCGCCACAAAGTTTGATCGTAATTAATTTTCACCTGTATAAAGCCTACTGAAACAAAAGAAAATAAATGAATATGGTGCGGAACACCGAATGAACAGTTGAAACCATTATGAGACTTTGCAGATGCACGGGAATATATGTTCTTTTTTTTTTTTTTTTTTTTTTGTTTCTTGTTTTTTGTTTTGTTTTATTTTTATTTTTTTTATTTTATTTTTTTTTTTTTTTTTTTTTTTTTTTTTTTTTGCCTAGGCCTAGGCTTGCCCAAGTCTGTTCAGTCTGTTCGTTGATTTCACTTCTTATATTTAACAAAAAAAATTAAAAAAAAAATTAAAAAAATAAAAAATGAACAAAACAAACAAATCAAATCCCATATCAGAAATTATTCAAAATGAACACCTGAGAGATATAAGAGATTTCCAATTTCCAGTTACAGTAAAAAATCAGTGACCAAAACACTTATGGCGTGTTTACCGTGCCGGTTTCGAACACTGAAAATTTTACCACCAAAAAAAAAATCAGATGAAAAAAATCCGATATTATTCATGTTTCTGCTCAAAACATAGATTGTTAGTACTCGTTAGATCCGCCTTGCTGAGGCGGTTCTAACGAGTACCCACAATCTATGGTTTTAATCAGAAAATATAAAAAATATATATCTCTGTTAAACCCAGTTTTACTATATAAAAGTGGGGTTTAAGGGGTTCAAAATTATATAGGCGTGTTTTCGTGATGTATTTAAGGGAAAATTCCTCATTGTATCATGAAAATGTTTGTTGTGAGAACTCAATAAGAATCGCCATATTAAATAAGTATGAAAAGACATCCCTCAAGGATCCCCATCTGCCTTCTGACCTGGCGCTATGATTAACCCTTAGTGACTAGACCAACCAACGTCTAGAGCATGTTTCCATTTCCTAAATATATTCGAGCCATTGAATTTTGACTGCACAGTTTTGTACACGACGTTGTCCTAATATTACCTCGAAAAGCACTGGGCATAGTCAAAAGGTGGTAGGTTAGGGCGTAAAACTGCTTGAAGTGCACCACAGTTACCAATCCCTGTAGTACCGTCTATGCACTCTGGGCTGTCCAGGGCGAGAGGATTATTTATGCAAGGAACATCTGCACTTGCGGTCCAGTCAACTGCGAGATTCTGAAATATAAGAGTAAATTAACCCATTCTTGCCGAGTGGACTCTTCTACTTTAACTATTTGGACTGGTCCATTTCCAGCACAAAATGCGTCTGGTTAATTTAATCACCATATCTTATAGAAATTCCTGTTTGTTTGTTTTTGGGAGAAGGGGGGGGTGGGGGGGGTTTGTTTTGTTTTTATTTATTTATTTTTTATTAACAGTCGAACCCCGGTCAGACGCCTTGTCCTCGGCGTCTAATCTGAGTCAAAAACTGCTTGCCAATGTCCCTTTTATAGGTTTCTAGGCATTAAACTTATCTTTGTGACTATTTCTAAAATGTTTGTAACAGGTTCCGTAATGAAAGACGTTTATAGCTTGAGAGATATTCGAATCACGAATGTCCAGATCATTCTGTGAACAACAGGGCGCGCTTTGTATTAACTGCGGTTCGCATGAACTGTGCTACTAAATACAATGTATTTGTATGTGAGTGTCCTCGTTAGTACTGTAGACGAAATACATGTACTGGAAAACTGAACACGGGATTTTTTTTTTCATGCATTACTAGAATATCTACGTTCAGAAATGAAAGCTATGCAAGAAAAAGGGTCGATCATGAGTGTGAAGGGTAACTAGAAAATTCCGGCCCTGGCGATCACAGTCTAGCATCATTCGGCAGGCCCCGTGATGCCAAACAGTAATCCTTGAGACGGATTTTTCTATCTACCCTCACACCAGCGATAGATCCTTTTATTTTATTGTCAGCGGTGAAATCAGTGTATATCTGGTGAAAATAAAAGTGGTATCAATTACTGGTGAATTGATATCGTATCATTTCACTATAGTGACTGATACGATTTATATTTTCACTCCTCGCTTTGGATGACTTCGGTTTTCTTCACTGTTTCAGAAGTAGATGTTACCTCCACTTCAGATTTTTGAACAGCTCTAACTTCTTTGTTTCTGAACTAAACTATCAAGTGTTGGTATGCATTTTCTTAGTTAGAATGTAAGGAACATTTTGGTATCAAAATTATTTTGATTCGCCGAAACTTTTGTTTTTGTCTCTCCAGCGGTTCACATGTTAAGCACTGAGCGTCGACCCCATGACGTTCTTGTTATGTTTGGTGACGTTATTTATGCGTCAGAAACGCGCATTGACGTGTAAACAATAAAATAAAAAGAAAATTTACTCTTTTTCAGTGAACACCAAAAAATTTTCATCTCGTGTAATGAAAACATTTACATTTTCACTCGTGCTTCGCACTCGTGAAAATACTGATGTTTTCATTACACTCGATGAAAATATTTTTGGTATTCACAGCAAAAGAGTAAATATCCTCTATATATTGTTCTACATTTTTTGGTATTCTTTCTTATGGTGACTCACATCTAGATCTAAATATTGAGATATTAAGTCGACTTTTTCTGCTTTTATATCTACTTAAAATGTATGACCTGATGCTATATCGACTTCCGTTGAATATGTACGCCAAAGTTACGAATAAATACAATTTGTACTCAAAGAAGACTACTTGTGTGTCTTAATGTCCACCTGTATCCCTCTCGTCCTAACCCCTAAATACTCATCTGTTAGCCGGACGGACGTTCTTAAAAATATACACATATGATATATTGTGGCAATTAACCCAACTGGGAGGTTACTTAATAATATTTTATATCTGACCAAATATTTTAATACAAAAGCCACTGTACAGGGGAACTAGTTTGGTCATGAAATATTTTCTACGGTCATTCCCCACCTTCCGCTGATTCAAGAAGGGCAGTTGTCAGTTTCTGGCGAAAGAATGTGCAATACTGGTTAAGCGGTTAGAGGACTAAACCTGCCCAGTAAACGTTTGGTTAGATAAACTGACCGCGCTCGGGTTGACTGGGTCGTAAAACCTCAGCACAAACAAACAAACAGGTAACTAGTAGCATTGTTTTCAGAAGCCGGACGTTGTAAACAGCTCTGCGATTGCAATAAGACTGGCGCTGTGTGTGTGATTTTGGCCTAAAAATAAACTTTCACGACTAAGAAAATGTATCTCTACGCTGACTGGCAAATCATGACATGTAAAAAAACCGGAAGTCGAGATAATAAAAATAATAGAAAACAAGTCGCCATACACTGTTAACATGCTTAGTTTCCTTGAAGGCAGCTTAGAGTAATATTACGACCTGCAAACGCGATAACCATTATCAACGGAAGTCGATATAGCATCAAGTCATACATTGTAAGTCGACATAAAAGCAAAAAAAGTCGACTTCGTATCTCAATAGTTAGATGTCAGTTATATGCCACCATACTTTGTATCAGTGAAAGCACATCCGGAATAACCTATACAAGATATTTTTTTCACTGGGATTAAAGGGACATTGGCAAAAAGCGTAGACCCAGATCAGACGCCGCAGAATGCGGCGTCTGATCAGGGTCTACACTTTTTGCATTAAGAACAGGAATTTCTATAAACCACTGTAATAATTAGAACTAACAAGACCCCCTTTTGCTAGAAATGGACCAGTCCAAAAGAGTTAAGGAAGAAGAATCCATTTGACATTAATGGGTTAAATGTTTCTTCCTGACAGTTCCATAATTCGTAAAATAAATATGAGGCACAATAAAACACTTTAATTAAACCTCAGCATTTTCTTTTTCATTTTACTGGTGTCAATTTGCTACATTCAAGGGCCAATAACTCATGTCTCAGATGGCATAAAGCAAATTACCTATAATTTAGCAATACCGTCCCATCAACACTTAATATCATGAAAGGACAGTCTTATTCAGGTTTCAAGAAATGGTGTAGCTTTTATTAGAGATTGTAGATGCAAACTACCATCAGTGAACAGTGTTTGAATGCAGACAAACGAGAATAAAAAAAAGACTACAGTGCGAGTTACATGTATGAAATACTAAATAGAGAAAGTGAAAGAGAGGGGAGAGGAGGAAGAGACGGACGGACGGATATATACATACATACATACATACATACATGTACAAAGGAAAAGTACATATTTACCAATCTACAATCTGCTGATAAAAAGATTCAAATATAAGTAAAATAAACGACCGTTTAAGGTTTCAATATTGCTGTTATTAAAAAGTAAATCAAATTTGAATGGTCAGTTGACTATCGTTATCTCCAACACCGATAACTCAAACTAATGTAAAAATTAAACCAAATTTTAGATAATGTTGGTTTAGATTTGTTTAATATGTTCCTTTCATTTGACTCCTGTTATCTCAATCTACTGTGATTACAAACAAAAAATTCTTGGTTCCTTGGAGTGAGAAAGCTAGAGTCCACTGTATTTAGTCTTCTTGTATATGAGCCGGGGCGCTGCAGTCCCTTCAAGACTGCATGTGCACCCATCGAAGAAATAGGATTTAATGCGGATTCAGGCGGACAGCGGAGTATCCGCTGTCCGCGTGAATACGCATTAAATCCTATGCTATCTGCAGGGGGTTGGGGGCTCTGTGAATACTCTGATCAGACTGTATGGATGCGCAGGCTGACCTGCTTCTTCGCTGGGCGCAAATGTAATCTTATAGGAAATGTTGTGCTTAGGCTCATATCTTACCGTTGCAATGAAGAGACCTGAGAAATAAATGCGTATGCACATATCTGGCTTCACCATTGGAATCATGCTGTATCGCAAGTCAGCCTATCAAGAAACAAAAAAGCAGGTCCAAACAACCCTTAATCGCTCACCTGATTACCTGACCTGTTTCAAGTCAACTGGCCATTTGCTCAAGAGAAGCTCAATATAGATTTTCAAAATGGCGGGTATGGCAGCCTTTTTGATTTCTAGTCAGAATGACTTTCAGTAGCTACCTTTGATGTACAAGTCACCTCAATACTTCCAATAAAGATTCGAGTTAATTTGCCTTTTGGTTCAGGAGAAAAAAGTTCAAAATAAATTTTCAAAATGGCAGCTATGACGACCCATGCCATGTTTTTCTCTTAGAGATTTTGACCCCCACTAACCCGACTATTACGGGCTAGTGATGTATTGCTTTCTCATATGTTTCTGATGACTGAGACCATAAAACTCTGTCTAGTTGCAAATAAAATGATGCTCTATTATGCAATTAGTTAAGTAATACTGATAAGACAGTTAACTAGAAACCTGCACACAAAATTCTTAAATGTAAGACACAATGAAGAAGCTCAAAACCGATACCAAAATCTACATCTGCATCAAAAATTAATGAAATTACAAATTTTAAATGGTTTCCTATGTTAAAAAATAAAGATTTTAAGACTATATTTTGCAGTTCAGGGAACCAGTGTTATCAGAGAAAAGTAGTTCCCCAGGTAAATCTGGTAATACCACCTGTTATGTAGTCTCATTAGTGTAGGAGAGTTGAGGGCAGAAGCCATAAAACATCTGGTTGAATTATCAGTTGAGCATGAATTTTTTGCCACTTTTTTTCTAAGAGAAAAACTTGTCATGCATCTTGGATTTCCGATCGGAACAAATTTGAGCTATTTTTGGTCTATAGGCACCCCTATCCTTCCTACCGAGTCGCATTACGAAAACACGCCTATTCAAATATATAGAAAATTTCACCTCCAAAAACTGAAAATTTTCAGACACAAAAACTCAAAAAAAAAAATTTCATATTTCTGCTCTAAACATAGATTGTCTAATCTCGGTGAGGCGGTTCTAACGAGTACCCACAATCTATGTTTTTGAGCAAAAAATAACAAAAATAATGCATACCCCTGCAAACAAGTCACCCCAATGCTTCCTATCAAGCTTCAAGTCAAATGGCCCTGTGGTGCAGAATGAGTTGGTTTTTAAAGTAAATTGGTGGCGCCGCCGCACGACGGACGACAGACATTGACAAACCACAATAGGTCACCTTGAGCACTTGACAGGTGGCCAAATAATTGAGCCGATAGTCAGAAAACGAACCTTCTGATATGTGCGCCAAGCAAAGATTCAGATCAGCCTGTCCATTCGCACAGTCTGTTAAGAATCTTTTCTGGGAGCATTTTATGATTGCCACAGAGGCGTCGTTTTTTAATGCGGACAACAAAGACTTAGATTGCATGGATGCTGATTTGAGCCGTTGTTTGGCGCATATGTCAGAAGGTACGTTTTCCTACATTGCGGCTTAATCGTATGCTTAAAGGGTTTATATTACAGTCGACTCTCGTTATCTCGAATTTCAAGGGACTCTCTGAAACACTTCGAGATATCCGTACCTCAAAATATCAGAGTCGCAGAAATGGGGAAAACAATAAATCGAACAAACACATTTAACAGATGTATATGTAATTTGACCCCTGAAGTTAGAGACATATTGAAAATATTGTGAAAAAGAGGAGAAATTGCTTCTTTTGAGCGATTTCTCCTCTTTTCCACAATAATTTGTTGCCTGTTCTTTGATGTCCATGTTAAAACAGGGACCAGAATTTCACTTCGAGATAAGCAAGGTCGAGATAAGGAGAATCGACTGTAGATAGATCTGCACAACCCGATCAATTTCAATATTATGCGTTCCGCCTAAAAACCAGGGCCCAGTTGTTCAAAGCTAACGACATCTTTAGTTAACGATTCGTTAAAATTTACATCGAGTGATACGCAAATATGCTGAAATTTTTTGCTGAAAAAAATGTGAGTAGCTTTTGCAGTGCAAAAGCTACTCACATTTTTTCAGCAAAAAATATCAGAGTATTGTATATTGAATCCGCTAAAACAGTTAACGCAATGACCCTTAACGAGCTCGTTAAGCTAACGACACTTTGAACAACTGGGCCCAGAGAGAAATACCTCCTCATACGGTGCAGACTGCGCCAGTTCAATCTTAACGAGGAGTGTCAATCAGCAGAATAAGCAGTGCTTATTAGATATCCCCCGCAAAGTAATGACTGCCTTCGCATATTTGCTTCAGGTTGTATGTAACTAAGAAAAAAAATATGGAGACAGGCAGATATATGGACATATGGACAGACATTAATAGCAAAGTTAAACTGGCAGTCATTCGGTCAAAAATGATTTCTTTTTTCAAATAGCAATCTTTTTCATGCACGCGTTCAATATGTCTTTAATGAATCTGCAAAGTATTAGAATCTGGCAACACATTTTTCGAGCCAAGCTGATTTCACCATGTATGAATTATCTCAGCAGCAGCATCTCAGAGCAAACTAAACCCAGTAGTTAAGAATCACCAAAAAAATGGCTAAGTGAAAAAAGCTGTCGTTTTAATGAAAATAATTTTTCAGCTTCATACCTCTTCCTGCACATGTTAAGTATGTCTGTAATGAGTCTGCAAAGTATCTAGGCCCAGATGTTTAAAGTGTCGTTAGCTTAACGAGCTCGTTAAGGGTCATTTCGTTAACTGTTGTAGCAGATTCAATATACGACATTTTGATATTTTTTGCTGAAAAAATGTGAGTAGCTTTTGCACTGCAAAACTGCAAAAGCTACTCACATTTTTTTCAGCAAAAAATTTCAGAATATTTGCGTATCACTTGATGCAAATTTTAACGAATCGTTAACTAACGACAACGTTAGCTTTGAACAAATGGGCCCAGATAGTTTCAACAAATACTTTGAGATAAGTTGATTTCACTTTATTGCATGCACGTATTGTCGTGCCTAAGCAAAGAGAATTAAATGTAAACGAATGAACCCCTACTCCCTAATTTTTACTTACAGTAACATCTCATCAATATCAACATGTATGCAAAATATGAAAAGAATCCATTTTATAAATTATTTATCAAGATAAGAAGCAGAACCCAAAATGCCTTTTTAAGGGAAATAACTCTTAAGAAATTAACCCATCAGTCTTTATGTTTCTCTAACATGGACATCTCACCAATATCAACTTTTATGAAAACAAAATCCTTAAATTATCTAACAAGATAAGAATCAGAAACCATAATATCTTTTCAAGAATTAGAAAGGGAAATAAATATAAAAGTATAGTTGAGGTTTTTATTTGTCTTTGACAGTATCAGTTTATGAATAGCAACAATTAAGCAAAACATGAAAAAGTTCCTTTAATTATTTAGCAAGACAAGAAGCAGAAACTAAAATGTTTTTTCAAGAATTACAAAGGGAAATAACTCTAAAGCAATTATCAATAGGCCTTTATTTTTGTCTAACACCAACACCTTATCAAATTAAGGTTTATGGCAAAATGTGAAAAGATTCTTAAATTTATTATTTAGCAAAATAAGAAAAAGAAACCAAAACGCATTATCAAGAACCAAAAAGGGAAATAACTCTAAACGAATTAATCTTTAAGCCCTTATTTTTGGCTAATAGTAACATCTCATCAATATTAACGTTTATGCAAAATCTGAAACGATCCCTGAAGTTATTTAGCAAGATAAGAAGCAGAAACCAAAACTGCTTTACAAGAATTACAAAGGGAAACAATTCAAAAGGAATTAACCCTTAGGCCTTGTTTTTGTCTAACAGCAACGCCTTATCAATATGAAAATATTCCTTAAATCAGTAAGCAAGATAAGAAGAATAAGAAGCAGAAACCAAAATGCCATTCCAAGAATTACAAAGGGAAATAACTCTCAAGGAATTAACCCCTAGGCCATTAGTTTTTTTCTAACAGCAACAACTCATCAGTATCAACGTATATGCAAAATATATATATATAAAAAACCATCCTGAAATTATTTAGCAAGATAAGAAGCAGAAGCAAAAATGCCTTTTCAAGAGTTATAAAGGAAAATAACTCTAAAGAAATTTAACCCTAGGCCCTTATTTTTATCTGTCAGCAACAATTTATCAATATCAATGTTTGTGCAAAATATGAAAAGATTCCTGAAACTATGTAGCAAGATAAGAAGCAGAAACCAACAGAATAGAACGTAATGACTTTTTTTCAAGAATTACAAAGGGAAATAACTCTAAAGAAACTAACCCCTTGGTTCTTATTTTTGTCTAACAGGAATAACTCAGCAATATGAACGTTACTGCAAAGTATATTAAGAGTCCTGAAGTTATCTAGCAAGATAAGAAGCAGAAACCAAAAAGCCTTTTCTAGAATTACAAAGATAAATCACACTAAATGAATTAACCTCTAGGTCCTTATTTTGTTTAACAGCAACATCCTTTCAGTTAAAACATTTATGCAAAATATGAAAAATTATTTAGCAAGATAAGAAGCAAAAACCAAAACGTAATGGACGGACGGATGGACAACGTGAAAACAGTATAGCCCGCTCCCACCCCCTCAACCATACAATTTGCGTGGGGTTGAAGGAGGCGGGGTATGACGAACTCAAAATATTTGTTCTTGCAATTTGCTTTCGTGCTGCTACATGTATTGGATGCGTCATGAGGACTGGGATCGGCGATATATGTGGATGGCAACCAGACGGCGATCTTAAATCGAATGAAAGACTCTGTATCAACCACACGGAGATCAAAATGGCGTGATAAGTGTGAGGAAGACTGGAAGTACCAGCCATGATCATTCCACATTTCTGAGCCTATTCCAAACATCCATTACAGCAATAAAGCAGTGAATGCTTAATTTAAGAAATAGATCAGCTAGCTATAGCAGTGATTTGTTGAGAATTAGGTCACTGTTTGGAGGCCAGTTGTAAAGTAGATCAAATAACTCACAACTGACTAACAAACTGTGATTTATTGCTCATCAAATCCCGCACAAGAACTAATCTGTTTCGATTTTAACAAAAAAGTAATTGTATCTTTCAGATTCTTCCAAGTTCCGACATCGCAGAAAGAAATCTCGCCAGAATTGTTATTTACTGTAACGCTGATTCTTACTTAAGAAATAAATTATTCCGAACCGTGCTCAAATGCCCAAGGTAAAGCACAGTTGAGTTTGGGTTGTATTGAGCACGAGCGAGCGCAGCTAGCGAGTGTTCAAATGGGTATAACCCAAACTCAACTGTGCTATATCTGCGGCATTTGAGCACGGTTCAGAATAATTTATTTCTTTTTTAACACCCCTCACTGAGCAAATATTTTGCATAAATGAGATTTTTATTATTTTTTATGATTATTTTTATTACCTGACTTCCCCATTTGGTAGTTGACGTCAACTGTTAAGCATTACGTCACACGGTTATGTAGTTACAAGGTTCGATGACGAACATTCAAAATGGCGGATACTTATGCGAATCAGCTGACGATGTAAAATATTAAATCGATGTAAAACATAAAAACTTGTATCCTGTGTTCATGCAAATCAAATGAAATTGGAGTGCCGCGATGGACCTATGGAAGACAGATATAAAACAACAAAATATGAATGTTAACCGACACTTTTGTTTTCGATAATGTCAACAAATACACGATGGCAACAAGAAGTAAAACGAATGTGTTTGAATGGTATAACCTGTAGAGAAACTACACTAAAAAAAGTCAAAGAACTGCAATGTTCGTAGATCATTTTCTCTCTTACTAATATAATTTATTATGTATATGAATGTTTCGACCAATATTGTAAGCTAGCATCCATAGTTTCCAGGGACGCAACTTTCGCAACAGTAATATTCCTATGCTCAAATGCCTTAGATAAAGCACGTAGAAATGTAAAGACAAATAAGGAACAACACGAGCAGGGGTGTTAGAAATGCACTTCTTACGTTGTTGACTAGCAAAGAACGATGTTACATCGTCGAACGTCATAGCAACGAAGAGTGTCGTCAGTGAAGTGTCAAAATGACGTCTGAACGGCGCCAAGTAGCGGCGCGCTGATTTGTTGAGAATAAAACACTGATTGTCCCCATCGCCTATATAGGCGCGCTGTGTTAGAATACAAAATCAAACGTTGTTTTCAAGCAAAACAAAAAAAAAGTGTTGAAGTGACATTTCGCGAGAGTAAAACTGGTTAAAGTCCCCTCACCAAGTGGTATTCCTACTGAATTCTTTTGGTATCTCGGCAAGGCGGTGCTTCGTGTGTGTGGCATTTCTTAGGTAGTTTTACTTATTTTTTTTTTTTTTTTTTTTTTGTTTTATTACTATTATAATTTTAAAACTTAACAACTATGTTAGTGTATACATACCTCTAAATATACACCCATATAATATCTTATGATTGCTAATTCCGCTTCAGTTTCATTTTGTTGCTTCCAGTCTAGCCAGCTGCAAAAGACCACAAATAAAATCGCAATAGAGTAAAGCAAATGATGAATTTATGCGTAATTCATTTCCCAAATATTTTCAGTAACATTTTTCTCCGTGTCGGTTGATAACGGTCCAATATAAATTCTAAGAGGAATGACTTTTGAGAGCAATGAACACACTCACAAAGTTGAAAACAGCTGAAGTATCAAGTTTCTGGGCTAGACTAACTAGATTCGGACAGTGAGGACTCATTAGTGATCCTCATGTAAACTAGACTATGGTGAAATATAGGAAGACATTTTTCGGCCGCTTTATGGCACTGACAACAGTTGTCGTAAGGGTGTATAAACTCTTAACCCTTATCCTGATTAATAATTTATTTAGCAAAAGCTTTTTCTTACTATCAGCCAATCAGAATACATCATGATGTAATGTTTTCGTTCAAATTTACAAAATGAATGGTCAACAGTGCAGATCCTGATCAGATGGTTTCTTCAGTGAAGAAGCCGTCTGATCTGGATCTACACTGTTTGCAAAGGTAGGGGCTGTCGTGAACAGCAGGATAAGGTTTAAAATAGACTAGCTCCTAGACCTTGATGTCATGTTTTATCACTCCTAACTATAAGCTGATTCAAATTTATGTATGACATCTATAGCCAGTCTCTAATAGTTGGTCTCTGACATCTCCAAGATTAGTTGCTGCTATCAAAGAGGTGAGGCAAGCAGTAAGTAGTAGATGGCCCTCAGTTCATTAAGTAAATTAATAATTATGACTGATTGATGAAAATAATATTGATATCCGACTAGTAGCTAGTCTAGGTTTAAAAGAATGACTCAGCTGCAGATTTAAGTAGAATGCTCTCTGGGAGGGTATCTTCAATGTGGAAATATGTGGTGGCAATAATTACGTTAACAAGTCTACAGTCGAACCTCTATGGCTTGAACATTATTTAATTATGAAGGCGATTCTAATGAGTATACACAAAACATACAATTTCATGATAAAATAGGAGAATTTCCTTAAATATTTGTTTTCTTGAGCTATCGGAGGAATTTAGTTGAGACTAAAATACGAGTTCGATTTAGCCGTGATAAACGAGCCCTCTACCCAGCTAGCATTTTTTTTATAAATCTATAGCGGGCCATTATCGGCCCGTCAGCTACCCTGACGGGCCGATACGGCCCGCTATATATATATATATATATATATATATATATATATATATATATATATATATATATATATATATATATATATATATATATATATATATATATATATATAAACGCTTACTGGGTGTATTCGAGTTTATGAGGTTCGACTGTATTTAACAATATTAAGCGAATCTAAAGATTATTTTAGTTTTTAAATCTTAAATCTGTTTTGTTATTTCTATTAATCTTTGAATCCATTTTAGTCGGGAAACCCACAAAAGGAGAATTTGCAAACAGTGCAGACCCATATCAGACGTTGCAGAATGCGCATCCATCCTTGCAGTCTGCTCAGATTCATCGCTGCCCACATCGAATAACCATCGAATCCTTGCCTGTCCAAAATGCGCACAGGTAAAATACTGATCAGACTGCGCGAGTGCAGTCTCATCTAGTTTTTCGTATGTCAACAATCTACTTTCCTTTCGACATCTTTCGGAAAATCTTTTTTTGGCCCCGCACTTGACACAGAATAAGTAAATTTGCAAAATGTTTGCATGACTGAAAGGCTCCATATCCCTAAAAAAAAGACAATTTTGTCCAAGAAAGGTTTGATAAATTGATATATGGTATTAATTCGATCATAAAATGTGACATCTGACAGCCTGTAAAATTTCAGTTAGTCTCTGTTTTTGAACTGGATCAAAACTGACATGATTTTTTTTATCTCATTTCTGAATTAATGTTGGCTATATTAATTCAAAAATACGATAAAAATTATTTCATTTTTGATCAATTTCAAGAACGAGATACTAACTGAAATTTTTCAGGCTGTCAGATGCTACATTTTTTGATTGTATTATTACTGAGTCAGCGCACGACAAAATCAACAAAATAGCATATGCGACCAGCGAAGACTCAAATCAGCCTGGAAATCTGCCCAGTCTAATTAGAGCCTTCGCTGTCCGCATGAAGAACATTTTGATCTTTAGCTGTCCATTGGGCGCACAGAGAAGACTCTGATCAGACTGGGCGGATGCCTCGGCCGATCTGAGTCTTCGTTGGGTGCACATCCATTTGTTGGTTTTGTCATGTGCTGGTTTAATTTTGTTATTAAATTTAAACATGACCATTTTATTACTTGTTGATGAGTATTAAAGTTCTCGATGAGCAGCAAGCGATGTAGACTGATCAGACGCGGTGTTTTTGCGTGCTCTGGGTCTGCACTGTTTGCTGAAGCCTCTCTGTCCGAATGTTAAAGTTCAATACTGTAAATATCTCTATTATAACATCAACTCATGCTTTACCAAAGAAAAACAACATTCTATTCGGACTTCTATCTTGCAGCTCTCTCTATCTCTATCTCTCTCTCTCTCACACACACACATTCTCTCTCTCTCTGTATTTTCCCAACGACTGTTTCAGTTGTTTTATATATATAAAAAAAATACTCACTCCTGGTTTTATTTTAGTGCATTGCCATTATTCTGTTTCTTTAGAAAATCATAATATGCTTAGATATACTTGCACTATCAATGAGCTTTGTCAATAAACTAGTATTGCAACTTGTCATATACATAATGTAATATGAGTTAGCGCACGACAAAACCTACAATTAGACCAGCAAGACTCAGATTAGTCTGTCTATCCACCCAGTACGGCAAGGGTTCTCATTTATCCGTCTTTTGATAGCCTAGAGGCTGTAGAAGACACATGCGATCAGCGAGGACGTTGATCAGACTGCGCGGATGCGCAGGCTGATCTGAGACTTTGCTGGTCGCACAAGTCTTATGGTTGATTTTGTCGTGCGCTGGTTCTTATGTATTAATCTATATTGCCAAATCAGCCCTCATCATACTAATGACAAACTTGGCCAGTACAGAAATATTCGACCTGTACGATCGTATTTTTCTGTATTGGCCTTGTTTCTATTGTATTGGCCGGTTCCTGCCACTATCGACCTACTTCCTCCATATTGGTCGAGTTTGTTATCGGAATAGGTCGTGTGCGATTTAACTCGGTTAACATCATTCTCAATCAGTTTCAGTCATGTTAAGAAGATAGGCATGACATAGGTTTGGCCACAGAGCTGCTATGAAAAAAAAACTTAAATATTGAGTTAATCATCGCTAAGCTTTAAGATGTTTTAAAAATGTATTAGTAAAATTGTCACAAATCAAGTAATGTCGTAATTGCTGAGTTGCAGGTCCTAGGTCGGCTGTATTGGCTCGAGGAATTCAACCGCAGGCCAATACAGCCGAACTCGCACCTGTAACTCAGCTAAAATGAAATTACTTGATTAATAACATTTTAATATAGCCGTAGTATTTTGCTAATGAAAAGAACTCCATAAGCAATCAGCTTTCGTTCTAATCCTTGGAATTTTTACTTGTGAATTGTATATTTGATCTATACACCACAATCTTTTTATAACACTATTGTTGGGGTCCAAATCATAAACCGTGTTAGATATACAACCGTGGTATATACAAACACAATATGTAGATTATATAGAAAACTGACCATTTATGGTCATTTTCTACATAATCTATATATTTTTGGGATCCGTCCAAAACCGTGTTATAACGCACCGCGTTATAAAGAGGTTAATGTGTACATGCATCACGAAATAAATATGTTTAAACCAAACAAAAATATGTACTTACAAATTCCATTCGGATTGGTCAACAAATGCAAAGATTTCTATGATGTCACAGTCAGGGATAACATTAGGAACCTCTCGTCGTTTTCGAACTGTCTTTTTGTCGGAATTTTCAATAAATTCTGCAAGTGACGACATGGACAAAGAGATCTTCCATTCGTTCTTTGTTTCCAAGGCAAACTTTTACAGATTTCATCGAGAACCTATATGAGCCAGTGCACGCAAAAAGGGCCCTTATTCTTTTCCTGTTTGTGATTCTTCAAATGCGTATGTACAGTCCCCTATTTAGGCTGCAGGCATGCGTTTTTATCTTTCTTCGCCTGAGCCTTTGCAGGTCGCCTTTGCGATAAGTATTTTTCTCCCACGTACTGGCTCATATACACGTTTTTGATAAAACCTTTAGAAACAAATAGCACATAAAAGAACAAAAAAAATCGAATCTCGGTTACATACAGACTCTTCATATGACAACGGTGGTTTGCAGGGTTGCATACGGTCCTAGCTACGGCTAAAGCGATATTCGGAGATAACAGAATGACCTAGCTGTTTCCAAGGAAAATAAAAACTGAAACCACACAATGAAGACAGATAAGATAAAATTTAAAACATAAATGCATGTAACAAGCAAATTTTATATAATGGGCCGGGGCATAGCATTTCCTAAAAGATTGCATGTGCGCCAATCGAAGACAGATCAGCCTGCACATCCGTGCAGTCTGATCACAGTCTTCGCATGGCACTTTTTGTGTAGCTATGTATCCAAACAATATCTTCTGCCGGACAACGATGGCTCCGAGTCTTCGCTGGGCGCATATGCAATATTGTAGGAAATGCTGTGCCTCGGCTCATATTTTTTTATTTGGGTTTTACGGCCCTTTCAATAATATTTCACTAATATCGAGCCGATCGTTCATCAAAATGGGCGAAAACCGGAGAACCCCGAGAAAAAAAACACCTGTTCATTCGTAAGCAGAACTTGGCGTTCCCACATGTGACCCGAGCGAGGTTCAAACCACAGCGGTGAGAAACCTAATGGATTAAGAATCAATTATCCTATCCACTAGGCTACGCGGGGCCGTCTTGGCTCATATTCAAATTAAGATTACTATTGTTTCTTACATAACCACCTAAACATATATGGTTACTCATTCAAATCACCTGAGAGAGGCAATTTTAATGTGACTCAGATGTATGTTTTTTTTTCTTAAGCAATTCTTATGAATACCTATAGAGTCGAACTTCGATGGCTAGAACATCTTGGGACCATGGAAATTTGTTCGAGATATGGGTAGTTCAAGCCACTGGTGGCTAATCATGACGCCAGGCCAGGAAGCAAATGCCGATAATTAAGGGACACCTTTTCAATCTTCTAAACAATAACGGTATGTTGAACGTACTCTTTAAAATCGCCTCGATGAGGCGATTTTTATTAGTACACACAGCATACAATTTCATGATAAAATAAGGAAATTGCATTAAGTCTTGTTTTCTTGAGCTATCGGAAGAATTTCGTAGAGACTCAAAACGAGTTCGAAAAAGCCATGGTAAACGAGCCATCGGTGTTCGAACTATTAAGGTTCGACTATTTAGTTGAAAAAAAAAATACTAAAAAATATTTTCTTGAATCACTGACGTGGACTGGATTCATTTGATAGAATGTCCGCCATTTTTACAAAGCAGGCAGCTTTGATGACGTCATGTATACGTTTATGCATTTCATGCCTTTAATGACATCATGTTTTCGTTTATGCATTTCATGCCCTTCTAAAAGGGACTCACTCTTAAATGAAAGAAGTTGCTCGCCTTGGGAGCAAACTGTTTCCTTTCACAAAAGACCACCTTTCAGAAGGAAGACAAAGCAAGTTTATAAATTTGTTATCCTTGAAAGTATATATTTACTTCCATAATCAAATTATACAAACCATATTACAAATGAAATATTCCTGTTACTCATGCGCCAACAAAAATGCATACCATCACGAAAACATACCAATATTATTTTGACCATCTTAAACCGCACTTTTATATAGTTAAACTGGGGTTCACAGGGGCATACATTATTTTTCTTATTTCTGCTCAAAAACATCACGAAAACATACCTATATAATTTTGATCCCCTCACACCCTATTTTTATATAGTAAAACTGGTGTTTACAAGGGTATACATTATTTTTTTTATTTCTGCTCAAAAACATAGATTGTTGGTGCTCGTTAGAACCGCCTCGTCGAGGCAGTTCTAAGGAGTACCCACAATCTATGTTTTGAGCAGAAATAAGAAAAATATCAGAATTTTTTATCTGTAAATTTTCAGTTTTTGGAGGTGAAATTTTCAATATATTTGAATAGGCGTGTTTTCGTAATGCATAGATTGTGGGTACTCACGAGAACCGCCTCACCGAGGCGGTTCTCACGAGTACCCACAATCTATGTTTTGAGCAGAAATATGAAAAAAATATCATAGTTTAATGTCTGAAAATTTTCAGTTTTTGGAGGTGAAATTTTCTATATATTTGAATAGGCGTGTTTTCTTAATGCTTCTTCGTCACTGGCTTACCGAAATAGCTCTTCAAAATTCCCAGAAATTATTCTTGAGCCGCGTCGCGAGTTAACAAGCTCTTCGGACTTTCTGTTGAATCATTTCATTACGAAAACGAGCCTATTCAAATATATTGCAAATTTCACCACCAAAAACTGAAAGTTTTCAGATAAAAACTCTGATATTTTTCAAATTTCTGCTCAAAACATATATTGTGGGTACTCGTTATAGCCGCCTCGCCAACGGGGGGCGGAGGGTTGGGGTTCTAACGAATACCCACAATAATAATGTATATCCCTATAAACCCCAGTTTTACTATATAAAAGTGGGCTTTAAGAGGATCAAAATTATATAGGTATGTTTTCGTGATGTATCAGTGTGCATGCCAGGTCCCTTACTGAGTCCTCAAGTCTACTCCTTTGGTTGAAGTGTTCCCTTGGCCTAACGCATTCATGAGCGAACAGCATAGGTTCTGGCGAGACTGCGCGGATACGCATGCTCGCCTGAACCTTTGCTGTTCGTATATGTTATAATGGCTCTTTTCCCATGACATGGCTTCATTTTCTCTTTTCAAATACATACCAGCGCTCATCTGATGCCGCCGAGCTCTGTGCAACATTGTTTCAGCAGTCTGTTCGTCCGGACTGATCTTCCAAATGCTGCCGTCGACCATCAGTGAACCTTGCTTTAATTAAAATATACTAAGAAAAATGATGATTTGTATTTCATGTACCTTTCAACATCGTTTAAGTCATAAGGAGACGATGTAAGATTACTAATGAAAGGGCTGAAAATAAACGCCTTACAGTGATGCACTGAATTCCGCCTTTAGCGGGGTTCGAATCCGGGACCCCGGGACCTCGTGATCCAAGATCAGAAAGACGCTATCCAGGGCACGTGGAACCTCCACAAAGACTATTATAGGAGGAAAGTGCTATTCGGCTCAAAACATGTGTTGTGGGTACTCATTAGAACTGCTTTGTCGAGATGATTCTAACTCGTACCCGCAACAAGTTTTAACCCTTAAAGCGTTAAGCAAAATTGTAGCAGGCGGCATTCTATAATTGTTATTATTAATATTATTATTATTATTATTCATTACTCAGCGAAAATGAGATTTGGCATTTCACGTGAATCGTCTGAACAATGAAGTCTTATTTTCTCTAAAAACAAAAATACTTAAAGTTCGTCTGCTGCAGTTGTCATTAGTACTTTAAGGGTTAAACAATGTTGCGAGTGCTCGCAGAGTTGCCTAGTCATGGCGATTCTAAAAAGTATCCACCATATGTTTTAAATATTATGCAGTGGGTACTCGTTAGAACTACCGTGTCCAACCATTTCTAACAAGTATCACAAAATTCTTTAAAACAATATAATGGGCACTCATAGATTTGCCCTATCGAGATTATTCTAATAAACGTGTTTTAAAAATATTTGCTCTGTTTTTAAAATGTAATGTCGCGGGTACTCGAGGAACAGCTTCGTCGAGGTGGTTCTAAACATCACATGCTTTTTATGGAGAATACTGCCAAATACTCCTTTCCTGTCTAGATTGGAGAAAAAAGTCTATATTACTTCAAAATCAAATTTGACCTGTCATGTTGTAACTATTTTAAACGTTACAAGAAATAAGCTGGACAGTCCACTGAAATTAATTTGAAAATCCAAATGATCTGTTTGGCTTATTATTTGCAACGAACACATTATTATTATTATTATTATTATTATTATTAATATTTATTATTATTATTTTTGTTTTACTTTTTTGTAAACCTGCTTTTAAAAATCGCAAAATTTTCTACATTGAAAGTAACAATAAGACATCAGGAAAAGCTTCGTATTATCGTTTCTCAAATAAATTTACTGTAAAATAGTTGCCACTGTTCTGTCCTAGTTTCACATGACGTTAATACAACGGCGTATCAACGTCGATGCAACGTCATGACGTTGCATCGACGTTAACACGACGTTGTATGAACGTTATGTGCCTGCTGGGCTCCCCTTTAATGTTCCTTTATAGCTTTGCATTCTGGGTAAATTAAACAGCAGACGAAATTTTGAAATATTTTAAATATTTCCACAGATAAGAAGCTTTGACATCTCATGTGAATTTTCTCCTTAGGAAACAATCCGAATGAAATGTAAAAACCGTTATTTTGGGAAAATACGAAAACTATATTGTCAATTTGTCGTTTGTTACATTTGTCAAAAGAGCGGTTAAGCTTACCAGAACATACGTATAGATATTTGCAAAAAGTGTAAAAGCCTCTTTTCTGGGAACAATAGAAAAATAATATTATCAATTTGTCGTCTGCTAAAATTGCCAAGAAAGTGGTAAAGGTTAAGCTTACCAGAGTACATGTATCTAAGGTCCCCTCACACTGTACGATCATCGATGCAAGCTTATCGGCATCTTGATAGAGTCCAATGTTTCTCTGGGTAAAAGAAGAGAAAAATTGATAACCACCGAAAATAAGATGATCATTACGATAACATGCCTATTCAAATATACTGAAAATTTTACCACTAAAAATGAAAATTTTCAGATAAAAAAATCTGATATTTTTTCATATTTCTGCTCAACACATAGACTGTGAGTACTCGTTAGAACCGCCTCGACGAGGCGGTTCTAACGAGTACCCACAGTCTAAGTTTTTGAGCAGAAATAAGACAAATAATGTGTACCCCGCTAAACCCCAGTTTTACATGTACTACATAAAAGTGGGGTTTGCGGGGGTAAAAATTATATAGGCATTTTTTCGTGATGTGATGAGCGCCCGGCGCAGACTCAAGATTCGAGTCTTCAATGTCCACTCGTAATTGTCAACATGAAGAAAAATTGCATTTTTGGCTATCTAAACTGTGCCCAGTAAATATTCTGATCAGAATGCGCGATTGCACAGACTGATCTGATTCTTTGATAGGCGCACATGTGCGAAGATACATTTTCTGGCTCAATTAACGCACAATTTATCAGACAGGCCTATTCCAGTTTGAGTTCAGAAAATACGTTCTCTGATCTGAAACCCAACACACAACTGTTACAAATTTCTTGTCTTACCCTAAATGGAATTCCTTTCTAAAAAAATCAAGCAGTCCCAATTTTGTTCAAAGATGTAAGTATGCCAGTTTTGCCAAAGAAATTTATGATTGCTGTTAATCATTGTATGATTTTTGCCTTAGTAATTGTCTCAACATGAGAATACTTACTTCTGACATGTGTGCACAACAAAGACTCAAATCAGGCTGCGCTTTTGGGCAGTCTGATCAGAGTCTTCGATGTGAGCTAGAAGAATATTTGCATTTTTTACTATCCAAACTGCGCCTAGCGAAGATTCTGATCAGACTATGAGAATGCACATGTTGATCTGAATCTTCGCTTGGTGCACATGTCCAAAGGTATAATATGCTTTTTCTGACTTCGCGGCTCATTATATGCAATTATTTAGGTGGTTTCCTTGACTATTCATACTATACTTAGGGGATCTGCATTCAAATTTGTCATTTGGGGAGGTAAATCGGCGGTTTACGGTCGGAAATTTCGTTTTACGGCGACGCGTCAGCGGAGCCGTAAAACGTAATCTGCGACCGTAAAACCGCCGATATACCTCGCGAAATGACAAATTTGAATGCACTTATCCCTATTCTAATGCATTTATTCATTTTTTTTTTTTCTGTTGAAAAAAATGTACTATTTGCACAAAGCGACAAGTGCTGTGAGCTACGTAAAACCAAATGCCAGCCAACGAGAAGCGACGTTACGTGATGACGTCGGATTCCGACAGTATAACGAAGAATAATCGGTCGCAAATGTTTGACGTTATCCAGTCAGAGGCCGCGTTACATACGCAAGTGCACTAGAATGACAGTGTGTTTTAGTCCTTAACATGTACATAATGTGGTAAGTCATTCAGTCCTTGTCCTTTACATAATGTGGTAAGTCATTCAGTTCCTTGTCCTTTGCATAATGTTGTAAGTCGTCTAACATTCTGATTTCGCAGGCTTCAGCCTTATTGCATAAAAAGCAGTGTCGCACGTTATTAACAGTCGTGCATTAACCGGCGAAAAGCCGTGTATTAACAAGGCAATTCACGTGCTGTTTATGCACGGCTACGCAACTTTCAATATTACCGTACCGGGTCCACAGATTTGCAGCCGTTACGAGATGTGTACTGCCCGACCCTAGAAGGAGCATAGTCAGTGGAAATTTCGTTCGCGAGACATCGGTGAAAAGGCGAAACAAAACAGTGCAAGAAATAACGCAAAATGTAGCAAATGTTTTTAATTTTTTCTGCAATAATAGCGATTTCATGCATTAACATTTGTCAGGTCCCGTGGGAGCTGTTGAAAACCGAGGCCGAAGGCCACGGTTTTCAACACCTCCCAAGGGACCTGGCGAATGTTAATACATTGAAAAACCATGTACGATCTTTATATTGGTACCCAGACTTTAACATAAATAATGTTGAAAGACGCAGAGACATTAAACGAGCATTTTGTAAAAAAAACAAAAACAAAAAAAAAAAACAAAAAAAAAAAAAAACGAAATTATAATTTCTGTATTTTGTAGTCATGGCATTTCAGGGCAAAAGATGGTTTATATAATTTGTTTATCACAGGTCACATGTGTGAGCACGACTCTTTGCTCTTCTGACCGTCAGTCAGTTTTAGTCACTTTGCTCACAACCAACATGACGTCGACGTCATATGAGAGATGTTTTCTAAACAAACATTGAATATTAAATTGAGTTACAGCACTACATAAAGCGCTAGTGCTGTGATAATGTGGTTGAAGAACTTAAATCACAACAGATCTCGACTATTTCTGAAAATAGTACAAATACCTCTAAATCTAGGCTGCGTTCTCCATTACTGTCATACAAGGGTGGATGTGAAGCCATGTGAAGATTTTTTAACAGATGGAGGGAGACATCTTTGTCCTCAAATGCAACTGTGAAGGTCATTTCCGTAGGAAAAACAGCATCATATCCAACCTCTCTCTTAATCCGTCCGACATCGGTATGCTGTTTTACAAGCACGTATACTGAAGACAAAAATATCATTTGCTACTCATAAAATGCCTTCCCAGTAGTACTCTGCTTAAACGTATATCGAACCATTATCTGCCCGTCAGGAATCCTGGCGGGCCGATAACAGTTGTTCAAAACAAACGGTGTCGTTAGTAAATGTATCATTAAAACTTTGATCATTAGATAGGGCGTATATGCTAATATTTTTGCTGAAAAATGAGTAGATTTTGCATTTGCAAAAGCTACTCACATATTTGTTTTTCAACAAAAACATATGTGAATTAGATATCGTACTTACTAGAACAGCTAACATTTTGACAGTTAACGAGCTCGCTATGCAAACGATGCTTTGAACAACTGGGTCCAGAATGCTGACTGACTTAGCGAACACTAACCGCATAGATCGTTCTGCGCCTTAACCTGATCGAGGACTAACAGCATAAAGGCTTTCATTAGGCAAGCAGAGAAGAGTCTTCATCACGAAAACATACCTATATAATTTTGACCCCCTTAAACCCCACTTTTATATACTTAGTAAAACTGGGGTTTACAGGGGTATACATAATTTTTCTGATTTCTGCTCAAAAACATAGATTGTGGGTATTCGTTAGAACCGCCTCGACGAGGCGGTTCTAACGAGTACCCACAATCTATGTTTTGAGCAGAAATATGAAAAAATATCAGAATTTTTATCTGAAAACTTTCAGTTTTTGGTGGTAAAATTTACAATATATTTGAATAGGCGTGTTTTCGTAATGTATTTCGGATTTCACAGAACCGCAAGCCAAGCCAGTATGTTCATTCCTCTCAATGCCGTTTCTTTTAAGAATATATTCATATTCACTAGAACCAGTGTTAGTGCCGTGTAATGTCCGTAAAACGACTCTCCGTACATCACTATAATGCAGTTTATATTTTTTGGTCCTTTGTGATCATTGAGCCCATTCCAGGATTTTTGAAAATTTATATGAAGGTCACTTGTGAGGCCTAATTGGCCGAAACTACATGTAGCTGATCTCACCCAGAAACCATGTTCATTTAGTCTTTATATCATTACGTAAACAAGCCTATTTAAATATACTGAAAATTTTACCACCATAAACATGAAAATTTTCAGATAAAATATTCTTAAATTCTGATATTTTTCATATTTCTGCTCTAAACATAGATTGTGCTACTCGTTAGAATCGTTTTGGCGAGGCGGTTCTAACGAGTACTCACAATCTATGTTTTGAGCAGAAATATGCCGGAAAAATAATGTATACCCCTGTAAACCCCTGTTTTACTACATAAAAGTTGGGTTTAAGGGGGTCAAAATTATATAGACATGTTTTCGTGATGTATTTATATCATTTTTGTTGTTTTTCTGTTTTTTTTTTTTTTTTGTTTTTTTGTTGTTGTTTTTTTTTTTTTTTTGCTTTTTTCGTAATGCGTTTGCGTTCATTGCTCGCAAGGCCATTCCGGCCATTCCTGTTAGAATTCTCATTACAGATTTGAGAGAATCGCAGCTCCAGCAGTTCTTTACTATTCGGTATGGGCTGTGGTTATTGAGTGCACACACAGTGTGATTTTCTGTGAGTGAATTCATTTGAATTTACGTGCATGGTATGCTGCAACTCCGTGGTCAGATCTCCTATTGACAGATAACTGAGAGGTCAGTTTTATTCTCAAGAATATGTTACCAATTATAATTGGTGAAATATAATCATTCTGAAGGCATGTAGAATTGTAATTTACTAAGGTAGTTAAAACTGTAGGCATGAATAGTTATGCTGCAGTTTAACTTGTAGAGACTTGTTGACATAAAGTTTCGGTATTAACAAACGTAATAAATAAAATCACTGCATACTTTCAGTTACATTTTCAGTTTCCAAGCAAGTTTAAACAAATATGCTTCACATAATATCACCGGATGAAAGAAAAGATATCAGTTTGGACTCATTCATTGCCATTGTCCAGTAAGTAACAGTATTACAATTTTGTATTGTATTTTATGTTAGAGAAATGATAATACTACGTGTCAGTGGTTACGTAGTCTGACGCATATGTTAGAATATAAATACTGGCATATTTTATTCATTTGTTTGTTTGTTTGTTTTTGAGCTGAAGGGAGTAGCTATTCAAAGCCAATCAACTTTGCTCTGTCTGTTATTGTATTATTACATGTAGCTGTGTCTGAAGTCGGTGTCTATAAGATCAGGGCCCAGTTGTTCAAAACTAACGATGTCGTTAGTTAACGATTCGTTAAAATTTATATCAAGTGATACGCAAATATGCTGAAATTTTGCTGGAAAATGTGAGTAGCTTTTGCCGTTCAAAAGCTACTCATATTTTTTCAGCAAAAAAATATCAGAATATTGTATATTGAATCCGCTAAAACAGTTAACGAAATGGCCCTTAACGAGCTCGTTAAGCTAACGACGCTTTGAACAACTGGGCCCTGGTCAGCACAGGTCCCGAATAATAATATTATATGGGAATCAGAATTAATATTATAATATTAGCTTGAAATTATGCACAGCACAGCCTGAAATATATATATATATATATATATATATATATATATATATATATATATATATATATATATATATATATATATATATATGTATATATATATATATATATATTTGAAAGGAAAAATAACATCACATGGTATGTCTAAATAATTATAATATTCCCAACCGGTTTCGTTTGCAACTCATCAGGGGAATAAACAATAGCAATATGGCGTTAAAGATGGCGACGTTACTTAGTAACAATAAATACGTGTACATAGTACACAACGTTAAAACGTCACGGCGTCCAAACGGCGTCGTTAGTTTTTGTTAAGTTTGGGGTTAAATATTTTTATGAAGTACTTTTCTTTAAATAACCTCGCTGAAACATCATTGGTGTGAAATTTGTAAAAAGGGAAAATGGAAAATTTAGGATTTATAAGAGAACACTGCTTTATATATATATATATATATATATATATATATATATATATATATATATATATATATATATATATATATATATATATATATATATATATATATATATATATATATATAATATGTCCTGAGTACATTATTATATTGTATTTTGTTTATTTGTGTTGATGTTTTACGGCCCAGTCAACCCAATGGGTCATATCGAGCGCGGTCAGTTTACCTAACCACACGTTTACTGGGCAAGCTTAGTCCTCTAAGCGGTTGACCAGAATTGTGCACATTCTTTCGCCAGAAACTGACAACTGCCCTTCTTGAATCAGCGGAAGGGAGAGAATGACCGTAGAAAATATTTCATGATCAATCTCCACGAAAGACTGTTGCCGATCTCGGCGAGGGTTGAACCCGCGACCTCCTGGTCTCCAGTCGGACGGTGCATCCAACTGAGCCACCGAGGCCGGTATATTGTATTTTAGCTACTGTTGTTTTTAAACTGAAATGCCTGAACAGTAATTTAATGCACATAAGAAAGTTTGTTTGTTGTTCATGTACATGTGCAGATCTACAGAACATGTATACATATGTGTCATGCTCACGTATATGGCTTTCCAATGGACAGTAAGTTTCATGTACCTCAAGTAGTTATTTAATATAAATATGCAAATGGCATTTTCACGTACATGTTGATAGATGCAAATTGACTTTTAAACGTTAATTTCATGGTACATGAGTATTTTAATTTATATCAAGAAGACAATTATTTTTTGTTTGTTGTTTATGTACATGCATGCAGTTATATCTAATAGAGAGTGTATAGTGTTTTACTTTTATGTACATGCTTTTAGTAAAATATTGGCATGTGTTTCATGGACAATTACATGACAATATGTACATGATCTTGCTTACATGTACATGGGGAGTATGACATGAAAATGAAGACTTGCACTCATGTAAATAACTATAACCTGGTATATCTGCCATACCTACGTACATGATGCTTTAATGAGTAGAGAGTTAGTCAGGCCTATAATTCTACTAACAGGGCTATCAGCTCCTTAGTATAGGGTATACAACATGTTGTGTGCCAGTTGCCTATCAGCTGATGGGTTGCCTATCATCTGATTGGCTTCTGAATGAGAGTTTATCAGGAATACAATCTCTTTCTCTTAGAGAAACTATTATGATAGTAGCTTATACCTTTGCAGTATTTCATTAAATGTTTACAGAAATGATATACACATGCCAGCTGCCCAGTCAAAGCTAGTTAACGCTTAGGATGATGGGTAAAAAATTTCAGCTGATGTCATTTTGAATTATATTTCTAATTTTCCCAGAAAACAGGGTTTGACATTTCATGCAAACTGTCTCCTAATGTCAAACCCTGTTTTCTGGGAAAAATATAAATATTATCAAATTATCGGCTGCAGAATTTACTCAGAAAGTGGTAAAGGTTAAAAGACCAGAGTGGTGGTAAAAAAAAAAACAACTTAAAATCATTCCTTAATCTGATATTCTTAATATGCAACAAGGGTTATACAAACACAGTAATGCCAATCACGGCTGGTGTCAGCTAGCCAATGATATGCCACTTTCATCCTGTAAGTCATTGCAAGGATCGTAGCCCCGTAAGAAGAATTATAAATCGCTGTTTCAGGACTGTTTTTATTGTATATCCTGTGGTGTCAACATGGAATCGCAATAAATATTAATCTGTGATTTTTTTTTTGATTTTTTCATCATAGTTACCCTTTTGTGGCATCTCTTTCACCTTAAGTTTAACTGAGGTAGCCTAGGGTATAGAAAGATGAAACTGCCTGGAATGGATTTACAACATCACAAGTCCAATATTTACCGTAATTCATTTCTAAATTAAAAGGAACAAGATATAATGTCAATAAGCAGTGTTTATTAGATACCCCTCTCCCCAGTCCGAAATCCTAGGAACAGGCTTTACATGAAGCCTTATTCCTGTATAGACAAATTATTGAGCAGAAACGAAATTTTGACAATAATCAAGGGCCATAACTGTTGAGTTAATTTGCTAAAATTGAAACGTAAAAATCCTAACCTAGTCCGGTCAACATCAATGCATATACAAAACTTGGTCAATTCCATTAATTAGTTCCCAAGATATTCCGCGGAAACAAAATTTTGAAAATAACCAAGGACCATAACTGTGTTTTATATTTGCGAAAATTGACGCGTAACAACCCAAACGTAAATCTGTTCAACGTCAATGCTTATTCCATCAATTCGTTCACAAGATATTGAGCAGAAATGAAATTTTGACAATAGCCGAGGGCCATAACTCTGTTGGAAATTTGCAAAAAAAAATTGACGTGTAACAATTCAAACTTAGATCTGGTTAAGGTCAATGCATATGCAAAATTTTGATCAAATTCCAATAATTTATTGAGCGAAATTTTGATAACAACCAAGGGACATAACCAAGTTGTAAATTTGTTAAAACCTACGCGTAACTATCCCTATGTGGATCTGGTCAACGTCAATGCATACGTAGAATTTGGTCTAATTTCATCAAGTTTTCAAGCTTTTGAGCGGAAACGAAATTCTGATGATAATCAAGAGCCGTTACTCTGTTGAACTTGCGAAAATTAACAAGTAACAATTCCAACCTAGATTTGGTTAAGGTAAATGCATATGCAAAAGTTTATCAAATGGAAACAAAATTTTGACAACAGCCATGGACTTTAACTCTGTTGTAAATTTGAAAAAAAAATGAGACGTGTCAAGTCTAACCTAGATCAGGTGCATATGCATTATTTGATCAAATTCTATCATTTCGTTCAAAAGATATTCAACGGAAACAAAAGTTTGACAAAAACCAAGCCATAAACATGTTGTAAATTTGCGAAAATTTACGCTTAGCAATCCCAAAGTAAATCTGGTCAAGGTCAATTCATATGCAAAATTTGGTCTGATTCCATCAATTCGTTCTCAATTTATTGAGCGGAAACGAAATTCTGACGATAATCAAATGCAATTATTATGTATTAAATTAGCGTAAATTAATGCGTAACGACCCAACCTAGATCTGGTTGAGGCCAATCTATATGCAAAAATTTGATTAAATTCCATCAATTCGTTCAGAAGATATTAAACGGAAACAAAATTTTGACCATAACCAAAGGCCACAATTCTGTTGTAAATTTGCAAAAATTGACGCGTAACAATCCAAACCTAAATCTGGTTAAGGTCAAAACATGTGAAAACTTTGATCAAATTCAATCAATTTGTTCACAAGATACTGAGCGCAAACGAAATTTTGACAATAACCAAGGGCCATAACCATGTTGTAAATATGCGGAAATTGCCGCATAACAATCTCAACCTAGATCTGGTCAAGGTCAATGCATATGCAAACTTTGGTCAAATTCCTTCAATTTTATCTCAAGGCATTGAGCAGAAACAAAGTTCTGACGAAAATCAAGGGTCATAATTCTGTTGTAAATTTGTGAAAATTGACGCGTAACAATCCCTACCTAGATCTGGTTAAGGTCATTGCATATGCAAAATTTAATAAGATTACATCAATTTCTTCACAAGATGTGGATGGAAACAAATTTTAAAAAAACCTAGGTCCATAACTCTGTTGTAAATTATCAAAATTCACGCGTCACAATCCCAACCTACATCTGGTTTAGGTCAATATATATGCAAAATTTGTTCCGATTCCATCAATTTGTTAAAAAGATATAAAGCGGAAAAAACTTTTTTGTAATAACACATGGCCATACCTCTGTTGTATTTAAATTTTGCGAAAATTGACGCGTAGTAATCGCAACCTAGACCTGGTTATGATCAATGCATATGCAAAATTTGATCAAATTCCATCAATTCGTTCACAAGATATTGAGAGGAAACGAAATTTTGACAATAACCAAGAGCCGAAACCATGTTGTAAATTTGCGGAAATTAACGAGCAACGTAGATCTGGCCAACGTCAATGCATACGCAACATTTGGTCTAATTCCACAAATTCGTTCTCAAGATAGTGAGTGGAAACGAAGTCGGAATCACGGAATGACGGACAAGCTGAAAACAATATACCCGCCCTTCCCGCTCCCCCACGCCCATACTTGGTATGCAGGAGGTATAAAAACACAAAATAAAGTCTTACCTTCATCTTTGCCCATTGATTTCGCATCAGTTAACATGAAGAGTACCGTTGCTATAGCAGTAACACACGCCCGCACACTTCTTTGCTTCATGATGTATGTATTTGGCTCTGAATAACAAATGAAAAACGGATCTTATGGAAATACACTGTATGCTTCAAACAAAGTCAAGTTTACTACGATGAATGGATGCATCTGAAAGATTTTGCCGCTTTTTTTACACGGGCATTACAAAAACATGCCTATTCAAATATACTGAAAAAATTATCACCAAAAAATAAAAATTTTCAGATAAAAATTCCCATACTTTTTACATATCTCTGCTCAAACCATAGATTGTGGGTACTCGTTAGAACTGCCTCGATGAGGCGGTTCTAACGAGTACCCACAAGCTATGTTTTGAGCAGATTTAAGAAAAATAATGTCTACCCCTGTAAACCCTAGTTTTACTATATAAAAGTGAAGTTTAAGGGGGTCAAAATTATATAGGGATATTTTCATGATGGGACAACGTTTTAACTTCCTAATTGATTCTTGTACAATGAGCTCCGTCAGAAAAAGAGTCTACTCTAGTAGAAAAGAATTGGCTCCATCTGGAAGCCAATTCTTTTTTATTAGAGTAAACCACTATTGAGAAGAAAAATTATTGAGAAGAAAAATGTATCCATTCTCCTTAATAACATTATTTTTTATCATTTTATTACTTTTATTGTATATATTTAATAGTAATAATAATACATGTAATAATAATACTGATAATAATTTGAATACTCTGCCTTCGAAAAATTGCAGAAATTCGCTTGTTTATTTATTTATTTTTATTTATTTATTTATTTATTTATTTTTATTTATTTATTTTTTTTTTTTTTTCATTTATTTATTGCATGGTGTTTTCTAAGTAGAAGTAAATGGAAGTTTTTGTCATATTCCGATGTGAAACCTGTTTGTCGTTACTACTCATGCACCAAAAGTTTTATTCTCTTCTATTCTAAAACAAATCCAAATATTAACATTTTCCCACATAAAAATCTGTAGGTTAGTTTCTTAAAAGGTTGGCGTCAGGTTTTCAACAAGTTTCACGTGTTTAAATTTTCTGAATTTTCACATTATTGTTATGTAACATCAATCGCATAAAATCAGTGTAGGAAAGAAAAAAAAAGAAAATAAATAAATAAATAAATAAAATAAAAAAATAAATAATAGTTTGTCACAGAAACTGTATAGTTCAGACCCATGTGTGGTCGTAATATCTGTACGGTAAATATTTGAAAACAAAGCACAGAAACAGAAAAAAGCAAACAGTCCCTAAAACGATAGTATCAATCACAAATAAATTTTTCATTTAGAATTAAACATCTTTCTAACGGATGCCGAAGGAAGCATTGATACGGAGGCTAATGTGCGCTGTGAGTGTTATTATAATATCTGCCTGATCAGGCTTTACACCATTTAAAGAGATATGGGACAAATGAGAGGCAAACAGGGTAGGTCCTGATCAGTCGCCACGTCCGGTCTACACAATCCAACTGTATCGATTTTTCTTTGTAATTTTATAAAATATGAATTGCACACGTGTTAAATTCGGCATGTAACATCTATACACACATGTAACTGTTACGTTTGCATAGAATGGTACGCATATGTAACACATTTGTTACGTATTCATATATGTGACATATGCACACTGACAGTGCGCCTCTGCTGCCCGTACATAGCAGTTCTACGCATCAGGAAAACACGCCTATATAGTTTTGACCCCCTTAAACTCCACTTTTATACAATAAAACTGGGGTTTACAGGTGTATGAATTAATTTTCTTATTTCTGCTTAAAAATATAGATTGTGGATACTCGTTAGAACCGCCCCAGCGAGGCGGTTCTAACGAGTCCCCACAATCTATGTTTTCAGCAGAAATGTGAAAAATATCAGAATTTATATTTGAAAACTTTAAGTTTTTGGTGTGAAATTTACAATGTATTTAAATAAGCGTGTTTTCGTAATGGTTAAAAATCATATGTTGCACTTACCTCGTATGAACGCTCTATGACAGTTCAGTGTTCTGAATCTCTTTATAACTAGCACTTGATGAGAAAAAAGGTACTTTATAGAAAATACTAAGTTCACCGCATTAATCAATCTGCGCATCAGTCACGTCTCCTCTGAGCATGCGCATTTAATTCATCATTACGCATTACGAAAACACGCCTATTCAAATATATAGAAAATTTCACCTCAAAAAACTGAAAATTTTCAGGTAAAAACCTCTAATATTTTTCAAATTTCTGCTCAAAACATAGATTGTGGGTACTCGTTAGAATTGCCTCGGCAAGACGATTCTTACGAGTACCCACAATCTATATTTTTGAACATAAACAAGAAAAATAATGTATACCCCTGTAAACCTCAGTTTTACTGTACAAAAGTGGGGTTTAAGGCGGTCAAAATTATATAGGCATGTTTACGTGACGGTTAACAAGTCTATGTAATCTGTACCTCCATATTTCTCTATAAAATATAGTAAATGTTGGGATATACATTGGTCTACATTATAAGGCGGACTTTCAGAACGTTCATTACGAAAACATGCCTATTCAAATATACTGAAAATTTTACCACCAAAAAATTTTCCGATAAAAAAAATTCTGATATTTTTCATATTTCTGCTCAAAACATAGATTGTGGGTACTCGTTAGAACCGCCTCGACGAGGCGGTTCTAACGAGCACCCACAATCTCTGTTTTAAGCAGAAATGTCGAGGCGGTTCTAACGAGCACCCACAATCTCTGTTTTGAGCAGAAATAAGAAAAATAATGTATACCCCTGTAAACCCCAGTTTTACTATATAAAAGTGGGGTTTAAGGGGATCAAAATTATATAGGCGTGTTTTCGTGATGACAGTTTTAAACTATTTGCTGATGCGCCATGAACCAAGCACGTCAACTGCTATTGTTACCCGTTGACAAAAGGCGGTTGTAGCTGCGACAATAAGTGTTAACGGGTGTCTGCAGTGGTTGCAGATGTACCATGAATCCACAACTTTTTAACATTGTAACCCGTTAAAAAAAATAAATAAATAAAAAAAAGAAAAAAAAGAAAAACGTTGCAGCAGCAAAATGAGCTAAACCGGGTTACGACAGTAGTTGCAACAATAGTAAAGCGTTAACAAGTGACGACAGTGGTTGATGTTGTAACGGTAAGTGTCAACGGGTGACAATAGTTGTTGGAGAATCATCATAACCTAATAGCGATAATTGTTACCCGTTGACATAAGGGGTTGCAGTTCTGACGACAAGTGTTAACGGGTGAAACTAATCGCTGGTCGCTGGGACAAAAAAAAAGACCGTTTCATTGCTGCACTGGTGTTTAATAATATAGCATTTACCCTCAATTAGTGATAGTTTGAGTAAACGGAGTGGATCCGTATCTTTGTTGTTTGCAACTCATCCAACCATTATTAGACTCATCGACAGGCAGTAAAAAGGATTTTTTTTTCAAGTTATAGGACAAGTATGGTAAAGACTTAAAACGCCCCAATATTAAGATTAGATATTGTGATCGGTTTTAACAAATGAATATGCTGGTCCTACATAACGCGCACTGAGATTGACAGCTGTGCATGCCATGGAAATAAGCAATAAGGTAGATTTTCTGTTGATGTATGCCCCAGTTGGTATTTTAAACGTGGCACTATAACGTCATTGTAAAAATTTATGCATCTTGATGTAGAAGTAGAAAAAAAAATGATAAAAGTAATAACTGAATCGCACAACGGGGGAAAAGGGCCATTATGTCATATACGAAAAATGAAAGCCTTCATCAATCTACCGAACATTACGCACCCCAAGGAAAAAATCTTGAAAAATATTCTTCAAAGTAGCGACTACGAAAAGGAGGCTTTTCTTAAAAGAGAGACTTTTTCATATTCTTACTGTAAAAGCAGACCTTTCATAAAGAAGGAAAATATTTTATTTTAGGTGATCTCTCTTTACTGAAAATATTTTTTTTTTCCTCACGCGCATGCGTAATGTGCGTAATTGGCGCTATGCCTATGCGTTTAAATTACATGAGAATTAGTACATGACCATGAGCATATTTACAACAGTAAAAATTCAATGACTCGAACCCCGATGGCTCGTATACCGTGACTGATTCGAAATCGTTTTCGGGTCCGCGGGAAATCCTTCAGATTGCTCAAGAAAGCAAATGTTTTAGGGATATTTTAGGAATTTGTTTAACTTTACTCATCGAGACGACTCTAAGGATTACACTCAAAATACCATTAATTTATAGACGATTGAAAAGACATCCCTAAATTTTCCCCATTTACCTCTTGACATGGCGATATGATTAACCTCAGTGGCTCGAACTACCCCTGTATAGAACATATTGTCATCGTTCCAAAGATGGTTGAGCTATTGAAGCTCGATTGTAAGCTTAAGCATTGTCTTGGCAACATTTCCCAGTCAGCATTCTACGTAAATCTATATCGGGCCGTCATCGGCCCGTCAGGGTAGCTGACGGGCCGATGACGGCCCGATGTAGATTTACGTAGAATCCTAGCTGGGAACATAGTGTTTCTGATCAATGTATTTACTCTCTGCTCATATAGTCTACAGATTGTTCTAGGACTGCAAAGACCGTATGTGTGACAAGGGCCTTTTTCTTATGACAAGGCTCAGTAAATAAAATAAACTGATAAAGATGAACTCTATTTCACTTGATATTGCATTTGTAATTGTTTTGTGAGAAAATGGATATTCTGTCGTATACGAACTTCGAGCTCCTGGACTAACTCCACATACGCAAAGACTGACCTGACTTTTCATTGCACTTTCACAGACGTTTTAGGTTCGTACTTTCACGTACAGTACACAGACGAAATGCAATGGTAAATACAGATTGAATTTCTTTAAAGAGTTGTCTTGGCATATAGGTCGCGTCAAGCGAAAAAGTCCCTTCGAACATGCGCAAAATGCGCAGATTCAGATCATCCTACGCATGCACAAAGTATCATCCGGGCCATTGCTCTCCATTCATACATTCTGTATTACATGACGAAAACATGCCTATGTAATTTTGACCCCCTTTAACCCCACTTTTATATAGTAAAACTGGGATTTACAGCGGTATACATTATTTTTCTTATTTCTGCTCAACACTCGTTAGTATCACCTCTTCGAGCAGAAATATGAAAAATATCAGAATTTTTTTATCTGAAAATTTTCATTATCTTGGTGGTATAATTTTCAGTATATTTGAATAGGCATGTTTTCGTAACAGCCCTGATCAGAATGCGCAGATGCGTAGGCTGATCTGGTCTTTCGCTGTCCGCATACGCCCCAAGACACGATGTTTTCATGTAAAATAAGATATCTTTTTTTATTGCAGTGACAACATTTTTATCGGCTAAAAAGTCAAAAACAATATAAACTTAAAGTTTATTTAATTTACTTTAGATCTGTTTGATTACGGATAACTGTATCTTAGTCAAATCAGCAGTAAAATAACATTAAATAGGGTACAGAAAAATCAGCCATATGTTTAGGACCAGATCCAGAAATGGCACTTTCCTACCTGAAAGTACCGATATGTTTTGTCGCATATGTTGTTGGTATATGTACTCATTAGAAGCGCCTCGCGCATGTTTTTGCTTAAAAATGAAAAAACTAATTATCTGGGTACATGTACTCCTTTAGTCTAGAGCTATACCATTACATATGTGAAACAGTTTTAGATATGGGCAAAGAAATAAAATCAAAACACAGCTTTTTAAACGTTTCGACCACGTCTTCTTCAGAACTAAACTCATTTTGAACATTTAACGTCACGTCCGTTTGTGAAACATAACGCGACGGTACGCGGCAAATAACATTACGAAAATACGCCTATTCAAATATATTGAAAATTTCGTCACCAAATACTGGAAGTTTTCAGATAAAAATTCTGATATTTTTCATATTTCTGCTCAAAACATAGATTGTGGGTACTCGTAAGAACCGCCTTACTGAGGCGGTTCTAACGAGTACCCATAATCAATGTTTTTAAGCAGAAGTAAGAAAAATAATGTATACCCCGGTAAACCCCAGTTTTACTATATAAAAGTGGGGTTTAAGGGGGTCAAAATTATGTAGATATGTTTTTGTGATGACATACGCAACGCTACTGTACCACAACATGCAACCCGAGTATGTGAAGGCGCCGATCAGACTGCGTGGAGGCACGGCTGATCCGCACCTATGTTGTTTGCAAAGGCATAAAACAGGCATTTGTCATGTTTGTTTTTTTTGTTTTTTTTTTTGTTTTTTTTATTGTTTTTCCCCACAGCAAAATGTGACAAAATGGATCAAAATCAATTAATACGAAGTATCTGGAAGTAATTGAAATTATCTTTAGGTAAGAAACAAACATTTTGTGCAATATTTATTCTACAAACAGTTTTAGAGTAATTTCTAATGGAGAAATAGCTAATAATTCCTCGAAGAAAATAGTTGCTACATGTACTAGATCGGAAATATTTCCATGACACCATCGTTACGCCATGTGCTGAGTACACCTGACGTAATGTCGCAAAACATACGTAGTAATGTCATAAATTTGCAAACATCACAATAACATGAAATAAAATCTGAAGAAAAATATCATTATTTTAAGATGCATAGAGCCAGGGCGCAGCATTTCCTGCAAGATTGCATGTGCACCACAGTTTGCTGTGCACTCTATGGGCAGCTAAGCACTCAAACCATTTTTTTCTGAGACCAGTAAAGACTCTGATCAGACTGCGCGGATGCGCAGGCTGATCAGAGTCTTCGCTGTGAGCACATGAAAAATTGTAGGAACTTCTGTTTCCCAGCTCATATAAGTTGATGAGCCTTGAGCTTGCAAACAAACTCGTGCTTACACACTCACCCAGCAGTGCGCTGCAACTGGGGAACTATTGATTCTGCATCTACTGTCCTTTCAACAACTTTCTGAAAGCCGTGTTTTGCCTGGCGCGTTACACAGAAGAAAAACATTTTGCAAACTTTTTTTTTATGATTTAATGTAAAACCATTTGTCGTAAATATGTATATATAAAAAGTTTTATTCCATTCATTGGTTTAAAAAAGCACATATTTTCATTTTTCCCCATAGTAAAAATGGCTACAAAATATGCAGAGATTGGCAGGGTAGGTTAACTCGAGGCAGGTTTCCAATAAGTTCCTCTTGTTCAAAATATCTGAAATTTTCACAATATTGTTATGGAACATCAATGATTTAAACTCCATCAAGAAAAGCAAAAACAAAAAGATCTTATAAATGTTTTCCGAAAATCCGAAATACTATTGCATAAGTAATACTATTTCATAGGTAAGCCAAATGTTTTACCATAAAATTAATTTTACGGTAAATAATTGAAAACAAAGCAGAGAAGCAGAAAAAAAAAAACAAATGGTTCCTGATAAGACATTGTCAAATCAGAAACCAATGTTATCATTTAGGGTAAAACGCCTAGCGAAAAAACGATCTTCCAGGGGATGCCGAAAGCACAATAATTACAAATCTATCGCGGAGAAATAATTCCTGTATTTTAAACTCAAGGTGTAATGTCTCCCCTCACCTCACAGCGATGTAGTTTATATTATTGCATAAAAAACAGTGTCGCATGTTATTAACAGCCCTGCATTAACCGGCGAAAAGCCGTGTACTAACAAGGCAATTCACGCGCTGTTAATGCATGGCTACGCAACTTTCATTATGATCGTACCGGGGCCACAGATTTGCTGCCGTTACGAGATGTGTACTGCCCAGCCCTAGAACGAGCATAGTTCTTGGAACTTGCGTTCGTGAAACATCGGTGAAAAGGCGAAACAAAGTAGTGCAAGAAATAACGAGAAATGTAGTAAATGTTTTCATTTTTATGCAATAATAGCGATCGAACAAAGTTTTTCAATGCAGTTTCCCTAGGGAGGTGTTGAAAACCGCGGCCTCCCTCGGGACCTGGCGAATGTTAATGCATGAAAAACCATGTTTGATCCCCATAGTGAAGTTTATAATTTCCGGGGTTTTTTTTGGGTTTTTTTTTTTGTTTTGTTTTTTGTGGTCACTGAGTCAATGTCGGGAATTTTGAAAATTTATCTGAGGCACTGGAACCTAGCCAGTCTGGCCCAGATAAAATGACATTTGGCTATTTTCAGTATTGTAAGTGCTTTCATTGCTCTCAAGGGTCACTCCTTTTAGAATCTAATTAACTTCAGAACAGTTGGTGTTTGTGCCATGCGGCGGTTGTAAAACATTTCCCCATACTTCACTATGGTGCAGTTTTACTGGGTTGATTGTTAACAATCGAACCATAGTATACAAACGCCAAAATTTCCTTAAGGGAGTTCTTCAAGTGATTATCATTGACCAATGTAATCAAACTACGCGTAAGACGAAATCCAGGCAACGGTTATTTATATGGCCGCGCCATTCTTGTCGCTGAGACGTCAGAATGCGTTGTAAAGAGGGTTATCTGTAAAACCTGGACTGGGACATGAGCAAACAGTGCAGACCCAGACCAGACGCCGCAAAATGTGGCATCTGATCTGGGTCTGCAATGTTTGCTTAAATTACAGGAAGTTAAGGATTGAATGAAAAAATCTTAAATCCTGTTCAGGACCATTTTCCCAGCCTACTCAGAGACAATCGACCCACTAGTGCTGTCAATGCTTTGATTTTCTAGTGCTTTAATCATTGAGCCCATTAGGAAATTTTGAAAATTTTGAAAAAAAAATATTTGAAGGTCGCTGATGAGGCCTGATTGACCGAAACTAGCTAGTCCGGCCCAGACAACTTGAGTTTTTAATTTTGTGAGAGTACGTTAATTGTTCTCAAAATTGTTCGTTTTAGATTCCTTTGTTACGTTTGCGTATCCTCTGTAAGTTGTGTATTGATGATACGTGTTGCTAATACAGTAAAACCTTAATGACTCGAACACCGATGACTCGTTTACTGTGGCTAATTCGAACTCGTTCTGAGACCCTAGGAAATTCTTCCGACAGCTCAAGAAAACAAATATTTCGGGATATTTCAGGATTTTTCTTCCTCTATTATGAAAAAGTATAATGCGTGTACTCATAAGAATCGCCTCATCAAGGCGATTCTAATGAGTACACTCAAAATACCATTAATTTACAGAGGATCAAAAAGACATCCATATATCATTCCCATTGTCTCCAAACCTGGCGCTATGATTTACCCAAAGTGGCTCGAACTACCCATATTTAAAACAAATTTCCATGGTCATAAAGATGTTCGAGCCATAGGGGTTCGACTATACTGAATATTTATGTCCCTTGGAAGGGCATTGGTTATACAATATTGTTTCTAAGGTAAGACGATTTTCTTGCTTCTACACAAAATAAACAGTGCGGATACGCAGCTGATCTGCGTATTCGCTGGGCACACATACAATCTTGTAGGAAATGCCATCACGAAAACATGCCTATATAATTTTGACCCCCTTAAACCCCACTTTTATATAGTAAAACTTGGGTTTACAGGAGTATACATTATTTTTCTTATTTCTGCTCAAAAACATAGATTGTGGGTACTCGTTAGAACCGCCTCGGCGAGGCGGTTCTAACGAGTACCCACAATCTATGTTTTGAGCAGAAATATGAAAAACATCAGAATTTTTTATCTGAAAATTTTCAGTTTTAGGTGGTGAAGTTTCCACTATATATGAATAGGCGCGTTTTCGTAATGTGTGCCGCAGCTCATATAATAAATAAATGAACGCTTGTATTATAAAATAAAAGGAGCACGACATAGGGAAAGACGACATGAAAACAATTGAGCGTCACAATTAATACATGTATACATGTACATGTATAAACCTTTATCACTCCCTGGGCAAATTCAGTAGACGGAAGATTAATAATATTTTAGCCAGCGCACCACAAAACCCACAATAAGACTTGCGGGCATGCTGATCAGAGTCTTCGCTGATCGCATATGCCTTTTACAGCATCCGGGTTACCCATAGATGGATGAACGCGAACCCTTGCCATACTGGGTGGATGAACAGGCTATTCTGAGTCTTTGCTGATCCCCGAGTCGTATTGTAGGTTTTCTCAAGCGCTGACTCATTTGTCTTATTTTTTCCCCAGTTATTTGGCTTCACTCTTCCGGTGCCAAATTTCAGACGACATTATATTTTAACAAACTATCGCTTGGAAACACGTTTATATGTTAAGTTGATAGACTGAATATCATTGAGCCGTCTCATCTGGATCTATGCTGTTAGCAAAAACCTATTATTTTCGCCTGTTACAGTGAAAGAGTTTAAAGTTCATCATAGCATGTTATGGGTTATATCATGATTCAGTGAAATAAAGCTTTTTTCCTTTCTGAAAATCAAGTGAGAAACGCTGGAATGAGCAGTTAATATGGTAATCATCATTTTATTTTATTTATTTATTATTTTTTTTTATTATTATTATTTTTTATATATTTATATGTGTGCGTTTTCCTACTTTCTGATGTTGGCAACTTATCATTCATTTTCCGATAAAACAAAAACATCTGATGGGGCACTACTTGCTGTAAAACCCAAACCAGAGGTACATGTATGACAATATGCTGATTATTTCAATTTCGAAAGAAAGGAATAAAACTCGGTTTTAATGGAGGTTTTGTTTTGTTTTTTTGTTGTTGTTTTTTTTTATTTTATTTTTGTTTTCTTATTTATTCGACCATTATTTCATTCTATCAGTCTATGCAAATTGTCAAGGATGCGTTTTATCGTTTGTCACTGACTGTTATGTCTTCTTCCGGCAACCAAATTTAATATTCTTGCGCGAACCGACCTTCCAATTTAAAGAAAAAAATACGACGCATTTTTTTTACCTTTTCCGAAAGAGAATTTATTAAATTTCCAAACGGAAATTAATTATAAGAACTGTGTGTGTGTGCGTGTGCGTGTGCGTGTGCGTGTGTGTGTGTGTGTGTGTGTTTTATTTCATTTCATCGAGCCATGAATGAAATCCGAAGACGCTATTGTGCAGAGGGACGGATCCGGGGTTTTTAAACAGTGGGTTCAAATTTGCTAGTAGTATATTGCAACTTTATATGAAACATATTATACATGTATGCAATGGTATTGGGCAACAAGTTCTCTTAACACTAGTTACGGCCCTCCCACCTACAGTTTTAACACACAACAACAATCACGTGACATTGCCAAATATTTCAGTAAAATAATGTAGTATGCTGTACTAATTGCATGAAACTCGATAAATAAATAAATAGGATTGCATGTCTCTATACGAGGAGTTGTGGCACATGATGATATTAGCGACAGAGTAGTAATTTATCTACTCACTGATTTCCAGGCACTCTACTAGTATCCCTTAAGTATGTCTGAACGGATTTGAATAGAGGCATTTCTCCTCGAAAGACAATTCGGCAATGCAGTAGAATAAAATATCTAGGTTTAGAGGATGAAAAGTACGGGTTTCATTAAACAGTCGTGTACGTTTGTTTAGGTAATTCGGGCAGCGCAAAACGTAATTTTCAGCACTCTCGTATTCTAGGTTACAATTTCAAAGTGGGTTAATTAGCAAAAATATTTGATGCAAGTCACTCTTCAAATTACTGCATTCATTTCCTATTCTTGCATGCACAACAGATAAATATCTATGGCCGTATAAGTAATATTGCGGTACTCCGTGGATTGTCGAGTTATGGTGTTTTATTTCATATTTAAAAGAACTGAATGAAGAGCTGCTTCGTATATTTTCATTTAGATTATTGCATAACGGTACAGAAGACGGTATATAGTTCTGTTCTGCAAAATGGAATAGTGATGCTATCTCGATGAGTATTCTATTATTGGTAAGACATTAGAAACATAAAATCTGATTTAATGCAATTCTACTAAGTGTGAATTTAAGCTTTCTAATGATGCAAACTACTTTAGCAGCACCGTTTAAGATATTATCTGTGTTTATATCATTTACCTTTGCTGCTGAAAGTTAAACCTAAATGCTTATGATCTTCAACAAATTTAATCTGAGTATCATTGAAGATTAAATTAGGAACATGTTCGAAAAAAAAATTAAAGTAAAAAGTATTGCTTCAGTTTTCAGAGGATTGAATTTTATGAGGCACTGCTTTGCCCATGCGACCAGTAGTCGAAGATCATAATTAATAAACCTTTTAATATCTACTAAACTTGATGCTAAATAGATCAAGGAATTGTCGTCTGCAAATAATCTTGTCAAGCTAAGTAAGGATTCAGAAATATCATTTACATAGATTAAAAATAGTGGTGGACCTAACATCGAGCCTTGAGGTACTCCGGCGTTTACTCTTTTAAACTCTTACATACAGGATCTAACAACTCTTTATTTTTTGTCATGTTAGTAATCAGAGATCCAATTCAACTAATCCCCCGTCAATTTAGTACTGCCGTGATTTTAAAAATGTTAAAATTTGCTAAGGGAGAGCGGTGTGTATGTATGTGTATGTGTGTTTGTGAAGGGATCGACTTGACCATATTGCCAGCCTTTTCTCAAATTCATCATGAAAATAAAATGATTTGAACACCAGTGGGGGGTTCGACTGAACCCCTTGAACCCCATCCCACCCACCCCCTCTAAATCCGCCACTAATGCATGAATGCGCTATTCATGGCTTGATGTATAACAAAAAAATAAAAAAACAAATCAATTCTTAAATAAATGATTTTGTTCGAAAATCTATATAATGTCAACTTTTCTATTGTTCACATATTCTGCTAACTTTGCGTTCGCCTCTACCATTTGTCTGTGTGCCTTCAAAATGGGATACGAATCTAGCAATGTTGGCACTTGTATGAGTGGTGTATCAAACACTGTATACACAGCTAAATCCGCCAACGTCAACTGAAATAGAAAAACAAAACATTAACATATGAACCGTAATGTCTGGAAACGGACATTCGGACATGTGCGCCCAGCGAAGATTTAGATCAGCCTGTGCGAAAGCGCAGGCTGATCAGAATCTTCACTGGCGCATTATGGATAGCCAAGGATGCTACAGTCAGTTATTCATGCAGACAGCGTAGACTCTGATCAGATTGCAGGGATAAGCAGGCCGATTTGGGTCTTAATTGTGCACATATGTAAGGAGGTACGTTTTCGCACATTGCGGCTCATATGATCAATGCAACAATTTATGATAATAAAAAGATTCCAAAAAGAATAAGCCAAGAAATATTAACACAAAACTGAAATCAAATGAAACACAAAAATAGTGAATTTGTCCAATAAATCCTTATCATAGCAACGGATACTTTAAACACTTGCAGACGTTGTTTGGGACAATTGTACTTAGTACAAAGCTGATGAACTAGAGAAAATTCAATTGGAAGCGGCTCAAATAGTTACAGGAACGACTTAACTAGTCTCAATAGATAATTTATACATTACGAAAACATGCCTATTCAAATATACTGAACATTTTAACCATCAAAAAATGAAAATTTACAGATAAAAATTCGGATATTTCTCATACTTCTGGTCAAAACATAGATTGTGGTTACTCGTTAGAACCGCCTCGGCGAGGCGGTTCTTACGAGTACCCACAATCTATGTTTCTGGGCAGAAATAATAAAAATAATGTATACCCTTGTAAACCCCAGTTTTACTATATAAAAATGGGGTTTAAGGGGGTCAATATTATATAGGCATGTTTTCGTGATGATAAGGAAACAGGCTGGGAACCCCTCGCGGCTCGTAGGAGACAGCAAAAATTGAATACATTTTTTAAATGGCCAAGGACTTAACTCTTGCTTACTTGACAGGACTAGTCCCACAACGTGTAGGTGAAATCTCAAGATATAATCTAAGACATAATAACAATGACCAGATTGTAGAATGTAAGTCACAATTGTACTATATCTCCTTTTTTACCATCTACACGTGAATGGAATCTTCTTAACGCATGTACTACTTCTGCCCAGTCATTAACTAGTTTCAAACAAAAGGATAAAACATACAAATGTACATGTATTACCCAGCTATTTTGGCTATAGAGATTGTAAGTATCAAGTCCTGCACACATGCAAAAGAAAAGTTGCGGCTCTCTTAACTGTCATCTATATCGTAAAAATAGTGTACATGATGAACATTGTAGCTGTGGTGAAAGAGAAGACGTATCTCATTTCCTCTTCCGCTGACCAAGACTTAATGCAGTACGATAATAATTCTTGATCAGCTACTGCGTATTTGCAGTTTAATAGTAGAAATACTTCTCTATGGGGACATCAATCATACGGTGCAAGAGAATACCACCATTTTCAAAATTGTACTCGAGTATATAAGACTAACAAAGCGTTTCATATAATATAACTATAAGGATTAAATCTCATCCATTCTATATCCTTTTTATTGACTGCATAAATTGTTCATGTACATGTACAGTCGAACCTCAATAGCTCGAACATCGATGACTCGTTAACCGTGGCTAATTCGAACTCGATTTTGAGTCCCCACGAAATTCTACCGATAGCTGAAGAAAGCAAATAATTAGGGAAATTTTATTATGAAATTGTATGTCATTGAGGCGATTCTAATGAGTACACTCAACATAAAATCATTTTGTAGAAAATCAAAAAGATTTCCCTAAATTATCGTTATTTGCTTCCTGAACTGGCGCCATGTTTAACCCTCAGTGGTTCGAACTACCCATATCTCAAACTAATTTCCATGGTCCCAAGGATGTTCGAGCCACTGAAGGTAGGCTGTATTGTGTATTGCAGTCTTTACGCGCATATTATACTAAACTGTATATATTTTGTTGTTTACATATGGTCAGATGACTCAAATTACTTGTAGGTCATTGTACCGATGATTCAAACTAAATCATGTTCTTATTTTGAATACCGTGAAGGTTTCCTTCTATACCACTTCTCTTCTACTTTTTCTTCTGAGTCGTCCTAAATATTCTTGATTCATCCATGCTATCGCTTGCCATAATTAACTTTCTTGTTATTTCTCCTTTTTTCTGACCTGACAGATTTCTCTGGTATTTGTTTCAATAATAAACTATGTATACTATCAACTTGAACTTAAAGTCAAGGTTAGCTGCTTGTATAGTCTAATGAAAATGTATTTTGGGAGGCAGATTTATATAAGTATTGACTTACTTCTGTCAAATGCATTGTCTTGTGTTTATGAATTTACTTGTTTTATATGTACAGTTTATTGAATAAAATACTGTTTACACCAAACAGTTGCTCTTAATCCTGATACACTTCCAGACACATATAATTGTTTGGTCCGAGTTTGGCTACTCTAACACATCACTGAATCAGTACGGAAATGCATGTAAGTAAACTCTCAACACTACCATGAACAAAGTTGAAGATTCGACTAAAACGGTAGAGTCAGACCAAACGAAAATCACTAGAAGAACTAGGCACATGACTTAGGTCAGACACAACATATTCCGAAGTAGAAATCAATGAAAAGAAATAATAATAACAGACTCGGTTTGAGTGAACATGTCATGAGGAACAGTGAAAACATGCAGTATTTCTCACTTCTCACGCCCCTAGCAGACCTACGCGGAGTTCTACATGATACCATAATCTAGCATTATACTGAAATACCAAACCAATGTTATGGCCTTCACAGAAATACTTACCGTCAGCTGCTGCGATCATAGAATAATCCAAAGAAGCAATATCTTCTTTTTCTTTTTTCTTTTTTGGAAATATTGATTTAAAGAGAACCATAAAAAGCAGACTTTGGTTGTGTTTCTTCATCACGAATAAAGAAAAAAAATATGCAACAACTCACAACTCTTCTAGAAACTGTTTAGGTATGAGTCGCTATTGGAGCTGCAGCCCCATCACCGTTGTGCAACTTAACCACGTAACATTTTGTCGCTCAGCATCTAAATACATACTGCCCGTATATACTAATTAATTTTCTTTTTGAATTGTTCCGAAATTTCTGTCGGTTTTGTTTAAGGTATCTTGTCAGAAATATTTACCTAATTGTAACTTGAACGGAAGTTTCTGTAATAGAGAATAAAAGCAGTAAAACGTGTAACAATCAAAAATCAAGTATTGTTTATCCAACAGGTGTTATGGCGTTTACTTACAGAGTCTCCCACAAAATATTTGCCACCATTTTCTTCCAAAGCTTTCTCAAACATCTTAAGAAATTTAGGATAAAGTACATCTGCCAAGTTATTGAGTAACTCTTTCTGAAATCAGAAAGTAACACGAGGTTCGTCTCATGCAGTCATCAATTATAAATTTCTATAATCGAGGTGTGCGCGAGCGAGCGCGCGTGGGTGTGCGCGGGTGGATATACAGTCGACTCTCGTTATCTTGAAGTCCAAGGGACTCTCAGAAATACTTCGAGATATCCGTACCTCGACATATCAGATTTGCAGAATTGAGGACAATATAAATCGAACCATCACATTTAACAACTGAATATGTAATTTGACACCTGGAGTTAGAGATATATTGAAAATATTGTGGAAAAGAGGAGAAATTGCTCCTTAGGAGCAATTTCTCCTCTTTTCCATAATATTTTGTTACCTATTGTTAGATTTCATGTTTAGACAGGGACTAGATTTTCACTTCGAGATAAGCGGTTATTCGAGATAAGCGAAGTCGAGATAACGAGAGTCGACTGTATTTTACCATGTCGGCAGAGTAAAAAAAAGGACGTTAGGATCTGAACAGGCTCTTCACTAATCGCCTACAGCATTACCGGATGAAATTTGGTCTATTAGCTACCAACCAAAGAGATGGCGAAGACTAAAATGCGTTTTATTTATTTATTTATTTATTTATTTATTATTCATTTATATATTTATTTTTTGTTTTTAAATTTTAAAGCAGTTTTAGACAGTACAAATATTTCCAGCAAAAATCAGTGTCTTTTTTCAAATGCATTTATAGACGATACTCTGAATTTGTATGTTTTTTTGTTGTTGTTTTTTTTTTTTTTTTTTTTTTTTTTTTTTTTTTGTTGTTGTTGTTTTTTGTTTGTTTTTTTTTTAATGCAAAAGTTAGAGAATAAAAAAAACAAGACATAAAATTCGAACCATATACGCTCTGCTGACTCCAAAATTTAGTGTCTGTGGACAAACCTTTTTAGCTTTGTCTTTCTCGTAGAATTCTTTAAGTATATCTTTATACAAATCTTCCGTCAAATCGTAAAATTGGTCTATCAATGCTAAGTCCCAACTTGTCTCTCCGACCAATCCTGAAAATATATTGAAGAATGACACAATTTCTATACATACCAGTGAGCTATTATGTTCCAAGAAAACTAACAACTTCTCAATAATGTCGTTTCGTTGTCGCTGCATGGCGTCAGGTAACATTGTTGTGACGTTGTGTGTCAATACCACTGTGTGTGGGTATTTCTTTCCCCTGAGTCATCTACAAGCATAAGGGGCATGGAGAGGACTGTATATTTCGAGTCATTTAAGAAATTAATTTATTGTGTTTTTTTCGAATTTCATTGATGTATGAGCGCAATGGGTCGCGTGCAAAGTGAATGAGCCCCGAAGGGGTTCATTCACTTTGCACGCAACCCACTGCGGTCATACCTCAATAAATTTCAGAAAAATCATGTTCATTACTTATATTTACATTATTTTTCTCTAGTACCTTGGCGAGATCTCCACATTACAGGCTGCATTAAGGGCAGGTGGATTTTATACTTGGATAGCTTAACACTGGCGACGTCATCACAACAGTAGCAGCGTCCAATCAAATCTCCGAAAGCGTTAGTTGTTTTGACGTCACGTCACTTCGCGTGATCCATTGCGTTCAGAAAGGAATGAACTACACTGGGTTCTATAGGTTTCTCTAAGAGTCTTAAATCGAAATTGTAAATATATATAAATATATGGGGTATTGAGATACTTTATATATTTTTCGGAGAGGGGGAGAAGGTACTTTTGAACTTTCCTGTTTGGTTTGCTTAAACCAGTTCCTTTTCAGAAGGAAAGCAAAACGATTTAACAGAGTTAGATTACGTTTAATTGTCTGGGTTATGCATTCTGATTAGATATGCTGTGTTATTAAAAGGAGGAGAAAAGACATCGAATGCTGTAACAATGTATATTTTTATCGAATAATATTCGAAGAAAAACTTTTGAGCTACTTAACTTCGTACTACACTGGAAGCACTTTATTTGAAACTATATACTCGGGCAGATCAGTTCCCAAGGATATTAAATGTACAGCACCAATCATGACGTTGCGGCGAGTTCGAAACGGCGCTGTTGAACCGTTTTGATGGCCGTTATGTTTTTATGTAGCACAGTGACAGAACAATATATGGACATTAACCAATAAACGTTTAGCGTCCCAAAATATAGACATTATCAGAAAGCGTAGACTCTAAATTCGGCGTTTGATTTTGGTATAAAGCCATGGCATCAGCATATTACAATAATCCCCCCAAAAAAGACATTTATTACCGTTTTATCACACTAAGTTATTGATGCACATTGAAAAAGCCTGTTGAAGCTTTATAAGAATAAATGCATTAACAGGGTTTATGCTATAGGTATTTATTTGATTCGCAACGGGGATAATGTACCATACCAAATACGCGTCAGACGAATACTCAAGATTAACTAGTGCTTTTGCTTAGTCTGATCAGAGTCTTCGCTGTCCGCTTTTAGAAGATTTTGATCTTTGGCTATCCACAGAACGCCCAGTGATGACAAATCAACCTGCGTGGATGCGCAGGCTAATCTGAATCTTCTCTGGGCGCACATAATATAAGATAAATTTTCTCACTTTTTTGCGTAGGCTGATCTTTCACTGGATGCACGTTAGATGGTTAATTTTCTTATATAAAGTTGTAAAATTGTTATAAAAGCAGCCTGTTATCAGGCTAAAGCCTTTGGGCAGATAATGGGGTCTCGGCTTGATACATCGGGCGATAACCAAAACACCATATGATATTCTCTAAATCTAAGGCTTACCGAATTCTTTTGCCAGGTATCTGGCAATCGCATAGCTTTGGGCGAGCTCTTTACCATCCACTTCCAGGATAGGAATCTGACCAAACTTTGTTTCTGGAAATGATAAAATGACCCATCAAGCATCATTAAAAATGTAAAGGCATTGGTGGAAATACAAATTAAAGACATTTTCACGGAACACAGCCCGTCTAAGGCCTCGAATAACAGTTAAATTGCACAATATGACACCATAAGACGGTAGTTCTTGAAAACATGTGCACTCGGTAGGCTGTGTTCCCCGTGATTGTGTATCTTCCTGGACATTTTCTGTACTATTTTACTGAATGAAAAAATGGTGAATAAATTCACTAGGTGCCAAGTCACAGGTCACACTCTAGCTCAAATACCGAAAGGAGGTACGAAATATAGGAACATACCCAACAAACACACAACATGGTTACAACGTCGATACAACGTCGTTGTAACGTAACGACGTTGCAGCGACGTTGTAACCACGTTGATGTGACGTTGTGTGTTTGCTGTGTATTCAGCTAAAACATACAGTAAAACCTCAGTGGCTCGAACATCTTTGGGACCATGGAAATTTATTCGAGACATGGGTAGTTCGAGCCACTGAGGGTTAATAATAGCTCCAGGTCAGGTAGCAAACGGGGATAATTTAGCAAAGTATTTGTGATCTTCTATACAATAACGGTATGTTGTGTTTATTTATTAGAATTGCCCCGATGAGGCCATTCTTATGAGTACACACAACATACAATGTCATGATGAAATAAGAAAAAATCCCCAGGTTTTTGTTTTCTTGAGCTATCGGAAGAATTTCGTTGCGATTCAAAATTGAATGATCCAAGGTTAACGATCCATCGGTGTTCGAGTCATCAGGGTTTTATTGTATAACTAAACCACTAGTCAAGTGACTAGCTCCTTTCCTACATGTGAGGCGATCACAAAGCTAGATAAGACAGATTTAAGACAAAAACAACACACTAAACAGGATGAAATCAAAATGATACCGCAGCTAGAAAACTAAAATAGAAGATGACCAGGAAGAGCCATAATGCTACCAACAGTCTTGTTATTATTATCTTGCTATTGTTAGGCCAACGAAGTATGAATCTCCATATTTTTGTAAACTGAAAATGAAATTTTAATTATCTCTGCAGGAACTGTTTTGTCGGTTTTGTCGTTGACCCCCCTTTTTATTTTATTTATTTATTTATTTATTTATTTATTTATTTTTTTATTTTTTTTTTTTTTTTTGGTGGACGCAGTAAAAATCATAATCAATCAACACCGACTATTCAAGAAAAATATTATCAAACATATTTGAAACAAAAGAAATACATTGCGAAGAGGTACAGTAGTCCTTTATTGCAGGATCTACTGCTGGTCATGATCTGTTTGAATCTCTCTGCAGGAATTGTCTTGTCGGTTTTGTCGTTGACAATGTTTTTTTTTTTTTTTTTTTTTTTTTTTTTTGGACGCAGTCACCATCCTGATAAATCAACACAGACTAGCCAAGAATGATAATATGAAAATAGGTTTAGCGTAAATGCGAGCACAGCACAGACCTATCTGTAGTCTCTTCAAAAGTCCTTCACCACAGCCAAAGAATGAATATCAGCATATAAAAATATATGTAAATCAATAATAATATTAAAAAGAATCAGCAAAAATATGTTCGTGACACTTATTGACACGCGTTTCTTGTCATTTCGTGACGCATATTAGTGAGAATAGTGGTATCTTCAAATCCGCCATAGTCAGTTCTGCAAACTTCCGATGACAACTTCCGGGAAGAAAAAGGAAGAAAATTGGTCAGAGCGATTTCTGTTGAAAGTATATATCGTTGTTTGTTACTTTTCCTTGATCATATTCTCTACCGCAGAGTTCACTTCGTTCGCGAAGCGCTGTGCGCGTCGCGAGCTGTGCTCGCTATTATCAAACATATTCGAAACAAAAGAAATACATTGTGAAGAAGTAGTCTTTTAATGCAAGATCTGCTGGTCATGATCTGTTTTCAGTTTGTTCAGGGCATGTGTGATTCACATATACCGGTAATTTAATGGGAATTGGCACAACATAAGAGGTGTTAACCATGTCTAAAAGGAAAGAAAATTCTTTCCGTTTAGGGTACTCTCTTTCAAGAAGATGCTTGGTGTCCAGGAAAGCAAACATGAAGTCACAAAAGATGTCTCGGTTGTAATGAATGGCAGAAACCTGCCACATTACGAATGCATGCCTATTCAAATATATTGAAAATTTTACCACCAAAAAGTGAAAAAAAAACAGATAAAAAGTTCTGTTCATATTTCTATTCAAAACATAGATAATGGGTACTCGTTAGAACCGCCTCGGCAAGGCGGTTCTAACGAGTACCCACAATCTATGTTTTTGAGCAGAAAGAAGAAAAACAATGTATGCCCTGTAAACCCCAGTTTTACATTATAAAAGTGGGGTTTAAGGGGGTCAAAATTATATAGGCATGTTTTCATGATGAAATGTATCTAGTCTCCTGAAGACAGGCTTTGGCTTGCGTCAGCTTGCTAGTACAGGTATTAAATAAGCCGAGCATTCAAATGTATTTGTATTTGTATGAAATACAGTGTTCTTCTACCTTTATGAATAGTAGTGTTCTATCTTCAATGAACTATACGTGTCTTCTGACTCTGTGAGATCTAGATATCTACTAAATGAAATATAACTGTCTATCAGCATCATGATGTACTCTTGTTACCTACCTCCCAGAAATATATTAAATTTGTTTGGTTTTCTTTCTCCCTGAAATATAGTTATCTTCTGTCCCAATGAAATATAGATCTCCTTTATCTCCATGAAACTATAGCAACCATCTATATTCATACTTTTGTTTTTTATCTCCTTGAAATATAGTTACCTTCTGTCCCCATAAAATATAGATGTCATTTATCCCCATGTAATATAGCAGCCATCTATATTAACTGTTTTGTTTTCTATCTCCCTGAAATATTGCTGATATGGAACAGGGATGCTCCACGTCTCCACGTAATGTAGCTGTCATCTATAGTCAACTGAATATAGTTGCCTTCTATCTCTATATTTGACTTCTATACTCACGAAACAGAGATGACATGCACCTTCAAATAATATAGCTCTCATCTACTGTCATGAAATATATTTATCTTTTCTATCCCCCTAAAATATAGTTATTATCTGTCCCCATGAAATAAAATACAATTGTTTCTATCCCCCACCTCCACCGCCAACATCCCCCGCCCCAATGAAATATAATACAGTTGCCTTCCGTCCCGATGAAATAAAATACAGTTGTCTTCTATCCCCATAAAATACAGATGTTCATTATGTATTATAGCCTATATTCTCAACATCCAGATAATATAGCCGTCATCTATCTTCAGGAAATATATTTTAGTTGTCTTCTATCCTCACGAAATATAGATGTTCATCCCATGTACTATAGCCACATCCCCCACTTCCATGTAATATAGCTGCCGTCTACCTTTAAGAAATGTATTTGTCTTCTTTTGCCCTGAAATAAAGACGCCTTCTAACTCCATGGAACAGAGATGACATCCATCTTGAAATAATATAGCTGTCATCTGCTTCCAAGAAATATATCTCTCCTATCTCCTAGAAACGCAGTTTTCTTCTATCCCACGAAACAAAATACAGTTTTCTTCTATCCGCTTGAAATACAGATGTTCATCTCTATCTACAATATTCATATCCTCCACCTCCATAAATAGCTGCCATCTATCTTCATGCAATATATTTATCTTCTATTTCCATGAAATACGTTGTCTTTTTATCCCCATGAAATATACATGTTCCTCTCCATGTACTATGGCCATATCCTCCACCTCCATGTAATATATGTAATATAGCTGTCATCTATCTTTATGAAATGTATTCATCTTCTATCCCCTTGAACTACATTTGTCTTCTATCCCCATGAAATAAAGTACAGATGTCTTCTATTCCCATGAAATATAGATGTTCACTCTATGTACTATAGCCTTATCCTCCACCTCAATATAATATAGCTGTCATATATATATCTTCATGAAATATATTTCTCTTATATCTTCCTGAAATACAGTAATCCCCATGAAATAAAATATTGTTGTTTTCTATTCCCATAAAATGTAGATGTTCATTTCCATGCACTATAGTCATATCTTCCGCCTCCATGTACTATAGCGGTATATATCTTCATAAAATATATTTATCTTCTATCAACCTGGTATATAGTACTCTCTTATCCCCACAGATACCCGCCATAGCTGATATCTATCGTCATGAAATATCTATTTTTGTAATCTATCTCCATGAAATATGATCGTCTTTTATTTTCAGTAAGTATGATTCGTCTATTGCCATGGAATTCTATTGTTGTTGTTTTTTTTGTGTGTGTGTTTTTATTTGTTTGTTTGTTGTTGTTTTTTATGTATTTTGTTTTATTTGTTGTTTTTTTGTTTGTTTTTGTTTTGTTTTTTTGTCCATTAGTCCTGATATGATTTTTGTTTGTGTTGAGGTTTTACGGCCCAGCCAACTAAATGGGGTCATGTCGAGCGCGGTCAGTTTACCTAACCACACTTTTACTGGGCAGGCTTAGTCCTCTAAGCGGTTAACCAGTGTTGTGCACATTCTTTCGCAAGAAACTGACAACTGCCCTTCTTGAATCAGCGGAAGGGAGAGAATGACCGTAGAAAATATTTCATCTCATATATCATCTTCATATATCATATATCATATATCTCCACGAAAGAATCGTTAAAATTTGCATAGAGTGATACGCAAATATGCTGAATTTTTTTGCTGAAAAAATGTGAGTAGCTTTTGCAGTGAAAAAGCTACTCACATTTTTTCAGCAAAAAATTATCAGAATATTGTGTATTGAATCCGCTAAAACAGTTAACTAAATGACCCTTAACGAGCTCGTTAAGCGAACGACGCTTTGAACAGCTGGGCCCAGGTTAATAGCTTTGGTGTGACTAAACAAATCACGCATGTAGTTTGATAATTTGTGTCTCGTATTCCGAATATTAAAGAAGCTACAACTATGTCTGACATTGAATAATAATAAAATACAAATTAAGTTACACTGAAAACCATACTTGTCGCACAGTATCAAGATTTGAGGTGAATGAATACACCTGGAGTTTGCCGCCATTTGCCACATCAATCCCCTTCTGAAAAGGGGTCTACTCTAACAGGGGAGCAATATCTTTGCTTTCAGAATAGATTCCTTTTCAGAAGGGAGAAATTACCAATTTGACAGCTCTGTTTCCCTTGAAAGTGTTTCAATTCCCCATGAGGGATCTGCATACACTTTGTAGAATTTTAGCCATCTAACAAGGGGTTGGGGGAATCATTTGTGCTTGTAACACTTGAACAACACTATTTTACTACCCATTATTTGTGTCTAAAATTGCTGGATGAGTGGCAAACAGAGTAAACTCTAATAAAACACGGCTTAATTATTATGAGCCGTCTAATCAGGATCTACATCTTTGCAAAAATTGTTTTGATCTGCAGAGCAGAAAGGATTAAACCTTCCTAGAATTCAAACAAGCCAATTCGACTACCGTCCGATATGTCTAAAATGTATCGATGGAATAGCAAATAGTGTAGAGCCTGCCTATTTGTTCATATATGCATGTCTGAATATTTAGGGTTAATACAGTACATCTACTGAAATTAGGAACTGTGGAATACTGTTAACGGGACATAAAACGACATAAAACGAACACTTAATTATATAAAAAGGAATAATGGATAGAAAAAGAGCTTACTTGGTTTGAGTTCGGGCCATTCCGATCCTCCATATTCAACCCTTCTATCTTCAAATTCGATCCCAGATACAAGAAACACGTATCTGATCAAATCACCTCTGCTCCGAAGGTCAAAATAAGTTAGTTTATAAAAAGGCATGGTTTTACAGTGCACTAGTACTCGTTTCAGTTAATGGAAATGAGACAACAAAAATTATAGTCTAAACAGAAAATGAGCATGACTTCAGTACACTAGTGCTCGTTTCAGTTAATCGAAATGAGATAATAAAGTTTAATCTGAACAGAAAAAGAAATGCAAATTTTATAAGTCAAAAAGGGTTGCCTTTGGAAACGAAGAACACAAAAATCACGAAATTCGGAGGCTCGGGACAACCTCATCCAGCCCAGTGGTATTTCGTAGTTCTCCCTATACACGTTTTTCTGGAGTACTTCCAACAGTAATTATCCTGGGCCGGAATTCTTTGTTGAAGTTTGTTTAAATCTTATATCATGATGATATTTTCAAATTTCAGTATCCTGTTGCTCCGGAGAAGTCCGTGTATATATTGAGTGCGCTAGCGCATCGAAAGTATACCCTATCCGACGGGTCATTCAGAGAAATAAAGCATAATACTTCTCCATGAAACTTATTTTTTAAGAAGCGCAGTAGTGCAGTGGTTATATCTTCTGGCTCCGAAGGGCTAGGCGCTACCGACAAAGCCGGCGTGGGTTAGAACCTCACTCATTCAAATTTGTTTGGTATATGTTTTGTTCTGTAGTAGTCAGCTGTTTTGTCATCTTTTCTGACACCACCGTCATCAAATTCTTGAACTGCTTTCACAAGTAATTCCTCCAATTGTCTGACATTTTCTTTTGTGACCATTTTGTCTCAAATATATGGAGAGGTTAATTTTTTGTTTTATGTTGTTTTCTTTTTAGGTAAATGTATCTTCTGAATGTTTAATACATCTTCTTTCGTTCAGTATATGCCTTAGAAGTACACCGAAAGACACAACTCGATAAGCAAAAGGATGTCAGTCGTATATACGAACGGCGAGAACCAACTGTGACCTACACATCACCACACACCGTTCAGGCTTTTTGCATTTGATGCATAAGTTCTACAATAGCCAGACAGTGTGTTTAGGAAGTGGTGCAGACTTTAACCAAACTGCTAATATCTAGTTATACCAGGACACATTTTCTGATTATTTTAGTTCATTTTTATCAGTCAGCTGAATCACTCTATGATAAAATGATTATATGGGTTACATGCATAATATAACGCTTACTTATCTATGTAACTACAAATGCACATGTATATCAAATGTGCGCTTCTTAGCCAAAACTCTAGATAAGACATTTTACCCAAAATATTGATATTTTTCTCATTTCTCCACAAAATCATATGCTGTATTATTCATTACAAATGCTTCATAGAGGCGCTTCAAATGAGTATCACAACATATGTTTTGTGGTTAGTAAGAATGTATTGCTAGCCCTGTTATCTACAGCTACGTAAAACTATAGCAGTTCATCATATAATTTGGGGAATGAGGAAAGAGTTTTTGGTTATTATGATTTTTTAACCCTTCTCTTGCTGAACACGACATGCCCTGTCTTACTGTCTTAGCAAACAGTTTAGATCCAGATCAGTTGAAGAAGCCAACTGACCTGGATCTGCACTGTTTGTTATTAAATGTGTTAATGTCTATATAAGAAAAAAACCGGATCAAGTAATCTGATTGGCTGGAAATTAGAAGTGGTCAATGCAAAATCCCGGTGGTTTACTCTACTGACCGTTCTAAGGCGGTGGTCCCGGTGTTAGTTTTACTCATTGTTGCTTTGTGGTTTATTCTACGAGGAGATTTGTTTTGTCTTACCTTTGTTATTTTGTTATTGTGTTCTTTCTAATCTTAGTGCTTTTTGTACGTTTGTTTGATTTGTGCTTGTTTGGTTTTGTCTGTTTTCTCTTCCTCTTGGTGTCTGGGAAGGGCTGCAGTTTGTAATTGGACTTTTCTCTTACCTTTTCTTTCAATCTATTCAGCAAGGCAAGGGTTAAGATACATTTATGATGTAGAAAAAATATTAAATAATAACCATCAAATTGGAAATTAGTTCAAAACTCACAAAGTCCCAAAAACCCGCTCAATAATGTAGATCCCTACAAATCCGTGCTTTTTACTATATAATACAGGGAAACACGGGGTTACTTATTACATGTACATGGACTTGTTGACATAATGCCGATTGTCCAGAATGTCGTGTGCAGCACTGACAGCCAATAATTATAAAACCGAACAACAAAGGACCTGACCCGGATTGTTTGACTGACTTTTTGTGTCCCTAGGAGCCATTATGGGTCCCGCAGATACATTTTCAGTCGGTAAGGCATAATATTTTTACGCTCAAACCAGAAAAAAAGACATATCCATTAACTTCTAAGTACTATATAATGAAATAAAGCTGAAAATCACAGCGAATGATAACCACCAGCAGAATCGCGGTGTGCCATCCTACAGACGAATAATTTCAGGGGCAAAATATCCAGAGAAATGTTTGGATTGTGCCATCATTGTAACAAATAACAATGGAGCCCGAAAAACGTAACACAGTTTTCCAAAAGCACGGGATGATGATTGTAAAGCGACAACAAAACGATCAAACTAGAAGAAAGTGCAAAATAAATACCGCCTAAGATTGGTCACAGTACAGTTTAGGGTTGGGGGCGAGGGAGAGGGCGGCTTAAAAATACCGCCTTACATTGGTCAACAGTACAGTTTATCAGAGGACAAACACAGAAATAAAATTAATATTAACTTTTTACCAATATGCAGAAAAAAAATAAGGTCTCGACTACAAACCAGTAGGTATAGGAAAAGATCACCAGAAAAAAAAAGAAAAAAATGAAAACGATGTGCCAGAGTATAGACGAATAAGATCAGCCACAATACTATAAAAAAAATCTATCACTGGTGTGAGGGGTAGATCGATAACATCCGTCCCGAGCATCACTATCTGGCTTCACCTAGGTAGGATGAGAATTTCTATCCCAGGGTTAAATCCCACAGTTAAATCCAGGATTTCCTTATCTGGTGCGCAAGAATAAAGAAGATGTCCTGGAAATGCCACAGAACATGCCCTACCAATCACACCAACCGGAAGAACATACCCTACCAATCATACCAAGCGGAAGAACATACCCTACCAATCACACCTACCGGAAGAACATACCCTACCAATCATACCAAGCGGAAGAACATACCCTACCAATCATACCAAGCGGAAGAACATACCCTACCAATCATACCAAGCGGAAGAACATACCCTACCAGTCATACCAAGCGGAAGAACATACCCTACCAATCATACCAACCGGAAGAACATACCCTACCAAGCGGAAGAACATACCCTACCAATCACACCAACCGGAAGAACATACCCTAGCACTCATACCAACCGGAAGAACATACCCTACCAATCATACCAACCGGAAGAACATACCCTACCAATCATACCAAGCGGAAGAACATACCCTACCAATCATACCAACCGGAAGAACATACCCTACCAATCATACCAAGCGGAAGAACATACCCTACCAATCATACCAAGCGGAAGAGAAAACAAACTATCACGGATAGTTCATACGTAACAAAATACCGAGTCCAAAGCAATCAAATCTATCTTCACTAACGAGGCGATCACAATACCAGACAGTGCCCACTTAACACAAGAATAAAACATTAAATAGGGCAACACACGGAAAAAAGTCCCGCAGCGAACAGCCACAAGGCCCACAAAGAACAAATAATACCAGGATCAAATTATCTAGAAAATATTTAAGAATGAGCCTTCATTGAATCCGAAGTGCCACCTGTGAAATTAACCAATTTATGCCTTGTGTCCCATAAAAATGATATATGCAAACAGTGCAGGCCCAGATCAGACGCCGCAGAACGCGGCGTCTGATCAGGGTCTAAACTGTTTTCATTATTTCATGAAGTAAACGAATTTCTGCAAAACAAGGTGATAATGAAAAAATGACCAGACACCCTTTCTATTATAAATGGGTCTGTCTAAAGAAATGAGGTAGAAAAGTCCATTCGGCATCAATGGATTAAAACGACAAAAGTGTTCATCACGAAAACATACCTACATAATTTTGACCCCCTTAAACCCCATCTTTATGCAGTAAAACTTGGGTTTACATGGGTATACATTATTTTTCTTATTTCTGCTCAAAACATAGATTGTGGGTACTCGTTAGAACCGCCTCGCCGAGGCGGTTCTAACGATACCCGCATTCTATATTTTGAGCAGAAATATGAAAAAAAAAAATCAGAATTTGTATCTGAAAACTTTCAGTTTTTGGTGGTGAAATTTTCACTATATTTGAATAAGTGTGTTTTCGTAATGTACCATTGATTTGGTTGATCACTAAGCATACGTTTTTCACATGACGTCAAGTTTGGCCCGCTTTAACCTGGAGACCACTGAAAGAAAAACTAGCAAACAGTGCAGACCCAGATCGTTCTCCACTGTTTGTAAATAGTTTAGCCATTTTTTCTAGGAATATCTAAATCACATAGCCTGACATACCTACAAATGAAATACGACTCTTCCAATATATAGTACGGGAGAGTTAATTCAGTTAAAATGGGTCTAAAATGGGTTAAAAAATAGAATTGACACGTTATATGCTGTCACTTTATAGCGATTAACTGAATTATTGAATTGTTCTGAAAAATCAGACTTACAAAAACTTCTGTAGTTAGTGTTCACTAGGGGTCCAATGGACCTTGTTGAGGAAGTTTTTCATATCAATGTTTTATTGGAAACTGAATTAGGATGTAGACGATACAGTTTAGAGATAACATACACGTAAACGTCTTACAAAGGTTTGCTACATCGATGGTCTTGGTTTAGAAGTTTAGCAGTTAGAAGTTGTTGTTTTTTTTTTTTTTTTTTTTTTTTTTTTTGTTTTTTTGTTGTTTTTTTTTTTTGCAGTCGTTAACTGTAACGTGACTAAACGTTGTCGTCTAAATATAGATATTTTATAACGCCAAAATCAAAGTCCTGTCGTTTGTCATAAATTTCAATTGTGTATATACCATTTTGACATTTCTAAGATATTAATAAAATGAAATCCACAAATGGAGCTTCTGCGTTAGTAAAATTTGCTTCATTTAGCGTAACGTCTCTAGTAGAATATTTTTTTATCAACCATTTACATGCGAACAATGGCTCGAACATCTTAGGGACTATGATCTGTTCTAGACAGGGTCGTTCGAGCCACTGAGGGTGAATCAAAACGCCAAGTCAGGAAGCAAATGATAGTCACTGTGATGATTTAGGGATTTATTTTCATCTTCTATAAAATATTGGTATATTGAGTGTACTCAGTAGAATCGCCTTGCTCAGATCGGTTTTCTTCAGAGAGTAATAAATTGATGTCGAATAGGGATTACTTGAGCAAATTTATCACTTTTACCAGGTCATACTAATGCTCATGTGTACGTGAAAAAAGTAGTCACTACGGCAATTTTTATCTAATTATAAACGACTTCCTTTTTTACAAATCATGACACTTTAACTTTAAATAAAAGTATGTACGATGTACATAGCCATAAACATTTGACTGAACTGTATTACATCCGTGCGTTCGGCGTATGCACCCACACGACAAAGTGAGAGGGAGAGAGAGAGAGAGAAGGGGGAGAGAGAGAGAGAGAATGCATACAATTATGAGGTAAGGACTTAAAAGGAAACGCACACACAGGAGAGAGAGAGAGAGAGAGAGAGAGAGAGAGAGAGAGAGAGAGAGAGAGATTGTTTTTCAGTTAGGGACTAACAGTTAATGTAATTATGCATAATAAAATGCATTTAATTCTAAACAAATATACACATTACATGTACATCAGTTTTTGTGGGTACAAATTATCAAACACGGTTGGATGTTAAAAATTTTATTGCATGTCCGTACAATTGTCATTACAAACAGTAAGGTTGTTGTTTCAAAGCAGCCGCGTCAAAGCAATTCTAGAAAAAGCAAACATCGATGTATCCACAGGAGTCGCCGTTGTCCGCATGAAGACACTTTGCATCCCCGGCTATCTAAATTGTGCCAAGTGAAGATTCAGATCAGCCTGTGCAAATGCGCAGGCTAATCTGAATCTTCACTGGGCGCACATTTCCAAAGATACGTTTTCTGAGGCTAGGCGCACATGTCCGAAGGTACACTTTCTCACGATGCGACACAGATATCTGTTTCAATTCACTTGATGCCGCTATACCCTAAGGATAGCCCGACACAGCTTATCTGTCTAAATATCAGTAGGTTTTCGGTTTTTTATATATTCGGCTAATTTTGGAACAGCTTCCACTCTTGCCCTGTGTGCCTTCAATTTCGGATAGGAATCTAGAAATGCGGGCGCTTTCATACAGGAGGTGTCAAAAGCGTTGTATATGGCCAAGTCCGCCATGGTTACCTGAAAAAAAAGAAACACACAAAAATATGTTACGATTGCCAGGAATTCACGCAACACAGCCTTCCCGAGGCACCAAAAGATGGGCAGATGAGGAACAAATATTGACCACACCACGCCTGGCATACGCAGACAGCGAAGGCCCATATCAGCCTACGCATCCGCGCAGGCTGATCAGGTCCTTCACTGTCCGCTAACAGAATCATTGGATACTACAGAATGTATGAATGGTTAGCATAGACCCGGATGATCAAAATCTGCGCATTTTGCTCATGTTTGATAGTATTTTGTCGCTTGACGCAGTCAAATTATGAAACCATCGACGCATAAAGAACTGTTACAGAGGAACAGCCTTGGAATGGTCAGTAGGAAAACTACTAGGGTAAAACTACATTAGTTTCATTCTTCAGATTCTAAGGGATTTAACCTTAAGGGTTAAATCCCTTAGAATCTGAAGAATGAAATCCCTTAGAATCTGAAGAATGAAACTAATGAGTAAAATATGTAGTTTTGTGTTTGTGTTGAGGTTTTACGGCCCAGTCAACTCAATAGGGGTAATGTCGAGCGCAGTCAGTTTACCTAACCACACTTTTCTGGGCAGGTCTTGTCCTCTAAGTGGTTAACCAGTATTGTGTACATTCTTTCAGAAATTGATAACTGCCCGCCTTGAATCAGTGGAAGGGAGTGGTGACCATAGAAATAAAAAAAAAAAAATGTAGCAAACATTTTCTTTTTTTTCAGAGAAAATAAGTCTTGACATTTTATGTGAATCATCTGCTTGGTAGATGATTCACATAAAATGCCAATACTTATTTTCTTTGAAAATAAAACGAAATATTTCAAAATGTTGTCTGCTACAGTTGTGATTGTCGCTTTAAGGTATTTAGCCTTGAAAATACTAATTGTAAATGTTAGCAGACTACGTTTTGAAATATTTTAGATTTCATAGCAAGTAAGGCTTGACACTCACTCTGAGACAATCTGAATAAGATGTCAAGCTTTATACATGTACAGACGACCCTCAATAGTTCGAACACCGATGGCCCGTTTACCATGGCTAATTCGAATTCGTTTTTGAGTCCCTACAAAAGTCTTCCGATAGCTCAAGATAACAAGTATTTTGGGACATTTTCTTACTTTATCATCAAATTGTATGATGCAGACGATTCAAATAAAATGCCAAGCCTTATTCTCTCAAAAAAATATTTCAAATAGCATCTGCTGTAGTTGTGATTAGCATTTTTAAAAGAACTAAATACAAAAAGTATGTTGCACATACATGGTAATCTCGGTGGTTATGCACTCAAAATCTTAATGTGAATTTCCGGCCATGACTTACGAGAAATCCAAATGTCAGCACTCGGGTAGGTCCTTCTCAGTTACTAATGTTTGGTTAATTTCATAGACATATTTTGAAAAATCGGACAAAGCTATTCCCAACAACTTTCATTTCAACTTTGTATTTCAACGTAGACGTAGGTTGCAATACGTCTGATTTGATATGTTAAATAAGTATTTTATAGCCCAAACAGCTGAAAATATCTTAATTTTGCACTGGCAAAAATCAAAACAGGAATATCGGACTACCCTTCTCCGGGTGAAATTAAATAAAAAAAAAACTAACCACTTGTTTTTTTTTCAAGCCCACACCTATCTCTTTCGACTAAGAAATGAAAGTTGCTGAGAATAGCATTGTCCAATTTTTCAAAATGATTTCTATGAAATTGACTAAGAATCAATAAATCAGGAGACCTTACCCATTTGTTGACATTTGGATGTCCCGCAAGTCATGGCCGGAAGTTCGTGTAAAGTTTTTGAGTGCATAACCACCGGCTACCCCTTAAGAGATTACTAGGTGTGTTGCAAGTAAATAAGAAAGCAGCACAATTTCTAAGGGCTAGATACTCGTTGTTTTACCAATGAAATTATGTTAAAATGTGTTTGTTTATTTTTTTATTTATTTATTTTTTTATTTTTTATTTTTTATTTTTTTTATTTATTTATTTTTTTTTTTATTTATTTATTTTTTTTTTGTGTATGTGTGTGTCACCATTACAGCATTATTTTCCAAGCTATATTTCCGTATAGGTATTCGCTTATTCCAAAATATATATGGAGATAACCAAAAAAAAATGTAGACTGGCACCAGTCCCTAGTGACGAAATGTAATAATAATAATAATAATAATAATAATAATTCTCTTTTATATAGACACTAAAATAAATTCTAACACAACTCTCGCATATAGTCAGTTGTAAGAAAACGTATTTCATTGTGCAACAACTCACTGGGCAGAAGACGTTGCGCGAAGCGTTTTATGACCTCTTGTTATTTTTTTTCTGATCTTACCTGTCATATCTTTGACGTTAAAACTTCGTTTTCCCGCATGAAATATGTTGTAACAACAAATAATTACGCGCGATACAGTCATATGAGTCAAGAGGGTCTTTTCAACAATGGCAAAAACTTGGGAGAATCTGGAGGAAATGAATGAGTTTTCTCCGCTTTTTAGTATATTAGAATCGAATAAGATCAGCTGTAGTGCGCGCATTGTTCAGTAATAATTCACTGTTTGGAGGTCAGTTGTAAGTAGATAAATCACTCGTACTTCGCGCTCGTGATTTGATCTACTTTACGGCTGACCTTCAAACAGTGAATTATTATTTAACAATTCACTGCTAGGGCTGATCTATTTCTGAAACAAAGACAATACTAACATGCTAACAATTTCAAGAAATGGGTTGTTCAAAACTAACGACATCGTTATCTAACGATTCGTTAAAATTTACATCGAGTGATACATGTACGCAAATATGCTGAAATTTTTTGCTGCAAAAATGTGAGTAGCTCAAAAGCTACTCACATTTTTTTCAGAAAAAATATCAGAATATTGTATTTTGACTCCACTAAAACAGTTAACGAAATGACCCTTAACGAGCTCATTAAGCTAACGACGCTTTGAACAACTGGGCCCTGGTCACTAATAATCAGGGCTTCATAATCTTAGCATGGTAATATTGTATTGGTTTTATTTGTGTCTATAACAAAGAATTATATACATTAATACATTTAGTCACAAGGTCCTGGAGCCAGTCTAAGAAAAAATCCACTACAATCAAGGAACGCAGTCCTCCTACGCCACCGGATAATGGTTTAAATGCCATTATTGCATAAAAAGCAGTGTCGCACGTTATTAACAGCCGTGCATTAACCGGCGAAAAGCGGTGTATTAACAAAGCAATTCACGCACTGTTAATGCACGGCTACGCAAATTTTAATATGACCGTACTGAGGCCACAGATTTGCTCCTGTTATGAGACTTGTACTGCCCGGCCCTAGAACGAGCCCTAGAAATGTTATTCCAGTCCGTGGAAATTGCGTTCGCGAGACATCGGTGAAAAGGCGAAACAAAATAGTGCAAAAGATAACTAGAAACGAAGCAAATGTTTTAATATTTTATGCAATAATAGCGACCGAACATGGTTTTTCAATGCGCTGACATTCGCCAGGGCCCTAGCGAGGTGTTGAAAACCGCGGCCTCCGGCCTCGGTTTTCAACACCTCCCTCGGGACCTGGCGAATGTTAATGCATGAAAAACCATGTTTGATCCCTATATAAAATGCTAGTACAATGTACCGAACAGCAATTCATCGTAAAAAAAAAAAAAAACTAACGACGAAGAACTGCAACAGAAATACTGCTTTTGGACGGTTCACAACACTACTTTTGTTGTAGTTGCTGTTGTTGTTGTCGTCGTCATCGTTGTTGTTGTACATATTGGCTCGGCTGAGTGGGGTAGGGTAGGTTATATAGGTTCAAATCTCGCACTAAATCTGTGATACATTACCAGTTACGCATAACTGTACAGTTCACCTTGCGATTCACTAACTCTCTGGGAGCAAATTATTTCCTTTAAGAGTAACCCCTATTTTGGAAGAGATACTCGGGAGAATTATTTAAGAATTACTGTGTGTGCGTAAAATAAAAACTTCCGTTCTGGCTACGTCACTGTAAAAGTGCAAGTACTTCACCTTTTATTATATTCTTGGCATTATGACCAACGTAACGAGGATAAAAACTGCCCTGTGTCAGTCTTTTAGGCTTTCTTACTTCTTTTGTGACCCTCAGATTACCAGGTGAATACTTACAGATTTTCCCACAAAATATGTTCCTCCATTTGCTTCTAGTTCTTTTTCAAAATTCTTGAGAAATTTAGGAAAAACTTCTTCTTCTAATTTCTTTTCAAGTTCTTTCTGAAATACGAGGATGAAGGAATAAATGTTATTTCATCTCAAAATTATAGACAACAACGTTGAAAATGTTAAAAGATACAAGGTGTGTTAGAACGCAAAATGTAGAAATGTAGAAATGTCTAACATTTTGCGTAGATAGGTCAGACATTTACATTTCAGCTCGACTAAACGGAATAAATACCGCTGTGTTTGTACATATTTATAACATTTAGTTTTATGTCATGAGGTGAGGGTCGGCTTAGTTCACAGTACAGTGATTTGCATTTTATGGGCGGATAAACGATGACAGTTACAAAAATAACTAGAAAAGTTTTTTTAGGAAACGAAATCCCCCTCCCCCACCCGCCCGACCCCGCCATAGTTGTCATTCTTGTCACACGTCGTCTCGTCCTGTTCTACATTTCTACCAAATATCATCAACATACTGTGAAGGCTATTTGAGTTACCGAGCGAACACGAAATCAATTTCAAATACAAGACGGGGAGATAACTCAGAAAGTAAGAATGCCAGCGTTGTCATTCTTATACGGAACACGTTGTGTCGTCTTGTTCTACATTTCTACCAAGTAAAATTAAAATTATCCAAAGGCTGTTGGCGTTACAGAGCAGACAGTAAACCAAATTCAAACACAAGAACGAGAGATAGCTCCAAAAGTAAAAAAGCCAGAGTTCTTATTCTTGTACGCAAAACGTCATCTTGTCCTTCTTTACATTTCTACCAAGTAGCATCAAAATATTTCGAAGGGTATTTCGTGTTACAGAGCTGACACAAAATCAAATTCAAACACAAGAAGGATAGATAACTAAAAAAAGAAGCCAGTTGTCGTTCTTGTACGTGACGCACCGTCTAGTTCTGTTCTAACTTCCTACCAAGTATCATAAAACGTAATTCAAAGGATATTTCTCTTACAGAGCGGACACGAAATCAATGCATAATCACTGTCCAATATAACAAAGGAGATAACGCCAAAAGTAAAAAAGGCAGAGTTGTCATTCTTGTACGCAACACGTTGTTATGTCTTGTTCTAGATTTCCACCAAAATACCATCAATATATTCTGAAGGGTATTCGAGTTACAGAGCGGACATGTAATCAATTTCAAAAACAAAGCAAAGGGAGATAAATCCAAAAGTAAGAAAGCCAGAGTTGTTATCCTTGTACGCAACACGTCCTCTAGTCTTATTCTAAATTACTACAAAGTATTATAAAAGTATTACGAAAGGTATTTGACTTACAAAGCGGACAAAAATCAATGCATAATCATTGTAAAATAAAACAAAGGTAGATAAAGCCAAAAGTAAGAAAGGCAGTGTTGTCATTTTTTGTACAAGACACGTCATCTAGTCCTTTTCTACATTTCTACAAAGTACCATAAAACATTCCGAAGGGTATTCGAGTTACAAAGCGGACACGAAATAAATTTCAAACAAAACATTGGATAACTCTAAAAGTAAGAAAGCCAGAGTTGTCATTATTGTACGCAACACGTTGTCTAGTCCTGTTCTACATTTTGCCGAGTATCATCAAACTATACCAAAGGGGTAGTCGACGTACAGAGCAGACATGAAATTAATGCATAATTGCTGTCCAATATAACAAAGGGAGACGACGCCAAAAGTAAGAACGGCAGGATTGTCATTCTTGTATGTGACACATCGTCTCGTCCTGTTCTACGTTTCTACCAAGTACCATCAAATATTCCGAAGGGTTTCAAGTTACAGAGCGGACATGAAATTTATTTCAAATAAAACAAAGGGAAATAACTCCAAAGTAAGAAAGCCAGAGTTGTCATTCTTGTATGCTTACATCGTCTCATCATATTCTACATTTCTTCCGAGTATCATCATAATATTCAAAGTTGAATTCAAGTTACAGAGCGGACAAGACGTTTTACACTGACACTGACGGGATAGAACACTATGTCACTATTCCCCCGCCCACCCCACACACACACACACCCCAACCACCCTTCGGTAGATTGGACATTATACATCTCAGATGGGGAGTGTAATACAACTACATACACTAGTGGAACCGTTTTCTACATCACTACATTTCTACATTTTACGTCAATATTGACCATATCGACGTAAAATGTAAAAAAAAAATGAAGTTCTACATTTTGCGTTGAAGCTAACGCCATTGAAATTCATACACGGACAATTAAAGGGTATGGATACTTGTTTGTTACTTGTTCGTCTGTCATTACTGACAATGACCAATCCTAATCAACTGTGTGATGTGTTATTATTTGTGTGTTCTAAGATGGCTGATGAGACCAATGTTAGCTCTAAACTGCCTGTTGCAGATAGAACAAGAGAGGTCTGAGGAAGAAAGTTCTGTTGGTGGTGCCTTAGCTCTGGTTTTCCGCTGTGCACATTTCTGCTCGGCTTCGCTGATTCTTTTTGCTTCGTATTCACCAGCTCCCCTTTTTATGAGGCCTCGCCACTTTGTACGATCTTGTGTAATCTGTTCCTATGACTCAGTTGGTATGTTGAAGTCTTTAAGGGAGGCTTTGAGGGTGTCCTTGTATCGCTTCTTCTGATCACCATGGGAGCGTTTCCTACTTGAAGTTCTCCATAGAGGATTTTCTTTGGCAAACGTTCATCAGGCATTCTGGTAACATGGCCTGTCCATCTTAACTGTGCCAATTTCAGAAGAGTATGTATACTCTGCATCCCTGCCCTTTTCAGGACTTCTGTGTCTGGAATCCTGTCTTGCCACTTGTGATGCTAGCATTGTGGTCACCGTCTTCAAAAGCTGCCTTTTTTGCTTTCTATTTTAGTAGTTGTGTTGTGATGCTAGCATTTTGGTCCCTTTCAACGGCTGCCCATGTTGCTTTCTGTTTACTGTTGTATTAAGAATAGCATCGGGACCCAGGGTGAAGTTGGTCGTAAAAGTGCTTTAAATCCCCAGTTGTTTATTCTACTGAACGTTCTAAGGCGGTGGTCCCGGTGTTAGTTCTACTTTTTGTTGCATTGTGGTTTATTCTACGAGGTGATTTGTTTAAAGTCTTGCCTTGTGTTAATTTGTTATTGTATTTTTCAGTCCTTTTAGCATTGCGATTACCTCGGTTGGGGAAGAGAGAGCTAACTTAGTGCTTTTCGTACGTCTGTTCGATTTGCGCTTGTTTGGTTTTGTCTGTTTCCTCTTCCTCTTGGTGTCTGGCATGGGCTGCGGCTAGTGATTGTGGCACTCCCTGGACTTTTCTCTTACCCTTTTTTAGACTGCTGTAAATGTTCTCGTACATGTCCATTAATAGCCTCTAGAGAAAACATCAAAATTATAAGTTCGTTTTCCACAAAACACCATTATCCAGCCTAGAACATTTTTATACGTTCAAGAACGTGTTTTCTTTCAAGCTGCAACTATAATTGAAAAGTTGAAATTATAGGAATATTATAGTGCTGTTTCACTTTTTTTTATTTAAAAATAAAAAAATATATCAGATGTTATAGAAGATTGGGGTGACTTTGAAAGTGAACCTGACCTTGACATAGCTTCAGCTACTCAGTTATTTTCTATTCCAACTCAGACATTATTATTTGACAGTCAGGATTTGACACTTCATAGAAGAATATTTCGAATCACAGTGGACGTGTTACTTGCTGTACTACTCTATACAATAATGGATTTGACGATAAAGCAGTGACAAGTCGATCATGGCATATAAGCAGTGCAGCCAATGTGTACAAGAGAGAATTAACGCCGATGTTAAAGGGAAAACAAGGTAAGATAAAAGTCCAGGGAGTGCCACAATCACAAACCACAGCCCTTCCCAGACATCAAGAGGAAGAGGACTAAGTGAAAGTTACTTGCTACTCCGCCGTCAATTAAGATTGAAACACAAAGTGCCACAAACGATTCAGAAATTTTGAAAACACCCGATGATTGTAAGCCTTCAGTGGCACAAAATTATGTTGATAATGTAAGGAATGATGAGAATTTGTCTTCTAATGTGGGTTCAGATGATATATGTGTATTTCAGTTACTGCCTGGTGTGTATAAAATCATTTTAATCAAGGGAAATAAAAAGATAAAACAATGAACCTATAAAACTATGACATTGACATTACAAGAATTACCTTGTTAAAATGTACCATACACCAATGGTCAATACAAACTGAACAGTAAGAGAATTTTATGACCCTAATTATCTTTCATTTAGTCTACAGGCAGCTCAGAGTCTTAATTTAAGACAAATATGATGAATAAGTTTCATGACCAGGGACACTGTTTTTCTTTTTGTTTTATCTTGTTGTTTTTTGTTTGTTTGTTTGTTTGTTTGTGTGTGTGTGTGTGTTCTAAAAGTTCTGTAATTGTGTTTATCTATTGTATTAAATAATAAAACTGTATGCTTTGTAATATATTCTCTTTGTTTAACAGCTGTTTTTTCCTGGTAATATCAATGGGATGCAGCAGAACAAGAATGGAAGACCATGAATAAACTAATAGTCATTAAACTAGCCATGGTCATTTTTTTCTTACAGATACTGAAGAAAGTTTTATTACTTTCAGTCAATCAGAAGCATTTTAGCTGAATGATATGTTAAGACTTTTTTCTTAATGGCTAAGAAATTCTCTTAGTGGTTAAGAAACACTCTTCAAAACATAGTAAGGCTAAAGTATTGCTTCTGATTGGCTGGAAGATAGGACATTTTCAAAACTGCAGTCTAATTATCGTTTCTGTTCCTGGCTTTTTGTTTTCAAATATTTACCGCAAAATTAATTTTACGACCAAAAATGGGTCTGACCTAGAGAACTTTTACAGTAAACTGGGTCTTTTGATATACATATATAGTGCTTTTTATCACGAATGTTTAGTTATTGATGACCCATAACAATACTTTGAAAATTTCAGAAATCTTGAACAAGTAGAACTTGCTTAAAACCTGTATTCAAAGTACCTATCCTGTCGATGTTTGCATATTTTTAGTATTGGAAAAAATGAAGATATTTGATCTTTTAAAACCAATGACTAGAATAAAAAAGTGTGGTTTAGTAGTTACGACAAATGGTTTTGCATTAAATCATACTAATCGTTTGTAAATTTACTTCTTCTGTGTACAGTGCCAAGCAAAAAACTACTTTCCGAAAGATTTCGAAAGAAATGAAGTAACGGACGTTACAGTAAAACTTCATTAACTCGAACACCGATAGCTCGTTTACCGTGTAAGAAGAAGAAGAAAAAAAAAAGATGAAGAAAACGAACATCATAGGCCATCATACAAACGAACAAGAAGTCGATAACCATAGTCACTTGGCGATTCACGAGATTACACCACATTGGAGTTGTTCGAGATGACTAGAACACGAATACTTCTTGCCGCAAAACGCATTTTTGGAAAATCCAAGAAAGATAAATGAAAAAGGATTCTGTTAGTGCACTACCTTCAGCGTCGCAGTGACGCTTTGACCTTGTTCGTCATCACTGAAGTAACATTTCTCGTCAGTGGCCAAGTGATTTCTGGGGCATCGATTTTATCTTACATGTGTAGATTTTTTTATTGTCTGTATCGCTAATATGGTGCTAAAATTATAGCCCACGGGGGTGGGCCGGTGGGGGGATTGGGCAAAGGAGCATTTAGAAGAGGTTGACTGACTCCCTTTATGAGACACAATGTACACATTAAAGAAGAGAGATACAGGCTAAGGTTAAGACAGAGGCTGGGCAAGGTTAAAGGAATCTGCCAGACTTAACGATGAAATCTTGCACCTGTACAAAGAGTGATTCATTTTCTTGCTTGGTGAGGTTTTCCGTTCCAAATAAGAGAACTTTGACGGTATAGATATGGAGATCCCCGAGTAAGCATCTTATCGAACTTCATTATAGTTTGGGCAGCTAAAGAAGAAGTGAGCAGCACTTTCAAAATGTCCACACTGACAAGAAGGACTTGGAACTATATGCTTACAATATAAGTCAGAATTGAGGGAACTACATCCCATTCTAAGTCTTGCTTGGAGGATTTGACCTTTGCGCGTACCAGAATTGAAATATTTAGGAGGTGTGTGTAAGTCCCTGTTCAAACGAAATTTGAATGCTGCTACAGACGATGCCTGTTGTACTTCACTGGGGAGGCTGTTCCATGCACGAATAGTTGATGGAAAGAAGGAATCAAGAAACAGGTTACCATTCGCTCTGTAGTTCTGGATATGCCCAGAGTTTCGAAGACTATATGTTCTTATTTCTTGTAAAGTAGGAGGGACGAGGTCAGAGAAATAGTTTAGTATGAGAACATGTAAAATTTTATAGAATATTACTAGCTTATGTTTGTTTCGTAGAAACTGGAGTGACTCACATCCAAGCTCAAAGAAAAGTATTTCAGTGTTACAGAGTTTGGTCGCACCGGTTATTATTCTGGCTGCCTCTATGTGAATAGCATCTAATTGTATTTTGGTTGCGATGGTGCAGTTGTCCTATACAGAATCACTATATTCAAGAAGAGGACGTATGCATGCTATATACATTTTTTCTAATGACTTCCTACTTAATCTAAACCTAAGCGCTCGCAAGAGATTCCCTAGGAAATTCTTACGATAGCTAAAAACCAATATTTAGGGAGATTTTAGGAGCCGTTCCTATTTAATCATGAAAATGTATACTGTGTGTGTACTGATCGAGGCGATTCTAATGAATTCACTCAACATACTACTATTTTAAAGAAGATTTAATAGACATTCCTAACTCGTCCCCTTTTGCCTCCTGACCTGGCGCTATGATTAACCCTTAATGGCTCGAGCTATATGCACCCATGCCAAGAAAAGTAATCTATAGTTTCAAAGATGTTCGAGCCATTAAAACTTGACTGTAGTGTGGAATTTTAAAATCATGAATTTATGGCAGAATCGAAAACAAAATCTTGGTTTTTGTATGCTGCACTTGCAAATTAAGTTTATGAAAACTAACCTTCTTTCCTTCATCTTTCTCAAAGACGAACTTGACCACTTCTTCAAACAAGTCATTCGTTAGATCCAAAAGCTGGTCGATACAAGCCGACTCCCAGTTCGTCTTGCCAGCCAATCCTATAAAGTACAGAACGTATTTTCACAACTTTTTAACGTACAAAATCTAAAAAAAAAACAAAAAAACATTGTTCTGTCATACATCAAATGGGCCGCGTCATGCAAAAAAAATGTCTTACGGCATATGAGGAGCGGATAACGAAGGCCCAGATCAGCCTGCGCATCCGTGCAGTCTGATTAAGGACTTCGCTGTCCGCGAAAAGAATCATCGGATACTATTGAATGTATCAATGGAAAGCAAATGCCCGGATGAGACTTTGCACATGCTTGGGATAAATCTGAATCTGTGCATTTTGCGCATGCTCGAAGGCACTATGTCAAATTAGAACTAGGATAATTTAATAAGTACATGTACAAATAGATCACTTCTACAGCTTTGCTTTGGAAGCCGGCTTTTTATGACTTTCACGAAGTTACGTAAGTACGTCGTGGTTAGTGTCTGAATGGTCGACAGCGATGCTCAACTTTGCGAATGACCCGGCAAACGCTACCTTTGGAGACAACGGTCGGATGAGAAATGACAATACCATCATATCCGAATTCTGGTACGGGAGAGTAGCAGGGATAGGCGTCCCTGAAAGCATTGTAGAGGCACCTTTCCCGGGGTCTGCAGGGAGGGCAGCGTTGGTGACTTCGGGGCGAAGTCAAAAGAAGAGAAAGAGAAAGGTAGATGAATGAGTACACAGATACACTTCTTCAACAGTCGCACAGTATCGTCAGAATCTTCACTTGGCATATTTTGGAAAGCCAAGGATGCAAAGTTTTTTCGTGCGAAAAAAGAAGACTGAACAGACTGCGCGGATACGCAAGCTGATTTGAGTCTTCGTCGAGACTCAATTAATCTTCATTGCCTTGGAATGCATTTAAAAGTAGAGTATGCTGAGCAAATGACAAGCCGCTGAGCCAATTAGGCTAAATCTTTACTTGAATATTAATTAGGTACTCTGAAAACGGATTATGACAATACTCTTATATTTAATCAGAACGCCTCCAAGATCTATTAAATTTTTATGCAAATGATGAACAGCATTTTGCACTTTGGTCTAAGCCCCATTTAGATCATAGAAGAGAAGCACAGGCTTTCAACGATCATTACAACCATCAATATAAAGAGGTGCATACGGCTATAATATAGGGTTATTGCACTGATATTGGCGAATTATTGTCCCGAGTTGGGACACCGAAGACGCGAGCTTGCGAGCGTTCGTGGATATCCCAACGAAGGGCAATATTCACCAACATCAGTGCAATAACTCTTTTATTATATAGCTATAAATAGTTCTACTCGATTAAATGCTTTACAGACAAAACTTTCTAAAAAAATTCTTTGTCTGAAAGCCATTCTAGCAACATTGCGAAATTGATATTACGAAAGCGATATCATTTTGCACTAGTGCGATATCATGTCTCATACATGTATAACGGTAACATTCGAAGGCATCCGAATAAGCCTGCAATATCAAGTAAGCGTGCCGATATCGTGTGATATCAGCACGCCTGCTCCACGGATTTTATCGCATATTTTTAATTAATATTAATAGCTATATAATAAATGCTGTTGCCCAGCCCCAAGCAAATGGTGGCTGTACAGTTGAGGATAAGAGGAGAAACATGCTCTTGCTAATTTCATGGCCATTTTATTAATTTTTGAAAATTAATATTAAGCTGTACAATTTAATAATTAATTTAAACGAATTATAATTTCATTAATAAAGATATAAGTATGTAGTTTTCATATTCATTGCAATGCATTATGATAAGTAAATAAATTAAAAAATCACAGAAGTCTAAAAATGTCCCTTCTAGCCTATATTGTGTCTTTAACTCTTTCAATGCCTTAGGCGATAATAATAGACTTTTGCAAACAGTGTAGATCCAGATGAGACCGTCTCATCAAGATCTACGCTGTTTGATATTCAGTCTTTCAACATTACATATAAACTTCTTTCCAATCGACAGCTTGTTAAAACAAACAACAGGAACAAAGCAAACGATAAATGTAGTCTGAAATTTGCGCCGTAAGAGTTAAGGATTTACCAATTAACCTTTAAGACTCTCTAGGCTAATTCAGCACACGACAAATTGATGATATTTTTCAAAAGAAAATAGGTGTTGACATTTGATGCAAGTTGTTTTCAAGGAGATAATTTGCAAGAAATGACAAAGCCCGTTTTCTAGGAAAAGTAAGTAAACATATTTCAAAACTTTGTATGCGGTATTTTACCTAGCATGTTAAATAAGCTACATTGTATAATCTTACCAAATTCCCTGGCCAGGTATCTTGCAATAGCACAACTTTGTGCCAACTCTTTACCATCAACTTCTAATATAGGAAGTTGTCCGAATTTGGTTTCTGAAAAATAGACAAATCCCGTCTGAACAATAAAAAGCCAGTCAGGGCATTACAGTAGCTACTCACATTACGTTAACGCGTCTATGTATAGTGTTTACTTCTTGAACATAGCTCTTGATAAAACAATTTTAATCTATTTATGCCGGGTGAACTCTTTTATCTTTCCTCTTTAGACCGGTCCATTTCCAATAGGGGTGTGTCTGGTTAGTTCTTATTATTACAATGACACACTCCTATTGGAAATGGACAGGTCCAAAGTGATAGAGCCGTGCGGATACTTCTATCTTAACTCTTTGGACCGGTCCATTTGCAATAGGAGTATGTCTGCTTGTGGAGCGCTGTGGTGCAGTGGTAAAGCATCGGACTCGAGATCGAGAGGTACCGGGTTCGATCCCCACTAACAGCAAGTGTTGTTTCCTTGAGCAAGAGACTTTATCCACATTGCTTAGTACTGGTTCCTACCCAGGAAAAAAAAGAGGGCCACATGGAAGATTAGTACTAGATTACTAAATGTGTTACCCTCTATAAATAAAGTCGATTATTATTATTATTATTTATTATTAGTTCTTATTATTACAGTAACACACTCCTATTGGAAATGGACCGGTCCAAAGTGATAGAGTCGTGTGGACACTTCTATCATAACGCTTTGGACCGGTCAATTTCCATTAGGAGTGTGTCTGGTTAGTTTTTATTATTACAATGACAAACTCCTATTGGAAATGGACCGGTTCAAAGTGATAGAGCCGTGTGGACACTTTTATCTTAACGCTTTGGACCGGTCCATTTCTAATAGGAGTGTGTCTGGTTAGTTTTTATTATTACAATGACACACTCCTATTGAAAACGGACCGGTCCAAAGAGATAGAGCCGTATGGACTATTCTATCTTTAGAATCAGAATCAGAATTTTTACAGGTGATACGAGTACGTCTAATTATATACATTCACCAGGACCAATGATATAGGAAATTAGTCCCTAGCTCTCACCAGAGAGGTAAACCTAGCCACACCATCCTCTACACCTTCAGTGGAGGTAATAATTGAATCTGGAAGGGCATTCAAATCTCTGATTGTTTGAGGGAAAAATGAGCCTTTGTAAATGTCAGTTCTTGTAGCGGGGGTCTGAAAAGTCAATGAGTGACGATTTCTACTGTGCCTAATTGGGGGATAAGATTATCTGTTGGAATGCTGGCAACACTCTTTACACCTTTGTACAAAAGAATCAGTCGACTGTCTCTCCTCTTTTTCTTGAGAGACTCTCATTTTAGTTTTTCCAGTATGCCAGTTATACTCCCAGTTTGATTTAAACATATTTTATTTCACAAAGTATACATGAGTCAAATATTATGCTGTGAGAATACAAATAAAGGATCAGAACGAAAGCAATGGTGCTTATTTAGTTCTTTTCCTTATATAATAACAGCTGTGAGAAGAAGGCGAAGATCATACTCTGAGTTAATGGAACTGTATCTTAATAACTGTACATATGCAGTCAAACAAACTATACAAACTAAGTTTTGTAATAAGTTTCAAGTACTGAGGTTATTATGTCAGTATAAAAAGGTTTAGAAAAGCAACAGTAAAGAAAAAACATGGATATACTTCAGTATTGTGTATTGAGAGAGAGAGAGAGAGAGAGAGAGGCGAAGAAGGGGCTGCCCAATTGTAACGTTTAAAAACAAACAAAACTAGCCGTGTGTCAAGTTTGACGAGTATAGTTTTATAAATTCTTAGGATTACTGCACAACAGTGAATCTCTTGGAAACGATTATGTACTTATGGACTTTCTCAAATATTTTCTCATTTGTATCAAAGGACAGTTTAGTATCACCGAAGGGAAGTAGATAAAGAGAGATTTCCTTGTACTGTGCAACTGCATCAAAAAGCTCAGTCCGCGATTTCCGATAGTAGAGACATTGAAAAAAGAACTGATAGGTAGTCTCGATCTCGCCGCAGCGGCATAATGGGAAATCAGTGATATTCTTTAGAAAAAGATCATAGTCCAGTGCACTGCAATTCGTTCTTAAGCGGGTGTGAAGAATTTGTGCATACCTTTTACCTGTGTGGAAGTACTTTGGTAAAAATATATTGACTCTGTTGAGGTTGTGTTTAAAAGAAACAACTGATTCTGATTGAGTGATGTCAGAAGGTAGATTGTTCCACTCCCTCACTGTTGAAGGAAGAAACTAATTGTAATAATTGTTAGATCTGGCCTTTACAGTTTGGAGAGTGTGAGAGTTTCTAAGATTGTATCGTGAAACGCTACTAACAGTCTGAGGTACTAAGTCAGAAAGATATGGAGGAGTCAAATTGGTCAAATTTGTGGAATATTCATCCGTATATATCAATCCATTACTTCCCAGAGGTGGAATTTGAGTGTCAGCATTCTATAATGGATTATAGAGTAGACCACCAGCTTTAGAAGAAAGAGATTCAGATTTTAATTTAGCGGAGATTTTGTCGTAAAATGCCCTTTTTGAGTCGCGAAGGACCGATATAGTCTTATTTCTTGGCATTTTGAATTTAGCCCAGTGTGATGTTAAGTTTGTCCATTTAGCTTTTCTGTATGCCCTTTTATGTTTTTCTATATATCTTTTTAGGTAAGAGGTAAGCCATGGTGGGTTTATGGTCTTACCCTAATACTTTTATTTGGTATACAATCTTTGGCTAGCGATATTATATGCGTAGTTATATTCTGAGCGTTAGTGTCTATATCCTGGTCATGTAAAGTGGCCCAGCCAGTAGCAGCCGCTTTGCTTCTTACAATGTAACAGATCATAGTTACCTTGCTCATAATACCAAATGTGACGTCTGTATGATTTAAGTTTAGGTGTAGAAAATTTAAAAATGCCATATATTAGAAAGTGGTATCGCACTTCTTGTTTTTTTTTTTTTTTTTTTTTTTTTTTTTTTTTTTTTTGTTGTTGTTGTTTTTTTTTTTTGTTTTGTTTTTTGTTTTTTATGTGTGTGTGTGTGTGTGTGTGTGTGTGTGGTGTGTGTGTGTGTGTGTGTGTGTGTGTGTGTGTGTGTGTGTGTGTGTTAAAAAAGGATCAGCGACACCACTAAGAATTAAATATTTCTTATTACTGACAAGTAGGATGTCCAGTAGTGAGGATGAATGCTCAGTATAATGCGTTGGTTGGTTTATGGATTGGAACAACGCAAAATGATTACATAATGACTCGAATTTGCATATAGTCTGTTGGTTTAATAAATTAAAATTGAAGTCACCAGTTACAATAAAATCATTTTTGCCAGCGTCTATTGCTAGATGTAAGGAACCTTTAATAGAAGCGTAGTATGTAGAGTCAGAGTTAGGTGGTCTGTAGTAAACATCATATAAGGCATTTTTGTGTTGTTTGCAATTTCAATCCATAAGCATTCAATTCCTTGTGGTTCGAGATCGCGTCTGCATCTGTAGTGTAAATATTCCTTGACATACAAAATGACACCACCATGCGCATCGTCAACACGATCCTTGCGTTCGGGTTTGCTATATGATTTTAATACAAGACCGTCGGTAGCTACAGAGGAACTGAGCCAGGTTTCAGTGAAGGGGCTAGGTATCAAATTCTACTAGTTCCGCATGGAAGATGTCCAGTTTGGGGGCTAAGCTCTGAACATTATAAAGTACGAACGAAAGGTGGTGGCTAAGGTTTATAGAGTCGAAGACAGTAGTGGATAAACTAGATGAAGAGCTAGAGACACTTCTGAATGATGCTATTAACAATGGTCCTGGATGCTGGTTTACATCCCCTGAGATGATCAATAGGATCAATAGCCATGTTGCTGGTAAGGTAAGAGAAAGCCAGGGCCTAGTTGTTCAAAGCTAACGACATCGTTAGTTAACGATTCGTTAAAATTTACATCGAGTGATATGCAAATATGCTGAAATTTTTTCAGCAAAAAATATCAGAATATTGTATATTGAATCTGCTAAAACAGTTAACGAAATGACCCTTAACGAGCTCGTGAAGCTAACGACGCTTTGAACAACTGTGCCTAGAGAATCAGATTTGTTGTGAACGCAACATTAGTTTGAAATATTCTACCTCGTGGCACATGTTTGGAAAAGTTGGTCGGGGTAGTCTTAGTTACTAGTAGGCAATTACATGTATCTTGCAAGAATGTTAAGATTGAGAAGGTAGGTATGAGCTGGTTATTTAATACTGTTATATAACAGGGTGTTCAATTATTTTAAACATCATGTTTACTATGTTTCCATAAATAGCTTTATTTACTATGTTTCCAAAAATAACTTTCTAGAAAAATATGTTTACAATAATATGATGTTTATATTCTTGATTCTGGACTGAGTTATTTTTGGCATATCATGGAATATTTGGAAGTTTCTTGAAGGAACCTAGAAAATAAGAGATGCTTGTAGTAAATTCTTTTTCTAGAACGGTCTTTGATAATATATAAGGAGAGAAGATTTTCATCTGGGCATCTTTGTATACTTTCACTGGAAATTATTCTATACTGGATTACTTTAATATTTTATTCTGGACTTAAATTCTGAATTCAGGAACTTTAAATTGTGGGATCAGAAACTGATATTTAAAGGATTTGTTTTATAAATTCTTGTGAATTATTTTTGAGGGACTTTGTGACATAAACTTGACAGGTACTGTTCACTTACATTCTTTTGTTTTGAATCTTATCTTATTTTTTGTGAATAAATATTGTTAATAATTTAAAGCTTGTTGCTGGTTTCACTTTCATTTCTTTCTCGTTACGCCTGGTTCGTAACAATACAAATAATATGATAAGATGCAATAAGCCTGAGAAACGGCACATGCGATGATAAATCGGTATGACAGCACTTTATTGCTTACTCCTGCTACATATCATGTGATTGATTGTGGAGAGCGACAACAGGAACAAAGTAAGTACTGTCACACCAAAACGTAAACAGGTTGCTTTTCTGGTGTTTTGAAACATTACTTGTCGATTCAACGAAACAGCGTCGATTCAACGTTGATTCAACATCCATACGTCCAGTCAAATTTAAATCGAAGTTGTTTCATCATTGTGTGCCCGCTGGTTGGACATTTGTGCAGTAAGACCAGCGCATTCATTATCAACTTGCAAAACCAGTGAACACTCTTGAATGCCGAAGTATTACATTTATGTACAATTTGAGTACATGTAATGTATGTGAGGTCTCTAAATAAACATACTTCGCATTATCTATGTCAACAAACACTGGTCAACGTGGACACCTAACAATGTTGATGAGTCATTCAAAAACCCGTCTTACACCCATTGAATAGATTAACCTTTACCTTGCGTTTTTCTAGGCAAATTTAGCAGAAGCCTAACTGATGATATCGTTTGCTTGTTTTTTCCAGAAAATGGGCTCTGAATTTTCATGCGAGACAATTTGCATGAAATGTCAAAGTTAATATTTCGGCATGCTAAATGTTAAATGGAATCGTCGGAACAACGTTTTCACCCTAAGTTATCGGACACCCAGGTCAGCGAAAAAGGTATAGACCCAGTTAAGACGAGGTGTCTGATCAGGGTCTACATTGTGTGTCATTCGTGATAAAATGACTAGTTCAAGAAATTATAGGACTTGTGTGGTAAGGAGAAAAGGTGTCCAAATATGTAGGGTAAAAATATAAGGATAATGAGTAAAGGTATCCGAATATTTAGGTTATTTCCGGTAAAACTGCACACTTGACCTGCCTGGTCAATATAAACAGGTGGTCTGATCAATTCGCGGTACGAATATAACGCTGTGTGGTACTTATTCTTTACCACTCTCTGGGAAAATTCAGCAGGCGACAAATTGATATTTTCTTCTTTTTTTTCCTTATAAAACAGATTTCACATTTTATGCAAATTGTCTCCGATGGAGACAAATTGCATGAAATGTGAAATCCTATTTTCTAGAAAAAAAAATAATAATAAAATGTTTCAAAATGTAGTCTGCTGAACATTTTACCGGCATGCTAAGCATTAATATACGTTAACAGCTTGACCGAATGTTTCTCCTCGCCACATAAGATTTTAATAATCCTTTTAACAATATTTTCTTAAACTTTCGACATAGATTAACATAGTTTTTTTATTTAGCCAAAGTATTCAAACATTTAAATTCCTTACCATACTGGTCCTAAACATTTAACAACGCCTTTAAACAACCAATTATTGTGTCTAACGTCCACTGGATGTGCAGCAAAACGTTTAGACCCAGATAAGACGCCGCGTTGTGCGGCGTCTGATCAGGGTCTACACTGTTTGTGCAAGCCTGTCTGCCCGAATACTAAGGTAAATGCAATGTTAAACAAGGCTTCGTCCGATCAGACAAATAACAAAAGAAAAAAAAAAAAAAAAAAAAATCTTAGTTATCTGTATTGCCCGAGGGCTATATATGAAAAAGTACATGTATATCGTGGGTTCGAATCGCGCTCGGGTTGAGAAAATTTTCAGACCAAAATGTACGCATAGTTTATACTCGATGTGCCCCGAGTTGAGTTTAAAGTGGGCAAGGTGGCGCTTGGTGACTGATGGCGGTACCAAGTATGCATGAGTTATCAATGAAAGTAATGCATGTTCATAATACATTCGACCCCCTTTTCCCCCGCCTCCTCCCTACCCCTCCCCCCCTCCACCCCCCCCCCGACGCCCCACCCACCCCCATGTGCCTCGGGTGCCTAGTAGCGTAAAAATCTTGACAACAACAATTTAAAGACGCAACAGATAAAGGTTTTTCGTCTCTTTCGTCGTGTCATATCAAGACGACGAAGGGGTGATAATGAAAGGTCCTGTGCATGAAGCCTGTACACAGTAATAGATTGAACTCCCCAATCGGATTTGAACCCGAGACCTCGTGATCGAATTCAGGAACGCTAACCGCTCAGAAATCCGGATCTTCCGAAAGACAGACAGAAAAGAGATAGAAAGAGGCTGAAAACAAAACTTACTTTGTTTTAGTTCAGTCCATTGTTCGCCATTCACTCTGACATCTTCAAAATCGCGCCCTGCCGCATGGAACACGTATCTACAAAGTTCGCCCCTGCCCCTGACATCAAAATAGGTAAATTTATAGGACGGCATTATTAGTTTAGTTGAGTGGACTGTACTGATGTGAATGGTCGGGTAGATGTGTGTATTACTGCCTGAGTTAATACAATATAGTTCCTCTAATACCTGGATTGACTTATCCAGACATGATCAAAATATGAGCGCAACGGACGAAAAAAAGGCCCTTATATGACCCGCAAGGTGAGGAAATGTCCCTTCTTGCATGTGCGCCTAACGAAGCCTCAGATCAGCCTGCGCATCTGCGCAGTCTGACCAGAGTCTTCGTTGTCCGCATGAAGAATCGCATCATTGGCTACCCAATATGCGCTCAGAGAGGTTCTGATCAGACTGTGCGAATGCGCAGGGTAGGTTGAAACTTTCCTGGACGCACATGTACAAAGGTACGTTTTCTGATGTTGTGGCTCATATGTGCAACAACGGTAAAAAAGGGGCCCTTATTTGCCACTATATTGGAATGCGAAGGTCTACATCGGACTGCGTGTATAACAGACTGATTATTTGCCTCTATATTGGAATGAGAAGGTCCAGATCAGACCGCGTGTATGCATAGACTGATTATATGCCTCTATATTGGAATGAGAAAGTCCAGATCAGACCGCGTGTATGCACAGACTGATTATTTGCCTCTATATTGGAATAAGAAAGTCCAGGTCAGACCGCGTGTATGCATAGACTGATTATTTGCCTCTATATTGGAATAAGAAGGTCCGGGTCAGACCGCGTGTATGCATAGACTGATTATTTGCCTCTATATTGGAGTGAGAAAGTCCAGGTCAGACCGTGTGTATGCATAGACTGATTATTTGCCTCTATATTGGAATGAGAAGGTCCGGGTCAGACTGTGTGTATGCATAGACTGATTATTTGCCTCTATATTGGAATGAGAATGTCCAGGTCAGACCTCGTGTATCATAGACTGATCATTTGCCTCTATATTGGAATGAGAAGGTCTGGGTCAGACCGCGTGTATCCATAGACTGGTTATTTGCTACTGCATTGGAATGAGAAGGTCCAGGTCAGACCTCGTGTATCATAGACTGATTATTTGCCTCTGCATTGGAACGAGAAGGTCTGGGTCAGACCGCGTGTATCATAGACTGATTATTTGCCTCTATATTGGAATGAGAAGGTCTGGGTCAGACCGCGTGTATGCATAGACTGAATATTTGCCTCTGCATTGGATGAGAAGGTCCAGGTCAGACCTCGTGTATCATAGACTGATTATTTGCCTCTATATTGGAATGAGAAGGTCTGGGTCAGACCGCGTGTATGCATTGACTGATTATTTGCCTCTATATTGGAATGAGAAGGTCCAGATCAGACTGCGTGTATGCATAGACTGATTATTTGCCTCTATATTGGAATGAGAAGGTCCAGGTCAGACCTCGTGTATCATAGACTTATTATTTGCCTCTATATTGGAATGAGAAGGTCCAGGTCAGAACGCGTGTATGCATAGACTGATTATTTGCCTCTGCATTGGAACGAGAAGGTCCGGGTCAGACCTCGTGTATCATAGACTGATTATTTGCCTCTATATTGGAATGAGAAGGTCTGGGTCAGACCACGTGTATGCATAGACTGATTATTTGCCTCTGTGCTGGATTGAGAAGGTCCAGGTCAGACCGCGTGTATGCATAGACTGATTATTTGCCTCTAAATTGGATTGAGAAGGTCCGAGTCAGACCGCGTGTATGCATAGACTGATTATTTGCCTCTAAATTGGATTGAGAAGGTCCGGGTCAGACCGCGTGTATGCATAGACTGATTATTTACCTCTGTATTAGAATGAGAAGGTCCAGGTCAGACCGTGTGTATGCATAGACTGATTATTTGCCTCTAAATTGGATTGAGAAGGTCCGGGTCAGACCGCGTGTATGCGTAGACTGATTATTTGCCTCTAAATTGGATTGAGAAGGTCCGGGTCAGACCGCGTGTATGCATAGACTGATTATTTACCTCTGTATTAGAATGAGAAGGTCCAGGTCAGACCGTGTGTATGCATAGACTGATTATTTGCCTCTGTGCTGGATTGAGAAGGTCCAGGTCAGACCGCGTGTATGCATAGACTGATTATTTACCTCTGTATTAGAATGAGAAGGTCCAGGTCAGACCGCGTGTATGCATAGACTGATTATTTGCCTCTATATTGGAGTGAGAAAGTCCAGGTCAGACCGCGTGTATGCATAGACTGATTATTTGCCTCTATATTGGAATGAGAAGGTCCGGGTCAGACTGTGTGTATGCATAGACTGATTATTTGCCTCTGCATTGGAATGAGAAGGTCCAGGTCAGACCTCGTGTATCATAGACTGATTATTTGCCTCTGCATTGGAACGAGAAGGTCTGGGTCAGACCGCGTGTATCATAGACTGATTATTTGCCTCTATATTGGAATGAGAAGGTCTGGGTCAGACCGCGTGTATGCATAGACTGATTATTTGCCTCTGCATTGGAATGAGAAGGTCCAGGTCAGACCTCGTGTATCATAGACTGATTATTTGCCTCTATATTGGAATGAGAAGGTCTGGGTCAGACCGCGTGTATGCATTGACTGATTATTTGCCTCTATATTGGAATGAGAAGGTCCAGATCAGACTGCGTGTATGCATAGACTGATTATTTGCCTCTATATTGGAATGAGAAGGTCCAGGTCAGACCTCGTGTATCATAGACTTATTATTTGCCTCTATATTGGAATGAGAAGGTCCAGGTCAGACCGCGTGTATGCATAGACTGATTATTTGCCTCTGCATTGGAACGAGAAGGTCCGGGTCAGACCTCGTGTATCATAGACTGATTATTTGCCTCTATATTGGAATGAGAAGGTCTGGGTCAGACCACGTGTATGCATAGACTGATTATTTGCCTCTGTGCTGGATTGAGAAGGTCCAGGTCAGACCGCGTGTATGCATAGACTGATTATTTGCCTCTAAATTGGATTGAGAAGGTCCGGGTCAGACCGCGTGTATGCATAGACTGATTATTTGCCTCTGTGCTGGATTGAGAAGGTCCGGGTCAGACCGCGTGTATGCATAGACTGATTATTTGCCTCTAAATTGGATTGAGAAGGTTCGGGTCAGACCGCGTGTATGCATAGACTGATTATTTGCCTCAAAATTGGATTGAGAAGGTCCGGGTCAGACCGCGTGTATGCATAGACTGATTATTTACCTCTGTATTAGAATGAGAAGGTCCAGGTCAGACCGTGTGTATGCATAGACTGATTATTTGCCTCTGTGCTGGATTGAGAAGGTCCAGGTCAGACCGCGTGTATGCATAGACTGATTATTTACCTCTGTATTAGAATGAGAAGGTCCAGGTCAGACCGTGTGTATGCATAGACTGATTATTTGCCTCTAAATTGGATTGAGAAGGTCCAGGTCAGACCGCGTGTATGCATAGACTGATTATTTACCTCTGTATTCGAATGAGAAGGTCCAGGTCAGACCGTGTGTATGCATAGACTGATTATTTGCCTCTAAATTGGATTGAGAAGGTCCAGGTCAGACCGCGTGTATGCATAGACTGATTATTTACCTCTGTATTAGAATGAGAAGGTCCAGGTCAGACCATGTGTATGCATAGACTGATTATTTGCCTCTATATTAGAATGAGAAGGTCCAGGTCAGACCGCGTGCATGCATAGACTGATTATTTGCCTCTATATTGGTTTAAACTGTATTTATTTGACTTTATAGTAGACATATACAATACATGCATTAGACATATATGTCACAGGATTTGACGGTAAGCACAAGTGCTTATTTGAGTCATCTCCTGGGAATAAACAGCATATGTTACATCATCTATGAATGGAAGGCAGTATAACACATTTAATGAATGTGAAAAAGAACAAAAAGAAAGAAAGAAAGAAAGAAAGAAAGAAAGAAATTTCATGTGTATTGACATGAAGTAACAATCGAACTGATTAGTAAATTCAGCGGATACACAGGTAGATTTAGTGTTTGTTATGAAACACAAAGCATATTGTTCAGTTCAAATGCTACAGCTGTAAAAATTTCTAGCGGCAACATGAACATATTTTGGCTGATTCCCAGTTCCCCAAACATAGTCATTTATAGGGACTACAAAAATCTTCCGGATTTCACTATATAATCTTGCACTTTAAGAAATAACTGTTCGTTTTCCTGAAAAGTTAGATTTTGGCTGCCGTAGAGAAAATCTTTAACCGTATAATTTAAAAGAGAATCCGAGAAATATCTTCTTCGAAAATGAGCGAGCCTAGGACATGCAAAGAAAAAGTGATATGCACTTTCAAATCCTCCGCACGCACACGTGGGACTTGGAACGATATTTTTACGATAAAGGTCGGCATTTAAGGAGCTACATCCAAGTCTCAGACGCGCTTGGAGAATTTGGCCTATACGTGTACCAGTGTTATAATACGAAGGAGGTTTTTTTAGATCCTTGTTTAAACGTGATTTGAATGCAGCCACTGATGGCACATCCTTGACCTCGGCAGGGAGATCGTTCCATGCACGGATCGTTGCCGGGAAAAAAAGATTTAGAAAGAAATTGGTATTAGCGCGATAGTTCTGGAAATGATTTGAATTTCTTAGATTGTAAGAGGCCGTGTCTTGCACTAGTGGTGGAAGGAGATCGTTAAGATATACAGGAGTTAGCCCATGAAGGATTTTGAAGAGAATTATGAGTCTGTGCTTTTTTCTCCTGTTTTGGAGAGTCTCCCATCCAAGGTCTGTGAGTAGTTTGCTCACGCTACACAGTTTAGTAGCACCGGTTATTATTCGAGCGGCCTCGATATGGATTACGTCGAGTTGCCTTTTGGTCTCTGTGGGACAATTGTCCCACACCGAATCACAATATTCTAGCAGAGGCAGCACATACGCCTTATACATTTTTTCAAGTGATTTTCTACTAACTCTGAACTTAAGAGCTCGGAGGAGGTTTAATCTTGTCCAAGCCTTTACGGAAATGTTTTTAATGTGATCTGACCAGTTGCAGGAACTAGAAAGCGTAAGTCCTAGGTGCTTGTGACTATTCGTCTCTTGAAGCATTGTTCCGTTCATAAAAAGGGGAGGATGAGGCGGTGAGATAATTCTCCTCGAGATAATCATAGAAAGTGTTTTGTTAGCATTACAATTGACTAACCAATCTTCTGCCCACTGAGAAATAGTTTGCAAGTCGGCATTTAAACACCGAGCCGCTGCATTTGGACACTCGACAATGATATAAAGAGTAGTATCGTCTGCAAACAACCGAACAGAACAACCTATATGTTTTACTATGTCATTTATGTAGAGAAGAAAAAGAAGGGGTCCAAGAATTGATCCTTGGGGAACACCTGCTAAAACTTGAGTCCAATCAGAAGCTTGGCCATTAAGTACAACACGCTGTCGCCGTCCGGAAAGACAACTGGCAAACCACTTAAGAACGTTATCTGAACAACCTATTCCGGACATTTTATGCAGGAGACCCTTGTGCCAGACTCTGTCAAAAGCCTTACTTATATCACAAAAGACGGCGCGAACTTCTTTACCTTTGTCAACGGCTTCACAGAATGTGTGGTAAGTATGTAACAATTGATATGTTGTGGAGTCGCCTTGGACAAAGCCCGACTGAAGAGGAGTTAAGAGCTGATGAGAAGTGACATAGTTATACAAATGTTATGCACACAACGTTCCATGACTTTGCCTGGTGAGCTTAGGAGAGATATAGGTCGATAATTACTGGGTAAAGACTTTTCATCTTTCTTATGGATAGGCGAAACGTTGGCAGTTTTCCAGGCTGAAGGGAAATAACCCTGTTGGAGTGATCGATTAAAGATAACAGAAAACGGGCGTGCAAGAACTATAGCACCTTCTTTCAGTAAACGGGGACTGATTAAGTCTGGACCACTTGCCTTGTTGATTTTCAAATTATAAAGACAATCTTTCACATCTTCCTCTGAAATGTTAATAGATTCTAAGTGGTAAGGGACTGGGTCTAAGTTTGGTAAAGGTTTGTTTGTGTCATTAATGGTTGTCTGTGCCGTAAAAAAAACATTCAACATGTTTGCTTTTTGAAGATCATTTTCTGCATATTCCTGATTCATGATCAGCGTGGGTATGTCAGTTGTTGATTGTAAGTTTAAAATTTGTTTAGAGGTTTTCAAAAAAACTTTGGGATCACAATTATCGGAAGAGAGTAAGCGATCGAGTTTATCATAATATTCTTTTTTGGATTTTCTTATTTCATTTACAACGGTGTTGCGAACTGTTTTGTATCTGATCCAAAAACGGATATCGTTTGTTCTTCTATACTGCCTCTATATTGAAATAAGAAGGTCCAGGTCAGACCGCGTGTATGCATAGACTGATTATTTACCTCTGTATTGGAATAAGAGGGTCCAGGTCAGACCGTGTGTATGCATAAACTGATTATTTGCCACTATATTGGAATGAGAAGGTCCAGGTCAGACTGTGTGTATGCATAGACTGATTATTTGCCTCTATATTGGAATGAGAATGTCCAGGTCAGACCTCGTGTATCATAGACGGATTATTTGCCTCTATATTGGAATGAGAAGGTCCAGGTCAGACCGCGTATATGCATAGACTGATTATTTGCCTCTGCATTGAAATAAAAAGTCCAGGTCAGACCGCGTGTATGCATAGACTGATTATTTGCCTCTGTATTGAAATAAAAAGTCCAGGTCAGACCGCGTGTATGCATAGACTGATTATTTGCCTCTGTATTGAAATAAAAAGTCCAGGTCAGACCGCGTGTATGCATAGACTGATTATTTACCTCTCTATTGGAATGAGAAGGTCTAGTCAGACCGCGTGTATCACAGACTGATTATTTGCCTCTATATTGGAATGAGAAAGTCCAGGTCAGACCGCGTGTATGCACAGACTGATTATTTGCCTCTGTATTGGAATGAGAAAGTCCAGGTCAGACCGCGTGTATGCACAGACTGATTATTTGCCTCTGTATTGAAATGAGAAGGTCCAGGTTAGACGTGTGTATGCATAGACTGATTATTTTCCTCTGTATTGGAATGAGAAGGTCCGGGTCAGACCGCGTGTATGCATAGTCTGATTATTTACCTCTATATTGGAATGCGAAGGTCTAGTCAGACCGCGTGTATCACAGACTGATTATTTGCCTCTATATTGAAATAAGAAGGTCCAGGTCAGACCGCGTATATACATAGACTGGTTATTTACCTCTATATTAGAATGCGAAGGTCCGGGTCAGACCGCGTGTATGCATAGACTGATTATTTCCCTCTATATTGGAATGCGAAGGTCCAGGTCAGATTGTGTGTATGCATAGACTGATTATTTGCCTCTATATTGGAATGAGAAGGTCCAGGTCAGACTGCGTGTATGCATAGATTGATTATTTGCCTCTGCATTTGAATGAGAAGGTCCAGGTCAGACCGCGTGTATGCGTAGACTGATTATTTTCCTGTATTGGAATGAGAGGGTTCAGATCAGACTGCGTGTATGCATAGACTGATCTGAAAAAAGCTAAGAGAAAAGTCCAGGGAGTGCCACAATCACAAACCGCAGCCCTTCCCAGACCCCAAGAGGAAGAGGAAACCGACAAATCTAAACAAGCACAAACCCAACAAACGTACGAAAAGCACTAAGATTAGCTCTCTCTTCCCCAAGCGAGGTAATCGCAATACTTAAAGGACTGAAAAACACAAGAACAAAATGACACACGGAAAGACATACAACAAATCGCCTCGTAGAATAAACCACAAAGCACAAAGAGTAAGACTAACACCGGGACCACCGCCTTAGAACGGTCGGTAGAGCAAACCACCGGGGGGTTTAAAGCATTTTTACAGCTAGCTAACTTCACCCTGGATCCCGATGCTACTCTTAATACATAAATACATAAAAATTCAGTTCGCATAAAGGCTCCCAACTCAGTCAATGCATCAAAGCGAAAACATAAAAATCAAATTAATCACTATAATAAACAAAGACGAGTACTAATGGCTAATTCTACTGTATGCCAGAGTAAATGAAAACCAATAGTTGAACCACAGCTGAAGTTGACCTAGGCCTTTACTCTTACAGAAATGTACGAGATAAGCGTCCAAGTCTTTTTTTTTTTTTTTTTTTTACATGTGTTTGGTTTGACAGGTTTTTAATAAGTAAGACCTCCTTAAACCCCACTTTTATATAGTCAAACTAGGGTTTACAGGGGTAAACATTATTTTTCTTCTTAGTGCTCCAAAACATAGATTGTGGATACTCGTTACAACTGCCTACCCAGAATCTATGTTTTAAGCAGAAATATGAAAATATCAGAATTTTTATCTGAAACTTTTCATTTTTTGGTGGTAAAATTTTCATTATATTTGAATAGGCTAGTTTTCGTATTGGCACAGACTGATCTGACGTTGACCTGGGCATTAATTCTTACAGAAATGTATAACATAAGTGGCCAATTTTTTTTCACGTGTTTGGTTGAAAGGTTTTTACAAGTAAATTGTCCATTAATAATGCAAAATATAACAACAATGCCAATTGTAATACATGTAATTACTACAGTTTGCACAGTTACTGCATTTTGCGTTGAACAAAGCGCCCTAGTATTGTCATAACGTGACTTTCCCCATAGTTTCTGGCCCTCATGATTCCTCCGGTTTTTTTTTTTTTTTTTTTTTTTTTGCTTTTTTTTTTTTTTTTTTGTTTTGTTTTTTTTTTTTTAATATAGAGGGGTGAATTGGGGAGTGGGGTGAGGAGAGGGTTTGCCTGAATTCAAAATGAGTCAAACATTTTATTGTCTTTAAAGCCTCAGAAATAACTTCTGAGCTGTTTTTACTTGTTAGACCGCTAACTGAAAAGAAGACAGAGCTTTACTTGACGTAAAGCACATTAGAGCGGTTCCAGAGTTGAACGCTTAAACTTCAAGCTGAATGCTCATCAGAATTTGTATACCCGCATACCATAATCTCAGTCCCTTCAACTATGCAGACTGCGAGGATTGGAGATGCGCTTGTGCAGACCGATCTCTTCTAAGTACACTTACATGAATAAGATTCCTTGTTCTGTTAAATTGTTAGTCTGTTAAATGAGCCCCAGTGTGAGATAATGTACCTTATGTGCTCGCTTTTGAATAAACAAAGATCCCGGATATCTTCAGATCAGTAGCAAAGACTTTGAGCACACAGAATTAACCCTGGTCCTGTTGGTCCTGGATATGCCCTGCCTTTGCAAAGAGTGCAGATCCAGATCAGTTGGCTTCTTCAGAAGCCACCTGATCTGCATATGCACTATTTGTCATCCAGTATATGAATATCTATATCTGCACTGTTTGTCATCTAGTATAAGTATATGAATTTGTATCAACAATCTGGATCAAGAAATCTGATTGGCTGACAACTAGAAGTGGGTGTGGCCTCCTTATTTATTTAGCATAACAATGATTAATAATCTGAGTACATTTCTTACGTTGCATTCTAAATAGTCCAATTATTTTAGGGGCACGATGACTCGTGCATCTTTGTGTATTAACCTTTACAACTCTCAGGGCAATTTCAACAGAAGAAAAAACTATGAGTTTTGCTTAGTTTTCCCAGAAAACAAAGACTTTGTCAGTTCATGTAAAAATTGACAATTTACATGACATTTCAACGCGTATTTTCTCGGAAAAATTACAAAAAAAATATTTCAAAACGTCGCCAGGAACAAATTTAACCCAGCACGCTAAGCGTTAATTAGATTTATGGAAACGCCGCAGAAAACATTACGGAAACACGCCTTCAAACACACTGAAAATTTTACCACAAAAAAAAAGGAAAATTTCAGATAAAAATTCTGATATTTTTTTATATTTCTGCTCAAAACATAGATTGTGGGTACTCGTTAGAACCGGCGGTTCTAACGAGTAGCCACAATCTATGTGTTTTTTTTTGTTTTTTTTTTTTTTGTTTTTTTTTTTTTTTTTTTTTTTTTAGCAGAAATAAGAAAAATAATGTATACTCCTGTAAACCAGTTTTATTTTATAAAAGTGGGGTTTAAGGGGGTCAAAACTATGTAGGCATGTTTTCATGATGTAAAATACCATGAGCAGAAAAGAAACCAAGAATTGCATTTACCCTGGGCAGTTTGATATCGATCTACACTATTTACTCAGTCCTTCCTGGCCGAATTTTATGGGTATATTTAATACTGTATAGTAAGAAACCTTGTTACTGACAAATCTGATCAGAAAATATTTTCATATATTTATCTTAAGATTTAATTCAGATCTGTCCTTTGAAATAATCTAAAAAGAAAATACTCTTAGCTTGGCTCTTCTGAGTTTTTAATCATTAGTGACAACACCCATTTATGGAAAGTAGCCTCATCTACAACTCTTTGGACAGGTTCGTTTCAATATAAGGAGTGTCTGGTTAGTTTTTATTGTTACGCAGTTTTATAGCAATTCCTATCCTTATTGCAAACAATATAGACCCTAATCAGACGCCACATTCTGTGGCGTCTGATCTGGGTCTACACTGTTTGTCCATGTCCATTTTATGAGACGCTAGGCATAAATAGGTTACTGTCGTTGAAAAGGCGGTGGTGGTATAACATTAGGCGTGTTTCGTGATACGCAATGAAAATAGACCGTAACGTGAAAAAACGTACCTTCTGACATATGCGCCAAACAGAGACTCAAATCAGCCTGCGCATCCGCGCAGTCTCATTAGAATCTTCGTTTTCATCATGAAGAAATTTTGCATCTTTTGGCTGTCCAAAATGCGCACGGTGAAGATTCTGATCAGACTGCGCGAATGCGCAGGCTGATCTGAATCTTCGCTGGGCGAACATGTCCAAAGGTACGTTTTCTGACAGCGAGGTTCTAAGAATTATGAATAACTTATCATCTGTTGTGATTAAAATTTTATGGTTGTATATGTGCTCAATCGGCAGTTATATCGAAGACTGCATATTCTAAATTTTGGCCCGGCTTTACTTAGGCTACACAAGGACGTAAATAATACATTTATACGTCTTTGGGCTACAGGAGTAAATTTCAAATACAATAATATTCTATAACTCATTTTACTATATGTCTTCATGGTAGAAACTGGGCTACCAGTTTTATGTAATATTGTCCTTGCTGTATCTTTTTTTTCTGCTATTATCTTATTCAACAACAATAAGAAATTAACCAGTATCACAATGACGAAAGCTGCCATTACGTTTGCATACTATCCATGTAATGTGTACCCCAATGGTCTCCCCCCCCCCCCCGCCCCCCCCCTCCCCCCTCAATATACATGTATAATGATAACGTGTATGCATAGGTCTATTAATATATACATGTACGCAACACTCGTAAGTTGACATCACGAGAACATGCCTATATAATTTTGACCCACTTAAACCCCACTTTTATATAGTAAAACTGGGGTTGACAGGGGTATACATTATTTTTCTTATTTCTGCTCAAAAACATAGATTGTGGGTACTGGTTAGAACCGCATCGCCGAGGCGGTTCTAACGGGTATCCACAATCTATGTTTTGAGCAGAAATATTAAAATATCAGAATTTTTATCTGAAAATTTTCATTTTTTGGTGGAAAAATTTTCAGTATATTTGAATAGGCATGTTTTCCTTATGGAAGTAGATATATGTGCTAATAACAGTGTCTTTCATTTTTATAGTCCCCTACAGGGTCGCTAATGTTTGTCATATTGATATCGTGTTATAATTTCTTCAGTATTATCATCATATGTGCAACACAATAAGTGAAACCTAATTACAAATGTAGTTTGCCTGCTACTAAAATAGGGAACTGTGCTATGGCGGTGAACCTTTATAGACTGGATATCCTGAACAGAACAGAACAAGTATAAAACAGAATCATCGGAGTAGTCTACTTACGTGATAATGACACTGATTGTGTCACTAGACACTCCCTTATCAAGCATGGCAATTTGATTTAACTCTTAGCATGCAGGGCAAAACGAATTCATTCAGCTGACGACATACTGAAATATTTTGTTATCCATTATGGACAATTTGCATGAAATGTCAATGGAGACAATTTGCATGTTGTGTCATGATTTCTTAAAAAAAAAAAAAAAAAAAAAAGATAAATATCACTCATCACACTCATCAGTCGAGGACTGAATAAATGAAGCGTATATTTGATATATTGTTCTATTTTTTTTTTTTTTTTTTTTTTTTTTTTTTTTTCAGAAAACGGGATTTGACAAGCAGATTGGAGACTACTTGCATAAAATGTCTGATCCTGTTTTCCGGGAGAAATGTTAAATTCTGTTTCCTGGGTGGTTGTGGTGGTGGTGGTGTGTGTGGTATGTGGTGGTGGGAGGGGGGCAGGTGAATAAAAAAAAATATCATCAATTTGTTGCCTACTTAATTTGCCCAGAGAGTGATAAAGGTTAAGACAGGACTAAGCCTTTATGTCAACAATATAGTATTTGTTATCAATGTACATACCAGTATACACTGCTAGTTAGGGTCCTTACGTTTGTGAACGCACCGTAAATACCCTAAATATCGTACACCGAAACTCCTTGGCGTTTTTTTTTTTTTTTTTTTTTTTTTTGTTGTTGTTGTTGTTGTTGTTGTTTTTATTTTCTTTTTCAAACTGGATTGAGTGATTTGTGTGGTGTTTTCAAATTGGAATGAGTGATTAGGTGTGGTGTCTAAAAGGTGACGGAATGATAAGCAGTGTACACCCTGATCAAGCTGCTTTAGGAGTATTAGGATCTGGGTGTGTACTGTTTGTTTAAACCTGCCCGTCCCAATAGCTAGTTTGACTACAAAAACATCTGAACCGGTACGGAATTTGACGAGTGTTTCCGAAAATATTGGCCAATAAAATGCTGGCGATAATTAAGTTGCGGCGCCCGTGAACCATCAATAAACAGTAATAAAAACTGGTTGATTAATTGTGTTGGGATTTAACGGCACATCAACCATTGTGGGTCATTTTGTGTCGTCTCCCAGGGAAAGGGAGAAGAGAGGTAGAAGAGATAGGAGAGGAGATGAAAGAGAGGGACAGGGGAGAGAGGAAAATGATTGAAAGAGAAGAAACAGAAGAAATTATAACACCCCCCCCCCCCCTCTATCCTTACCTGCTGCAAGGGTAGCAGGCCTTGCCCAACCGTAAGCCAATCTCAGTTGGACGCCCTGGTGTCATAAGATACACACCTTTGCCTCACCCAACCATCCCCAATAGAAAATGATAAAATGACATACAAAGTATATTGTTACAGGCTGCCAAACGTATGCATCCTCTATCTTGGAGGAATGAAAACATTTATCAGTATTGGCTTATCAGAGCTGGTTAGACGGAAAATATTGCGAGTGTCATTGTTTTCAGATGAACAGATAACTGGCTACGAGGTTATAAACGTTTTCTGTGCTCAACTCAGCTGAGCATTATTTTTTTTTTCACTGCTAATAATATGAAAATGCTAACAATTGTTGGCATTTTCATATTTATTAACAGAGAAAACTTCATGCTCAGCTATGTTTTGCAAGAAAGGATTTGCAATTGATAGTAATTTGAGTTTGTTAGCAGGACAAATTTCATGCTCAGCACAGATTATTTAAAGGTGTAACCTAGTTATGTAACTCGTTTGTACATGTATACATACCATATCACGCGTGTTTATTACTGAATGAGTCTGGCCTGGACGCTGGTGCGTGACTTGCAAAATTAAGTAAGCGATAAAGCATAGCATGAGAAATGAGCTGTCATTTCATATGCTAGGTCCTAATAAGAATATCCATCCACACAGTTTGACTAGACCAGTGCATCTTCGTTTTTGTATATGTAGTTAGTTGGTTGTCTAAAATCGGTGGTAGAACATTTAGTTTTTTCATGAAAAAAAAAATATATATATATATCAGACATTCAATATACCCTAGTATAGCAGAGCTATCATTCACTGTTCTGCCGGACCCACCATGAATCAATTTCTGCCTACCTTTAACACTTTCAGCCTTGCAGACCAAAACAAATACCTTTGCTAACAGTGTAGATCCTGATGAGATGGCTCATAAGAGCCATCTCATCAGGATCTACACTGTTTGCATGAAGTTTCCAATTTCGTACCAGGACCTCAATTTCCAATAGTGAACATGCCCAGATTCAAAGATGGAAGAGTCACCTTCAGAAATTCAGGGATGAAGGGGTTAACCATTACGAAAACATGCCTGTTCAAATATATTGAAAATTTTACAAACAAAAATGGAAAATTTTCAGATACAAAATTCTGATATTTTTCATATTTCTGCTCAAATCACAGATTGTGGGTACTCGTTAGAACCGCCTCGGCGAGGCGGTTCTAACGAGTACCCACAATCTATGAATTGAGCAGATATAAGAAAAATAATGTATACCCCTGTAAACTCCAGATTTACTATATAAAAGTGGGGTTTAAGGGGGTCAAAATTATATAGGCATGTTTTCGTGATTTCTTACTTCAGGCTGTCATCAACTTTCATCCTAGTTTTTGGTAATTGTTTGTTTAATTGTTATCTTACTGACAATCCGAGATGCCCTAACATCCTGTTACTTTTTGTTCATAAAATTCTTACCCCTACCCCCATACTACCCATGCAATCCTGGTATACCACCATTTACTATAGAAGGTGATGAGTTCTCTGCTAGCGCCCTATTCTGCAGTAGCCTTATACACGCTGATGCTTATAAATAGCGAAAAAAATACACAAAACCAGAGAAAAATCTTTTGAAGAAATAAGATTTTAATCATAATGAGTATAATATCGGCGGACGAGTATGAACGCTCGAGTAAAACGCACCAAATCTACAGCGTTGGCTAAAAAAAAGTTTAACCCGAGCAGCGATTTTACAAAACTAGGACCTTTTCCACCGAAAAGGGGCTGTCAGATACAGAAAAAGACGCACGCGTATGTGTGTGCGTGTGTGCGTGCGTGCGTCATGTGTCATTTTCATTTGTGTGTGTGCGTGCGTGCGTGCGCGCGCGCGCGTGTGTGTGTGTGTGTGTGTGTGTGTGTGTGTGTGTGTGTGTTAATTTCAGCATAAAACCTAATCAGTTCTAGAGGCCTATAGAAGTTTATCCATCAGCACACTTAGTGCGTTGATTAATTTCTGATGTTTCATGACACTATTGCGAAAAGTTCAGAAATAAGTGGACCCTGTTGAAAACCTGCCGCCATTTCACCTACACTACTGCATAATTTCTGCATAATTTGCAGCTATTGTTACTTTGGGGATAAATGAAAATACCCAGTTTTTTAAAACCAACGAGTATCATCACGAAATCATATCTATATAATTTTGACCCCTTAAATCCCATTTTTATATAGTAAAACTGGGGTTTACAGGGGTATACATTATTTTTCTTATTTCTGCTCAAAAACATAGAATGTGGGTACTCATTAGAACCGCCTTGGCGAGGCGGTTCTAACTAGTACCCACAATCTATGTTTGAACAGAAATATGAAAAATATCAGAATTTAAATCTGCAAACTTTCAGTTTTAGGTGGTGAAATTTTCTATATATTCGAAAAGGCGTGTTTTCGCAATGAATAAAATTGTTTAAGAATAGATGGTTACGACAATATGTTTTGCATTAAATCATGACAAAAATTTGCACATATACTTTTTCTGTATGAAGCGCCAGACAAAAAAACGAACCAATGTTATGAAATATGTTGAAAGCAGAGTAGGATAAGTACGGTATTTAACCTTTACCACACTCTGAGCTTATTCAGCAGATGACAATTTGATAATATTTTTCATATTTTTCTCAGAAAACAGAAATTGACATTTCATATAAATTATCTCTATAAGAGACAATCTGCATTAAATGTCAACACATGTTTTCTGAAGAAAATAAGAAAACTATTTCAAATTGTCGTCTTCTGCTAAATTTACCCAGCAGGCTAAGCGTTAAAACCATGTCAAGATAACAAAGTCATATAGTAGGACCTACACCCGGCCTTGACTCAGTCAGTCACAGGCTAAGCTACCATTCATATCAATACAGTATCTTATAGACAGTCTAGTTAGTCATGCCATCCTACAAATTTACCTATTTTGATGTTAGGGGTAGGGGTGAGCTTTGTAGATACGTGTTCTATGCGGCTGGACGCGACTTTGAAGATGCAAGAGTGACATTCGAACAATGGGCTGAATTAAAACCAAGTAAGTCTCTCTCTCTCTCTCTCTCTCTCTCTCTCTCTCTCTCTCTCTCTCTCTCTCTCTGTCAGTCTGTCTCTTTCTCTCTCCTTCTGTCTCTCTCAGAGATTTTGTGTGTTTGTATGTGTACGCGTGTGTGCGTGCGTGCGTGTGTATCAACATACGAATATTGGTTTGTGAAAGACTGTATGCATAGTAGACTACTGCAGCACGGTCAACCATTTCAGCCGGCAGACCAAAACATATCTGTGCATCATGATCTACACTGTTTGCAGTTTCTTTTCTTTAGACTAAAACCCCTATTTGCATCAGTGGACATGTCAAAATTCAGGGATGGAAGAGTCCACTTCAGAAACTCAAGGATGAAAGAGTTAATTATCTTGTCATTTACATGCACACTGAAAAACAATTTGCATTATGTTCAATATAAAATGCAGTGAAAGGTTTTTTTTTTGTTTTTGTTTTTTTTGTTTTTTTTTTTTTTTTTTAATTCTTCTGCTTCTCACGTCTTCACTCAGTAAACCCATAGAAAACAAACCGTATGGCTTTACTGGCTATAGGTTTTAAGATCATAAACTTTTTAGTATGTGATATGTAGGTGTGGGCGCTGGTACCCTAACCGACTTTTCTAAATTTTACAATTCTAGTCCAAAATTTAATGCGATGTTGCTTTTATCAGCTTATTTAAGCACAGTTATTTATCATTCAAATGTGCTCATCGTATTGAACCATTTTACTATTATTTTTTGACCGGCGCGCGAGTCGCGCTGGTCTATGGTACATGTACACGTAGACTATTCGATTAGCTCACTAAGGACTTTTTTTTTTTATATTTGCCGGGATCGGTTCGTAACGATCCCGGCAAATAAAAAATCCCTTATAACAAACTGTGTTATCAAAAGATTAATGTCTATTTTATTTTCATTTCAATCAAGAAATTTCTTAAAGTTGAATAAAAGCAAACATTAAGGAATTACATTGTTGTTCTTTTTTACCTGTTACTTTGAAAATTTATTCAACTTTAGTATACCCATATCCCATATCTCTATGTAAACATGAACAAAATTTTGGCCGGTACTTAGACGATTACGTGTAAATATTTTTGTCTTGTAATGTTCTTAATCTCCTTTCATTTTATGTACACGTGTTAATCTTAATCTAAATTCTTAGTCTCAACGCTTAATATAGTTTTCGTCAAGGGCGAATGAATTTTTCCTTCCATTCACAACAACATCGTAGGCACATAACTGACACTGTCTTCTGAAATTATTTAATTAATACACGGACTTGAAATACCTATGTTTGGCCATAAAACGTTGCTCCTACTTGACTATAGTGCAATAATTATGTTCATCCTTTTGATTATTGAACCCATTCCAGGATAATTGAAAATTTATATAAGAGTCACAAAAAGGCGGTATTGGCCGAAACTAGCTAGTAAGGCCCAGAAAATTTGACACTTTAACTGTTTTCAATTTTGTGAGTGTGTTCATTTGCTTTTGTCATTCCTTATACAATCTTTTTTATGAAGGTCTCTTTGAAGCTGAATGTGCTGATAAATTCCATAGTAGATCACTACTGATACCGCACGTGTTACCATTACGAAAACACGCCTATTCAAATATACTGAAAATTTTACCACCAAAAATTGAAACTTTTCAGATAAAAAATTCTGATATTTTTCATATTTCTGCTCAAAATATAGACTGTGGGTACTCGTTAGAACCACCTCGATGAGGCGGTTCTAATGAGTACCCACAATCTATGTTTTTGAGCAGAAATAAGAAAAATAATGCCCCTGTAAACCCCAGTTTTACTATATGAAGATGGGGTTTAAGGGGTTCAAAATTATATAGGCGTGTTTTCGTGATGAATGCCAAAAGGAACGATTCTACTGGGGACAATATTTAAGAGGACCCCTTCACTTCTCAGAGTACTTGAAATTTCAAAGATGTTTTGAAACCGGGCGTTGGTATCGAACACGTGTAATAAAGATGATGAAACTTCGCACATTTCCCATGCATTTCTTGTCATTCAAGGTTACAAACTGTAGCTTCTCACACTCGCCGATTCACAACACTACTGAAAAGTTCATGCAAAGAAAGAAAATGCCTCCTAAAAGTGTACATGACGGAAAATGAGAAATTGCGTGCAATTGGCATGTTGGAAGCTGGGCAATCCCAGAACTCAATTACATTGGTGGAAACTTCGAGTTCCAGAACGCACGCCCACACCGAGCCCGTGTTGCGTTCGACTTTCTGAGACAGCACGGTGTAAGAGCACTGCCGTGGCCAGCCAAATCTCCCGATATGTCGCCGATTGAGAACATTTGGGATGTCTTAGGTCGCCGGGTGCGCAACAGACCCCAGTGTTGCAACACTTTGCAACAGCTTGGCCGGGTATTACAGGAGGAATGGCGACGGATACCAAGGGAGATAATCCGTCGCACAATCGCCAGCATGCCTGGGTGTCGTGCATACATCAATGCTCGCGGGGCATGGACAAGATACTGATCCACTTTGCGCAGAAATATTTCTTATGCCATTGGGGTTTTGCTTCTTTTTACTTGAATTTGGGGGTTCCCTAAAATATTGTCCCTAGTATATATCAATCTAAGTATCTGTATCGTATGTGTAAGGTGATGAGCGAAAATAAATAAATTCCATTATTCGTACTAGAAAATCACCTTTCTGTCAAACTTGCTCTAGTCACCCTGCCTCGAAAATATTTAGAACATTTAAACATTGTAAACTTCAACAAAAAAGGGCCTTGTCACTTACATTTGTATATGAACATGTTTCATCCTTGTCGAGAGCACAGACCTTGATCGGGCAGTCAATTCAGGGTCTACGCTCTTCGCTGTACAAAGATTGCGGTTTGACCGTGCGCAGACTGATAAGCGCAGATGCGAACTTGTTATTTCCCAACTGCAGTAATGAAATGCGTTGGCATTATCTTTTTACTTATGAAAACATATGTCACGCAACGTCAGAAAACGTACCTTCTGACACGTGCTCCCAACGAAGATTCAGATCAACCTGCGCATTCGCGCAGTCTGATCAGAATCTTCATTAGGCGCATTTTGGATAGTCAAGGATGCAAAGTTTCTTCATGCGGACAACAAAGACTGATCAGAATCTGGATACGAAGGCTCATCCCAGTCAGCATTCTACGTAAATCTATATCGGGCCGTCATCGGCCCGTCAGGGTAGCTGACGGGCCGATGACGGCCCGATGTAGATTTACGTAGAATGCTAGCTAGGATTAGAGTCTTCGTCGGGCGCTTATTTCAGAAGGTATGTTTTTTCTCACATTGCGTCTCATATAATCAGTGTAGTTAACAGAGGATTCTTATGCCATATCTGATCAAGGTCTTCTACACGTACGTTAATCAATATACACTACAGTAGTATCTATGGTTCTGAACGAAAGTGTTAGCCACACTGCGAGCGTGCATGCTGTTCTGGTCCTTCATTGCCTGTGATAGGGACCCTTTTCCCCACCTTAATCTCAATATTCAAACATGTCAAGATACATGTAACACAAGTCAAATACTAGAACCTTTACCCGGCCATGACTCAGTCTTTCAAACATCTATCAATACAGTATCTCACAGACGGTCAGTCTAACCAGCCATGCCTTCTTACAAATTTACCTATTTTGATGGGAGAGGTAGGGATGAGCTTTGTAGATACATATTCTATGCGGCTGGGCGTGATTTTGAAGATAATAGAGTGACATTCGATCAGTGGTCTGAACTAAAGCCAAATAAGTCTCTCTCTCTCTCCCTCTCTCTCTCTCTCTCTCTCTCTCTCTCTCTCTCTCTCTCTCTCTCAAAATGTCTCATCGCTAAAACTTATCCATACCATTTATAATTCAGTACAAATAACAAAACAAATATTTTCTCTAATTTCTTTATTTTGTAGAAAGTTGTCAAAAATATAATCTTTGCCACTCTCTGTTCAGATTCAGCAGACGACAAACTGGTGATATTTTCTTTTTACCTATTTTCCCCATGAAAATAAACTTTGATTTTTTTTTATGCAAATTGTCTCCTAAGGAGAAAGTTTATTTATTTTACATGCTTTATTATGCACATTTCATTACGAAAACACGCCTATTCAAATATATTGAAAAATTCACCCCCAAAAACTGAAATTTTTCAGATAAAAACTCTGATATTTCTCATGTTTCTGCTCAAAACATAGATTGTGGGTAGTTAGAACCGCCTCGGCGAGGCGGTTCTAACGAGTACCCACAATCTATGTTTTCGAGCAGAAATAAGAAAAATAATGTATACCCCTGTAAACCCCAGTTTTACTATATAAAAGTGGGGTTTAAGGGGGTCAACGTTATATAGGCATGTTTTCGTAATGTTAAGCCGTTTGCTAGAAGGCGTGAACAAAGTGGCAAGTTCTATTACTGTTCATGAACAGAGTTAATAAAACGGAGCCCACTAAAAATAAATTTAGACATTTCATGCAAATTATCTATTTGCTTGGATTGTCAAAGTCTGTTTTCTGGGGAAAATAAGAAACAAAATATTTCAAAATGTCGTCTGCAGAAAATTTTACCCAGCATGCTAAGTGTTAAGCTCTTAACCTATTTATGCCTAGCGTCCCAAAACAGGACATTTGAAAACGGTGTAGCCCCGGACCGGACGCCGCAGGACGTGGCCTCTGATCAGGGTCCACACTATTAGCATTAAATACAGGAATTTTTTATAAAGCATAGTTATAGTAAAAATCAAACAGACACTCCTTGTATTGAAAAAGGACTTGTCCAAAGAGTTCAGGTAGTAGAGTCTGCTCGGCATAAATGGGTTAAAATATTTCATTACGAGAACATGCCTATTCAAATATATAGCAAAAATTTACTCCAAAAATTGAGAATTTTCAGATAAAAAAACGCTAATATTTTTCTTATTTCTGCTCAAAACATAGATTGTGGTACTCGTTAGAACCGCATCGGCGAGGCGGTTCTAACGAGTACCCACAATCTATGTTTTTGAACAGGAACAAGAAAATAATGTATACCCCTGTAAACCCCAGTTTTACTATATGGAAGTGGGGTTTGAGGGGGTAAAAATTATATAGGTATGTTTTCGTGATGTTATACATGTACATGTATAGTGAGAGTGAATTCAGCTGCGCAAACATTCGAATAAACAGTTTTCAACGCCCGCATTGTTTGCCTCACAACCAGTATAAGTACTTTTGGACATAGCATAGGACAGTCAAATGAATGAATTTACTTATTTATAAATTTGTTCTGTTCACCATATTTTTCCACAGACTATTGTTGCAATGTAAAACACATTGGCGGATTTAGAGGAGGGGTTCGTAGGATTCAGTCGAACCCCATTTGACTCAAAATCGAATTTTTATGGAAAAATTGATAAATTTGGTATATCAGGATTTACCTTATACTTCTCTTCGACAACTCCATTTTACTACTTCTGAATGTGTAATATGGCTGGGTGAGTGGCAAACAGTGCAGACCAAGATCAGACGCCGCGTTTTGCGGCGTCTGATCTTGGTCTACACTATTTGCGCAGGCCTGTCTGTCCGAATACGTATAATAAATATGGTAATTTGATCAAATCGAGTCCCCTCTGAAGTCATCCTAGATTCAGTAAAGATAAACTGAAGATGTCCCATAGTGACTATTTCGAAGTGGGGAGGTGGCATGGGGAAACAAGGGAACAAGGTCATTCACGTACAATAAATCAGTAATCTCGTACATTGATTACTCAGTCCTCTACAACTATATTACATGCTGGGAGAGGAGTACCATAAAGAATGATTATATGAGTAAACGCTATTAAAATATGTTATTATTATGTTAATAATATGTTGTGTAATCATTAGAAGCAGCTCGCAGAGGCGCTTCTAATGAGTACCCAAACATGTTATGTTTTTGCGGATAAATCTGAAAAAAATAATAATATTTTGAAACCTTTCTTTGCTAGAGTTAGGTATACCATGTTTATTTCACCTTTTCATCACGAAAACATACCTATATAATTTTGAACCCCTTAAACACCACTTTTATATAGTAAAACTGGGGTTTACAGGGGTGTACATTATTTTTCTTGTTTCTAATCAAAAACATAGATTGTGGGTACCCGTTAGAACCGCCTCGGCGAGGCGGTTCTAATGAGTAACCACAATCTATGTTTTGAGCAGAAATAAGAAAACTAGCAGGTTCTTTATCTGAAAGCTTTCAGTTTTTTTGTTGTGAAATTTTCAATATATTTGAATAGGCGTGTTTTCGTAATGAATATTGGAAATGAATATTTTTGTTGTGGAATAAATTGATACACATTCATGCAGTACGCCTTATAATGTACAGCCCTATAAAACAAATCCTTTTTTCACAATATAATATTGGGGAACATGGGTTGCACGTTACGTAAGCTTGTAAACGTATGAAAATAGATCATCTACATTTTACACAATAAAACTTCAATAACGCGAACACCAATTGCTGGCTGATTGATTTATCGTGGCTGGTTCGAACCTAGGAAATTCTTCCGATAGTTTAACAAAACAAATATTTACGGATATTTTGGGGAATTTTCTTATTTCTTATTTTATCATCATGTATGCTGTATTGACATTTATCTTATTTCTCGAAGAAAACATGATGTACATGTAGGTATTCATTGGAAGCGCTTCTAATGAGTACCCACAGCATATATTTTCGTGGAGATATATAATATATATACATGTATATATATCTGTATAATCCTTTACAGTTGGGCAAGGTCTGCTGTTCTTGCAGCAGGTCAAGGTAGAGGGGTATGTTTTTATTTCTTCTGTTTCTTCACTTTCATTAATTTTCCTCTTTATCCCCTGTCCCTCTCATTCATTACCTCTAATATCTCTTCTATGTCTCTTCTCCCTTTCTCTGGGAGACGACATAAAATGACCCACAAGGGTTGACTTGTCTTTAAACCCAAACACAATCAATCATTGGATAATCCTCTTATCAGTATCAGGAGTTATGTTATCGGAGCCGTCACTGTTCACTAATATATTCTACTATGTCCACTGACTGAAAGCGGGCAACGTAGATTTCCATTGCCTATAAAGGGCATATTTGCTCTTGTCTCACTTCACACATGGTATATGATCTGAAGACAACTAGTAAAGGTCGCGAATTTGAGGACAGTCTGGACTGAGAATATGGGCTATGTTTGCTGGCAGGTATTCGCGTGACTCTCCAATCATTATTCACTAAGTACGTCTCTTGATGGATTAAAGTGGTCGTTTAGTTTGTTGGCCGTGACAATGCAAGACATATTTTAATTAGTGTCCATGAATAAACTGTACAGACATGAGCCAAATGCCCTTGAATAAGTTTTACAGACTAGAGTGACATCTGATACAGCATGACAATAAATGAAATGTTTATACATTACGAAAACACGCCTATTCAAATATATTGAAAATTTCACCGCCAAAAACTGAAAGTTTTCAGATAAAAATTCTGATATTTTTCTTTTTTCTGCTCAAAACATAGATTGTGGGTACTCGTGAGAACCGCTTCGGTGAGGCGGTTCTAACGAGTACCCACAATCTGTGTTTTTGATCAGACATAAGAAAAATAATATATACTCCTGTAAACCCCAGTTTTACTATATAAAAGTGGTGTTTAAGGGGGTCAAAATTATATAGGCGTGATTTCGTGATGAACTGAAGGCAACTAAAGCACAATTACATCGATGAGGGTCGTCGATGCCCGCTTACAGAGCCGCTAGACACACTGTAGAATGTACTGATGAAAAGAGAAGACCCTGCTCAGAATGAGCAGACTGCTTTGACCTTTCGCTGTTTGTATATTGCATAAATGATCTGCTCTCTGATGGCACATTAGATAATAAAGGTGAAAATCCTAATACAATGGTTGTGCCTCTTTGCTGTTCACGTGGATTCGGGCCGTTTGTTTGCTGTTCGCACGAGCGTTCTTTTACGATCTCTTTTATTGGGCCGATCTATTCCCAGTCAGCATTCTACGTAAATCTATATCGGGCCGTCATCGGCCCGTCAGGGTAGCTGACGGGCCGATGACGGCCCGATGTAGATTTTCGTAGAATGCTAGCTGGGTTGCTGTTCGAATAAACTTTCCTTTGCTTCATATATATTTTTACCGGACCGGTTCTTTGCTGATCGCATGGATTTCCTTTATTGATTTTATTCGACCGATTCTTTGTTGTTCAAACAGATGTTCCTTTATTCCGTTCATTGACTTAAACCTTCTCTTGTTGAACACATGTCTTGTCTTAGCAAACAGTGTAGATCCAGATCAGTTGGCTTCTGTTTGTCATTAAATATGTGAATTTCTATCAAAAATCCGGATCAAGTAATCTGGTTGGCTAGAAATTAGAAGTGGGTGTGGCATCTTAATTTATTCGGCATGACAAGGGTTAATTGTGTCGATCCTATTTTGTTTGCGCGCGCGTACGTTCATTTATTGATTTTATTGGGTCGGTCCTTTGCTTTTCGCATGAATATTCTTTTATTTCATTTCATTTAAAATTTGAGGGAGCGGGGTGTGTGTTTGTGTGTGTGTGTGTGGGGGGGGGGGGGGGAGGGGCGGTTCTTTTCTGTTCTTCGTATGAACTTTCCTTTATTTCATTTATATATTTTATTGGGCTTATTTTTGCTCAGATTGCATAGACTATCATTTCTTCTATTTTATTTATATTCTATATATATTTTTTTTTCAGAAATCAAATTCGGACAACTTCCTATATTAGAAGTAGACGGTAAAGAGCTAGCACAAAGTTACGCAATTGCAAGATACCTGGCTAGAGAATTTGGTAAGATTCCAATGTCTCTGAATAAAATCAAAGCACTGACAGCACTTGGGTGTCGATTGTCTCTGAGTGTAGGCTGCGAAAATGATCCTAAACGGGGACTTAAGCCTGTTTCATTTAACACTTAACTTCTTGTAATTTAAGCAAACAGTGCAGACCCTGATCAGATTCCTCCGTCTGCGGCGTCTGATCTGGGTGTGCTCTATTTACCAATGTCCCAGTCCAGGTTTTACCGATAATCCAATTTACACGGCACGGTTTGATTCCATTTGTCAGTGATAATCACGTGGACGGCAATCTTATAGAAATTTTGATGTATACTATGGGTCGATTGTAAACAATCGACCCAATATACAGTGCAAGCACCTACAACAGCTACCCTTGCGATGATTCAGAACTGGCTATTGTAAAGATGTCTATTGTAAAAAAAATAAACAGAGAAATAACACTTTTGGAAAATTGGATTACATCACGAAAACATGCCTATATAATGTTGACCCCCATAAACCCCACTTTTATATAGTAAAACTGGGGTTTACAGGGGTATACATTATTTTACATATTTCTGCTCAAAACAGATTGTGGGCACTCGTTAGAACCGCCTCGGCGAGGCGGTTCTAACGAGTACCCACAATCTATGTTTTTGAGCAGACATAAGAAAAATATTAGAATTTTTATCTGAAATTGTTCATATTTTGCTGGTAAATTTTCCAGTATATTTGAATAGGCTTGTTTTCGTAATGAATTGTCGTTATAGGGAGATGACTGTTGTTGAGAAGTGACCGTAGGAAGTTTTAATAAAACTATTTAGTTTTGTCAGTGTCATGATCACCTTATCAATTATCATCTTCGTCGCTTTCATCACCATCATCATTAGTAGTAATTGTGTGGCCATTCTAATTATATAAACATATACGTTTATACAATGAAACTTACATGTATAAATACGTATTTCCCTTAATATTGACACTGAAGGGCCTGGGCAAACTGTCTAGGTCCTGATCAGCCGTTGATTTATTATATCAGATGGAACTGCTATGTTGGCAAAAATGTATTTGAAATGAAATATCTTGACAGGGCATACAAAAGCGGATGTAATCTATGCTTAAAGATTACAAACCTATTGTAAAGGGCGCCGCCATTTTGAATATTTAATGAGGTTCTAAATATTTCATAGTATGAAATAAAATTATTTCTGAGAGAAAACAGTGCAGTTTTCAATCAAAGATTAAACATGTCTAAAGAAGATGTTATATACATGGAATTATTACTAAATTGGTATTGTTACAAATATTTATTTATTTATTCATTTATTTATTTATTTATTTATTTTTTTTTTTTAGGTTTTGAAGGTTTAGTTAAGGATTTATAACATTATAAAGCCACATTAAATATTCAAAATGGCAAAGCCCCTAAAACGGGAATTTTAAATACTTCAGACATCGAAAATTTTCTTATTTATTGTTCGACTGGAATCCAGTTTGCATCAAAATGCATCGTTCGTGAAGACACCAGTACATTCTTCCTAGTCGTTGCCTGACTAACAATGTAATGCTTAACGTCCCAAACATGGATCTATGTGAGCACTGAAGACCTAGATCAGACGCAGCGGAACGCGGTGTCTGATCTGTGTCTGTATTGTTAGCTGTGGCATTTGTTTTCACCCTCAATAGCAGAGTAATAATAAAATTGTTTCTATGCAATACCTCTTTCATTGGAAAATGAAACCCTTCGACTTGCAAGATAGAAGAGCCAACTGAAGAGGTCTGCGGTTACATATAGTGTAAAATTTAGAACATAAGAGCATCGTCGCAAGAAAAAGGCTCTTCGGGCTTTCTGTTGAATCAGTCTTTCAATGTGCACACCCGGCATCTTAGCACGGCCACATGTCTCGTTCTTTTGCTGAAGTTTTTCCTTGGTACGAGGGCTGTTCAAAAATAACGCGGACTTTTGCTCTGACGATCGCAAACAGTAAAGGTTCTGGCGAGTCTGCGCGGATGCGCATCCGCGCAGACTCGCCAGAACCTTTGCTGTTCGCATGTGCTATAACAGTTCTGAACTAGGCTAATTTAGTGTGTATCATGTCTACGTACATAACCAGCACGTGCACCTGTTTGAACTCTAAATAATTCCAACTCAACTGACTTACACATACTTAAAGCAATTTGATTGGTCAAGAGCGCTTTGAAAACCGCTTTCATACTTCAATAAATCTACTGAGCAGGAATCTCGGAACTATTTTCTTCGCGCAAATTTCTAAAATGGGTTATATTACGATATTTTCAATCTAAATATGGTCTAAGCTGAAATTATAAGAAATGAATTTCATTACGAAAACGCGCCTTTTCAAATATACTGAAAATTTTCCCACCAAAAAATGAAAATTACAGAAAAAAAAATCTGATTATTTCTTATTTCTGCTCAAAACATAGCTTATGGGTACTCGTTAGAACCGCCTCGACTAGGCGATCCTAACGAGTACCCACAATCTATTTTTTGAGCAGGAATAAGAAAAATAATGTATACCCCTGTAAACCCCAGTTTTACTTTATAAGGGTGTCAAAATTATATAGGCGTGTTTTCGTGTGAGTTGCCGGTGTTTACACATCGATAAAATCCACAAAAAGTGAAATTTATTCCCATTGTAGGACTGGCCGGCAAGACGAACTGGGAATCGGCTTGTGTTGACCAGTATGCGGATCTGACCAATGACCTGTTTCTTGAAATAGTAAAGACCTTCTTTGAAAAAGATGAAGAACAGAAGGTAAGTTTTCATGAAATGGCTATCAAAATATAAAACAATAAATTTTCTTAAATCATTCAGTTTAAAAAAAATAAGAACAGTCAGACAAGCAAATTACCATTATCATTTATTCACACTGGTGTGCAGTCTAAACTATGTACTCGACCTCACCCATGGGTTAGGTATCTCACGTTTAACCTTACCACTTTCTTGGCTAATTAGTAGAAGACAGTTGGTTATATTTTCTTCCAGAAAGTAGGCTTTGACTGTTCATGCAAATTGTCTCCTAATGTCAAAACCTATTTTCTGGGAAAAATATGAAAATATTTTAAAATTACGTCTGCTGAATTTTTACCTAGCATGCATAGCGTAAATTAAATTCGAACTGGCTCAGACAAGTAAAAACAATAAGCGACGAAGAATAGTACATAATTTTCGGCATTTTTTTTTTTTTTTTTTTTTCCGATATAGAGGTTCTTAAAACGAAGTTCTCTTTACACCAAAAACGTTCACGGTTTCCTTGTCAAATTCACACCCCACTCTATGCTAGGCTAGATGTGGGGCTGATATCTCTTAATTTCACCTCCGTACGCGCATTTCTTTGCACGACAGCTTGTTTTCGTCATTTAAACGTACCGCAATATAAATCCAAGGAATGACTTACACAACGCTTAAATTTCAAGGACGCCCGATTGCACCCTTTCTTTTGGGGTCAATGTCTGTTCATCTGAACATTCTGACTTGCCACCACATATTTCTTGGTGACAAAAACGGCTTTGCCATTTTGCACATTTGTTGCAAGTTTCAAAAATTTCCTTTTGTCTGAATTAAGGTCCTAAGCAAGGTAAAAACAAAACAAACAAAACTTCATTTTATTTTCTGATGTTGAGAAGTTTTACTAAAAGTCTGTCATAATTTTGCGCCATTTCATTTTCCGCTCGGATCCGGCAAACAGGTATATGATTTATCCTTTCTTACGAAAGCATCTTCGCGCAATGTACAGCATTAGTTCAATCAAATTGTTATTCTAAATAGAGGAGGTTTCTTTGATTTTCAAAACTTGATTTTGGCGTGACCTTGAAGACCATATTGTAAAGATGTCTAAAATGTATAAAATGAAAGTTGAATCATAGGATTTGATAAAACTAACCTTTTCATGTTTTTATCGTTTCTTCAAGGCACGTGCATTCACTGTTACAGAGGCTGACAGAATTAGATTACAAATGATCTTACAAAACTTCGTCTAAAAGTGTTATCATTTACTCGCATTCCAAGAACGACCAGTATTAAGCTTAACTCAACCATATGCTCGACTAATTCAGCAGACGACTAACTGAAGACATATGTCTTATTTTTCCCAAAAAATATGCTTCGACTTTTCATGCAAACTGTCTTCTGATAAATGTCACAATCTATTTTCTGAATATGAAACTATTATAAAATGTCGTCTGCTAAAATTAACTCCTGGGAATAAAATTTGCATAAAATGTCAAATCATTTTTCTGAATATGAAAAAAATTTAAAATGTCGTCCGCAAAAACATTCACCCAGCATGCTAAGCGTTAAATAAATAAAAAATAATTCTATAATTTATTCGTAATTGCACCGTCTGGTAGTTCCAGGGGAGCAAATTCTTTCCTTTTTATATAGAGCCTGGTCAGAAGCGGAGTAAACTAATTTTAACAGTTGTCTCCCCTGACAGTGTATCCATTTATAGACAACCCTCTTTATACCGACACTCGATAGAACGACAAAATACATTAAAATGACAATTTGACTGACACGAAACGTTCGCTTAAGAAGTAACAATTAGTCACAAATTATGCAAGAATATTGGATTTAATAAACATGTGTTTTGGATATTCGTTAGAAGCGCCCCAGTGAGGCGATTCTAACAAACATCCAAAACATACGTTCTACGAGGAAATAAGAACAAAACAAGCCTTTTCTTACATATCAATCTGCTCATTAAGTATTCTGTACAATAACAAATTCATTTTAAGGCAACGTCTTTGGGAACAAATGCTGACGTTGTAACGAGGGTTCACTGTACCTTACAATCTTATCAGCTCCTTCAACCAAAGGACTGTTGTTTGCCTGTACAATAGAGCATATATATCCTGATTCTTCGGCGCTGATTTCTTTAGTGTCGCCGTTTCTAATAAAATCTATAAATGTTGTCCTTGGTAACAAAGAACACATACAAGAATGAAAATCAAAGTCTCGGTGTCACTGATACTGTTCATATCATTACCAAAACACGCCTATTCAAATATACTGAAAATTTTACCACCAAGAAATGAAAATTTTCAGATAAAAAAAATTCTGATATTTTCCATATTTCTGCTCAAAACAAAGATTGTGTGTACTCGTTAGAACCACCTCGACGAGGCGGTTCTAACAGGTACCCACAATCTATGTTTTTGAGCAGAAATAAGAAAAATAGTATACCCCTGTAAACTCCAGTTCTACTATATAAAAGTGGGGTTTAAAGACACATATTCCATTGCATAACAGCCTAATGACCATATTAATGAACTATGCAGATAACAGACCATACATCTGTGGTGACCTATGTCTCTCAAACAGGTAGGGGCCACATATGGGGAAATCAGTTTTGGGCAGAAGGTAAAAAGCTAGAGGTATATATAAAAAAGTTTTTATTCATTTATCCATTTGAAACTATTTTGATAAAGTATAAAATTTGAAGATTAAAAAGTTTCATAAACAAGTGTAACTTAATTTATTTAAAATCACTTAGACGTGTGTGTGTGTGTTGTTTTTTTTTTTATTTATCTATCTATTTATTTATTTATTTTTTAATCAGAAATTAAACATTTAATCCACTATTACATAAAATCCATCATAACTGTGCAAAACATTTTAGGAATAAACTTGCATTCATTATCCAGTGCAAACTTAACTTCATTAAAACCATTTTGAAACATGATATTTTTTACTACAAAAGTTATAAAATTTATTAGGTATATGAGATGTACATATTATTTTGTTCTTAATTTAAAACTTGTGTTAATAGATTTGGTAAATAAAACAATGTCTGGCATTTCTTCGTTGTTCCATCATTAATGGAGAGCATAGATTTAGGAATTAAACAATAAATTTTATAGCTTCATATTAAGCTCAAAATGTTTTGTTTTATGACAAGTCTGATAATAATTTTGATCTTTTGAAGTGTTCATCTTTTACCTAATACATAAATAAAAGTATATAAAAAATAGATAAAAAAAAATCTGTCTTATTACTATTTTTCTCTTTTTTATTTTTTTATTATTCTTTTTTTTTTTTCTGACAACTCTGAGAACTAAGAATTCATCTGTTCACTGTATGATTCAATAAAAATACATAAAAAAAAAAAAAAAAAAAAAAAAAAATGTGCATAACTAAATTCAGATATTTGTTATGATAATTAATCAATAAAGTTTATAATTAAATCAAAAATATCCATATAGTTCAGGTAAAACAGTGAACACTTTATTAGATTATATTCATTTTCCCCCTTTCTGGCTCCACCTAAACAGACTTCAGACAGAGATAATCCCCTCATAAACACTTAGATAAGACCAGCCTTTGATGTGTGCCACCACTATTAGGGCTGTATATTGCCTGCACCCCAGCCAAAAGGCACAGAATATGTGTCTTTAAGGGTGTCAACATTATATAGGTATGTTTTCATGATGTGACAGCAATGTAGATTGCAGGGCTGGCACAGATTAAAGTGGAACAAGATTTTCATGTACACCAGACAAGGACATCCTTTATTTAACCCTTGGACAGAAATTCTTATCCTATCTAGGTCATCCTACCCAGGGTAAGATAAGAATCAAGAATTCTCACGTGTTGGATTCACGTCCATTACAACCAATGTATATCTTGTCATCGTTAAGGTTTACGTCACTGAACGTAATGACGTCATTAAACGACGTCAGCAATCGAAGTGACTTCATTATTAAAAAATCTTCGTTCAGAAATGAAAGGTGTGCGAGAAAAAGGATCTATTACGTGTGAGGGGTAGACAGAAAAATCCGTCCCTCGTGATCACAGTCCAGGGCATCACTCGGCAAGCCTCGTGATGCCAGACAGTGACCGGGACGGATTTTTCTATCTACCCCTTACACCCATGATAGTTCCTTTTTTTTCCAATATACCAGACTGGCGGATAGGCTGAATGTTCCTTAGTAAAATGAAAAAAAAAAAAAAAACGAAGTACGATGAAGTACGGGGAGTCTTATTACGGCCGCCCAACGGTACTTACCACCAACTGCAGTGAAGTCTAATAATACTTATTAAGGTTGCCTTTGGAAGAAAAAGAGCAGAATCAAGAAGCCAACTGATCTGGATCTGCACTGTTTGCCATAAAGTATGTGAATTTATATCAACAACATGGATCAAGTAATCTGATTGGCTCAAATTGTAAATGGGCGTGGCATCTGAATTTATTCAGCATCATAAGGGTTAGTACTGAGACTACTGTGCTTTCGACATCTTTCAGAAAGTCGTTTTTTGCTTGACGCTTTACACAGAAGAAGTAAATTTGCAAATTTTTGTCATGATTTAATGCAAAACTGTTTGTCGTAACTACCTATGTATAAAAATTTTTATTCTAGTCATTGGTTTTTAAAAAATCAAATATTTTCACTTTTTCCCATGATAGTAAAAATGAAGCCAAATTATGCAGAAATCTATAGGGTAGGTAACTTGGAGCCAAATTTTCAACAAGTTCCACTTGTTCAATTTTTCTGAAATTTTCAAAATATTGTTGTAAAACATCAATAATTCAAATTCAGCAAAGAAAAATAAAAAAAATATTTTCTTAGACAAAAATTCCAAAAAAATCACTTTACTATAGAAATTGCATAGGTCAGACCAACTTTTGGCCGTAACTTTAATTTTTGTGTAAATATTTGAGAATAAAACACAGAAACATAAAGGACAAATGGTTTCCGATAAGATATGGTCAATCAGAACAAAATATTTTCATTTAAAATAAAACGTCAAGCAAAAACACGTCTTTCCAAAAGATGTCAAAAGGACAGTAAATTGGAAATGCATCATGCCTATTTCTTCTAATTACAGAAAGAGAAGACTAAGAAATTAGAGGAAGAAATTTTCCCTAAATTTCTGAAGATGTTTGAAAGAGACTTAGATGCAAATGGTGGAAAGTATTTCGTAGGAGATTCAGTGAGTATGCTTTTTATAATAAAAGTTAATGCCATTTGGAAAATATGAAAGCAACTGAACGTTCCTTTTGAAAGTCTAGGAACAGTATTAAATAAAATTAACACACAGCAAGTATATGGCGATTATACAACGTCGCATTAACGCTGATGCAACGTTATTACGTTGTATCGACGTTAATGCGACGTTGTAAAAATGGCATTTGCCCCCACTGGGCATATAGTAACAGCAAATTCTACAATACTTGTCTCAGCTTTGTCACTTCTGTCATTATTTATGTCAAGACATGAAATGTAAAAGTGAATCAGATTTTCTTCCTTTTTTATTTTTTGTTGTTGTTGTTGTTGTTTTTTGTTTTGTTTTTTTGTTTGTTTGTTGTTGTTTTTTTTTTTTTTTTTTTTTTTTTTTTTTTTTTTTTTGTGTTTTTTTTTTGTTGTTGTTTTTTTTTAGTTTTATTATTTTTCACAGAAAATAATGTTTGACATTTCATTTCAGTTGTCTCCAGATCGAGGAGATAAGTTCAGTGAAATCACAAACCTAGTTTTTGTGCAAAACGAGAAGAAAATTGCAGTAAATTTAGCAGGATAAAGGCTAATTTCCTTTGAATCTGAAATAGGAAACAAAAGAAAGTATGATTTAGAGGCTTAATTTACACTGACAAACTACGAGCCGCAACAAAAATTAAAAAGTGGGCCACGTCAAGCAAAAACATATCTTCGAAATGAGCAGATTCAGATCATCCAGCGTCCAATGAGTCTTTTAGTGGACAGTGAAGGCCCTGGTCAGACTGTGCGGGTGCGCAGGCTAATCAGCGCATTCGCTTTCCGCATACGCCCGAAGACGCGTTTTCGCATGTTTTTGTTTGTTTGTGTTGAGGTTTTACGGCCCAGTCAACCCAATGGGGTCATGTCGAGCGCGGTCAGTTTACCTAACCACACGTTTACTGGGCAGGCTTAGTCCTCTAAGCGGTTAACCAGTATTGTGCACATTCTTTCGCCAGAAACTGACAACTGCCCTTCTTGAATCAGCGGAAGGGAGAGAATGACCGTAGAAAATATTTCATGATCAATCTCCACGAAAGAATATTGCCGACCTCGGCGGGGGTCGAACCCGCGACCTCCTGGTCTCCAGTCGGACGCGCATCCAACTGAGCCACCGGGGCCGGCTCGCATGTTTTTATATTGTTATAAAAATAAACTATTTCCGAGTACTGAATTACGTCACTATCCACGTATGACATCATCAGCGTTGAGCTAACGTGACGTCAACATCTAACTGTTTCTTCTTTCAGCTAACAATGGCGGACTTGGCTGTATACTGTGTATTGGATGGCGCCTGCATGAAAGCACCCGCATTTCTAGATTCCTATCCGAAACTGAAGGCACACAGAGCATGCTTGGAAGCTCTTCCGAAACTAGCCGAATATGTAAAGAACCGAAAACAAACGGATATATAAAAAGACAAACTGTGACATCACGACAACATACCTATATAATTTTGACCCCCTTAAACCCCACCTTTATATAGTAAAACTGGGGTTCACAGGGGTATACATTATTTTTCTTATTTCTGCTCAAAACAAAGAGTGTGGGTACCCGTTAGAACCGCCTCGGCGAGGCAGTTCTAACGAGTACCCACAATCTATGTTTTGAGCAGAAATGTGAAAAATATCTGAATTTTTATCGGAAAAATCTTGAGTTTTTTGGTGGTGAAATTTCCAATATATTTGTATAGGCATGTTTTCGTAATGTTTAGCGTCGTGTTGGATCAACATCATTACAGTGGAGTTCAACAAATTGAAACCTATTGACATTGCATCAAGAAAACTCTGATCAGCCTGAGCTGCATTGCAGTTTGACAGTTGTTTACTTCGTTTGTTATCATTGTGCTATTTCATGATAAATATAAGCGAACATGGGACTTTTTGATCAGCCGACTATTGCAATTGCTAAAAAGTATCGACGCGGACTTTCTCCAAGTCACGTGTGTAGTTACTTAGCATGCTGGGTAATAATTCCAGCGGATGCCATTTTGAAGTATTTGTCTTATTTTTCTCAGAATGTGGGTAGTCATTTCTCATGTGCATAAACTTTCAAGCCCTGTTTTCTTGGAAAACTAGGAAAGATATCATCAATGTGTCGTTTGTTATATTAACCCAGAGCGTGTTAAGTATTTAAAATAAAAAAAGTTTTTACAAGTAAAAAACTTACAGAATGCAATAAAAAATCAAACATTCTACCATTGTATCCTGTTTGTCTTTCGTATCCGCAAAATGAGGTGTAAATTTAATGGAAATAGGAACAGTTCATGTGCAAATGTTCTAATAAATATTTTCACATAAATGGGTCAGCCAAGTATATTTTCACATAAATGGGTCAGCCAAGTTCTGCGTTCTAGCTAAATGGTGAAAATCTCTGAGTGACAAACAGAGTAGACCCTGATGAGACGCCGCGTGAGAAAACGTACCATCTAATATCTACTTCCAAAGAAGACTCGAAGCAGTCTGTATACATGTATCCGGGTACTCGGATCAGAGTTTTCTTTCGAAGCATGTCAGAAGATACGTTTTCTCACGTTGCGACTCCTATTGAGTTACCTTTACCGCCAATAATAGATGATATCACTTACGGAATTTCATTCTTTTCACACACTACACATGCACGCTTGCACACACAGGGGTGGATTTAGAGGGGCTTGGGGTTCGATCGACCCCCTTTTGAATCGAAATTTCATTTTCATGGGAAATTTTGGATAAATCTGATAAATTTGTAATACAGTATTTCCCCTAAATATTCTTACCATCACTCTTTACCTTATACTTCTCTTCAGTAAGCCCAGTTTACTGCCTGTGAGTGTGTGTAAAATTGCTAAATGAGTGGCAAACAATTTTGCGGCGTCTGATCTTGGTCTACACTGTTTGCTTTCGTTCCAATCCCATACAGTGCGGTATTTGTTGTATGTACTAATGTAAGTGCTGAAATAAAATATGTTTAAAGTAAGGTCTGTCCGTCCGAATACATAGAGTGTACGGTAATTTTATCAAATCGAACCCCCTCCCCCACCCCCCTCCTCCCTTCAGAAATCATCCTGGATCCCCCCCACACACACACACACACAAATGAATTAAACCGCTAACGACAACATAAGACAGTCTTTCAACCCGTAACAATCAACTGTTGGACATAATATATATATATATATATATATATATATATATATATATATATATATATATATATATATATATATATATATAGCGTTCAGTACAATTTAGCCATCATGCTACAAGGTCCTTGTGCGCGTCCGCACGATATGATTAAGTCAGTTTGCTGCTGGCATGCACAACTATTGAACTTTGTATATTCTAACTACACAAGACTCTACACTGTTTTCCACCCATCCTGGAATTTTATACACAAGAACAAGTAATAAAATTACTTCCCCTTTTAGGAATTGTAATTGATGCTCAACGGACGAAAAGGGCCCTTATGTAATCTGCGGACAACGCAGGCCTTGATCAGCCTGCGCATAAGCTTATGCGCAGGCTGATCTGGGCCTCCGTTGTCCGCTTACAGAATCAGTTGATACTGTACTTTATGACGACGAACAGAAAAATGCCAATATTAGACTGCACAGATGCGCACGCTAATCTGGATCTGCGTTGTCCGCAAAATGCACCATGGCCCTTTTTGATGCGTTGAGCATTGTATGGTAAGGTGTTGAGCTGTCCAAATAATTAGGGTAAATAGAATACTGTTCCCTTAAACAATCCGTTAACTGATGTTCAAAGCACAAACAGTCAAAATTATGCTATAGAAAATCAAAACAAATATCTCTCCAATTTTGCTGTACTGTACAAAATTCAAATACTCTTTTACACACAGTCCTCTTTGTACCGACACTCTGTACAACGACAAAATTCGTTATAATGGCAATTTGACTGTCACGAAACCTTCGCTTAAGAGGTAATATTTAGTCACAAATTATGCAAGAATACTGTACTTAATAATTTAAAGAAATCTATGTTTTTGATATTTGTTTGAATCGTCTCCTTTAGGCGATTCTAACAAATATTCAAAACATTTGTTCTATGAGGAAATGAGAACAAAACACCTTTCTTACATATCAATCTGCTAATTAAGTATACTGTACAACAGTAAATTCATTTTAATGGTAACGTCTTTGGGAACAAATGATGTCGTATTAACGAGGGTTCACTGTATCAGTATATTTGTGCTAGATCTAGAAATTGTTTTCAGACGTGTTTCCACCTTTTCTGTTCGTATATGATATACATTTAAGCCCCTTTACTCACGTTGAGCAATAATGGTTACTATAAGATTTCTTATAATAAAATCTATTAATTGCAAATAATACAAATATTCATTAAATTCGCATGTGTTGAACTCTCTCTCTCTCTCTCTCTCTCTCTCTCTCTCTCTCTCTCTCTCTCTCTCTCTCTCTCTCTCTCTCTCTCTCTCTCTCTCTCTCTCTCTCTCTCTCTCTCTCTCTCTCTCTCTCTCTCTCTCTCTGTCAAAAGTTTGAAACAGAAAAAAATAAGGAACAAAGAATGAGTATATTCGGTCTAAAACGCGTTAAATTTATTCATTTTTTTTTTATCTTCGTCTATTCATGCAGATAAGGTTCATATTATCCAACGCATGATGCTTATTCATATTATCCAACGCACGATGCACAAAATCAGTCAATTAGTTTCTTTTTGGTTCACATGACCTGAGGTAATCCCCACCTGACATGAAAATGCGACAATAAGCAACGCCATGTCCCGCCTTTAATTCATTTATTGGCCCATCTGTTATCAGCGGATTAATTAACATAACTATTGAAACTGTCGAAAAATAGGATTCTATGCCGATATTGATTTGGTAGAAATTGAAATTTTTGGAAGCAAACTGTGGCGACCCTGATCAGACGCCGCTAACTGCGGCGTCCGCTCTGGGTCAACATTGTTATCCTACGTCCAAACATTGGACTCTAGCTTATATTGGTTAGGAACAAGTTGCCATTCTGCAAGCAAACTATAGAGACCCTGATCAGACGCCGAGGCTGCAGTGTCCGCTCTACTCCATTGTTTGCCTATGCCAAAACTTGGACTCTAGGCATATTTTGGTAAGAAAAAATTGAAATTTCTGCAAGCAGGCTGTGGTGATCGGACACCGCTAACTTCGGAGACCACTCTGGGTCTACATTGTTTGCCTACGTCCAAATATTGGACTCTTTGCTTAGATTGGTTAGGTACAAGTTGACATTTCTGAAAGCAAACTGTGGACGCTGATCAGACGCGACGTCCGCTATGGATCTTCATTGTTGCCTACGTCCAAAAACTGGACTCTTAAGCTTATATTGGTAAGAAAAAGTTGACATTTCTGCAAGCAGACTGTAGAAACCCTTATCAGACGCCACTAACTGCGGCGTCCGCTCCGGATCTACATTGTTTGCCACGTCCAAAAATTGGACTAAGCTTATATTGGTTAGGTACAAGTTGATATTTCTGCAAGTAAATTCTGGAGACCCTGATCAGACGCCGCTTATTGCGGCGTCCGCTCTGGGTCTACATTGTTTGCCTACGTCCAAAAAATGGACTCTTGTTATATTGATTAGGAAATGGATTTTGGATATTATGGTTAAGACGGCTATCTCACATATGAAGGCAGGCAAAGCACCGGTCCCATCAGGCATAGTAGTGGAGATGATACGAGCAGCCGGTGACATGGGCGCCTCCATGATCCGTGACTTCGCAGCTGCAATCATTCGCGATGGCAAGGTACCCTCTGACTGGGAGCAGAGTTTCATTGTTTGCTTCTACAAGGGAAAGGGGTATGCATTAGAAAGGGGCAACTACCGCAGTCTCAAACTGACAGAGCAGGTCATGAAAGTCCTGGAGAGGATTGTGGACGGCCTCATCAGACAGTTGGTGTCAATCGACGATTCCCAGTTTGGCTTCGTCCCAGGCAGAGGCACAACAGACGCAGTTGTTGTCAGGCAGCTGCAAGTGAAGTATCTAGTTGCCAACAAGGGACTCTACATGGCTTTCGTAGACCTAGAGAAGGCTTTTGATCGAGTACCTCGGAAGGTCATCTGGTGGGCGCTGAGAAAACTTGGTGTGGAGGAGTGGATTGTACGACTGGTGCAGGGGATGTATGCAAATGCGCAGAGCCATGTCCGTGTTGGTGAGGGGTACAGTGAAGAGTTTGAAGTGAAGGTCGGTATTCACCAAGGTCAGTACTCAGCCCACTTCTCTTCATCATTGTGCTTGAAGCCTTATCACGAGAGTTCCGCTCTGGGGTCTCTGGGAGGCCCTCTATGTCGATGACCTTGTTATCATCGCTGAATCGCTCGAGGAATGTGTCAGAACGCTCTTAACGTGGAAAAAAGCAATGGAAAAGAAAAGACTGAGAGTAAATGCAGGAAAGACAAAGATCATGATCTGTGGTACGGGCCTGGACCTCCTGCAGAGTTAAGGCGAGTTTCCATGTGCCGTCTGTCGCACTGGAGTGGGCAGCAACAGCATCTTCTGCAACGGCTGCAAGCACTGGGTGCACAAGAAATGCAGTGGGCTCAAGTGCTTGACAAAGGATCCTGACTACAGATGTACACGGTGCCAGGGAACTGCACGCCCCTCGGACGGCAGACCACAGAGGAGAGGGAGGTGGTAGCCTCCTTTTGCTATCTAGGAGACATGCTCTCAGCAGCAAGTGGTTGTGAACTTTCAACCACAACACGTGTGAAAACCGCCTGGAAAAAGTTCAAGGAGCTGCTACCAGTTCTCTCTTCATGCTACCTCTCTTTCAAGACAGGTGGGCGTGTGTACATCTCTTGTGTGCGGAGCGCGATGCTCCATGCCAGTGAGACTTGGCCATTGACAAATCCAAAGCTCCAACGTCTGCAGCGGAATGACAGGGCAGTGATCAGACAGATCTGCAATGTCAGGCCGCAAGACGTTGTCACCACCTGGGCCAATGAACTACTTGGGCGGCTTGGCATTGAGAATCTTGACCTCATTCTGAAGGAGAGAAGGCCCCACTGGTATGGACATGTGGAACGCTAGTGCAGTTTGAACAGCCTTTCACATACAGGTTGAGGGAAAGCGTGGGCCTGGGAGGCCCAAGATGACATGGAAGCAGTTGACAGAGAGGGATTGCAGAGAGTGGAAGCTCTCCACTCTCATGAGTCAATCCTCATGATAGAAATATGTGGGGATCTGGTGTGAGATCTGCCATGCATGCAGCAAGCCAGCTATCTGGAAGGGGCCCACTGATGTGGATGTTGCCCCTGTACCTGAACATTAATAAAAAAAAATCAGATTATGATATGATGATGATGATTTTTTTAATCCATGTAGTTAGTTAATTAATTAGCGGAAACATGATTGATTTGTTGTTGTTGTTTTTTCTTCTTCTTCTCGCGTCCTTTTTCCTTCCGAATTCATTAATAGCATAGGTCAACAATTAAAGCAAAATAAAGCCTTAATCGTGTCCTCTAAAGTATGCCGATCTCTGCGTTTAATCCATCCATCCATCCATCCATCCATCCATCCATCCATCCATCCATCCATCCATCCACCCATCTATCTATCTATCTATCTATCTATCTATCTATCTATCTATCTATCTATCTATCTATCTATCTAAGTAATGAAGAAAGAAAGAAGAAATAAAAGACAAAAGAAACTACAGTCGTCACGATGTTACATTTTGTTTCTAGAATTATGGATGTGAGGAAGAATTCTAAAATTGTATTGGTAGAGGCATGTGGTTCTGTTTTTATCAACTGAAACTAATTCTCGTTCCGTCTTTCCCCTAATCCCCTAAACCAAACTACTAGTTTAATATATTCTCACCTTGTCTAAACTTTTTCCACATTGCGCAGGCACATTTACCTTATCGACCAACTACAATATATCCTGCGCAATTCTAGAATTGTCCGGTACAATTCTGGAATTGGAGGACAAAGTAAGACTTCTTACTTTGCGCAAGACAATTCCGGAATTATACCGATTCTTACTTTGCGCCAAACATATATATAATTATAGTCTTAATACTGTTCTTAAATAGACCCATGAAGCCTTTGTCCCAGAATAAATAGATTAAAATTTCTTCCTTGTCAGGATAATCGGACAAATTGGACAAGTTCGACAGGTCGGGCATATTATTTCCACAGCCTTGATAGTATGAATATCTACCAAAGCCGCCATTCAAACTCAAGTATGAGAGTTTTATCCCATTCATTGCAATATTTCAGGGCAATGGGTAATTTTTTAAACTTGTCATTAGTATTTTATTTTTCAGTTTTAGTTTTAATGCCTTCTGTAATGGGGTCTACTCTAAGAGAAAAAGTTTTTGATCCACTTGGGATATATTTGTTCCTTTCAGAGCCTTTTCGGATTTGTGATGTGTAGGAAAGTAAATAGGAAGTGACAAAAATTGTCTCCCTTGTAAAAATGGTGGATAGGTACCAGAAGTATCCACTCATCTTAACCCTTCTCTTGCTGAACACGACTCTGATATTTTTCATATTTCTGCTCAAAACATAGATTGTAGGTACGCATTAGAACCGCCTCGGCGAGGCGGTTCTAACGAGTACTCACAATCTATGTTTTTGAGCAGAAATAAGAAAAATAATGTATACGCCTGTAAACCCCAGTTTTACTCTATAAAAGTGGAGTTTAAGGGGGTCAAAATTATAAAGGTATGTTCTCGTGATGGTGATTAGGATTAAGGCTGGCAAGATTAACTGGATAATCCATTAATTGATCGATAAATTCCACAAAGATGACTATCATTACAGATTTGCTAATAATCGATCATTTGATTTCTGTGTTTGTTACTTTACCGCATTTACCCTTAGTATTCAGACATCTCAAGTCCTTACCATTCTTTATCTGAAATTTGAACAAGTCCAATTTACTACCCACTGTTGTGTCTAAAATAGCTGAGTGAGTGGCAAACAGTGTAGACCCTGATGAGACGCCGCATTTCATCTACAATGTTTGCTCAGGCCTGTCTGGCAAAATACATACAATACGAGTAAAGTATAATATATGAACGGGTCATGCTCAAATAGGTAAAATTATGATCAAATCTTCAGCGATTACTAATCAATCATCGATCAAAATGGCAGGACTGATAATCGATTATCTTTCCAGCTCTGATTAGCCAGTCTTAATTAGGATACTCTGCTAATATGGAATTTTTATTATGCAATGAATACGCTTGTCTGCTTTTTGAAAAGGGTGACAACTTTTGTGACATCCTGTTTGCTTTTCTGCACACCAAATCCCAAAACGCGATGTTTCCTAAGTGGAAAGGTTTGCTCCCTTCAGGGTTTGCTCCCACGGGGAGCAAGTTCTTTCCTTATAGAGTAGGTATAGATCTCGTCAGAAAGGCATGGCATCAACTTATCTGATAAACCTATCTGTATAAATCTAGCTGACTTCTACGGAGAAACTAGTAGAAAACTATATTTAAATATATAGATTCTATTTTAATTGTTTCAGGCAATTTTTATTAACGTATAAACGTAAACTGATTTAATACCGTTCAATCCGATAAAAAATTATAAAGATTTATTAATTAAACCTTTGAAGCTTTTTTTTTTCAAAACTAATCAATTATTTAGGGATATTTATTACGTCATACCGAAAGAAACTTGTGTCAAACATTATAATGATATGTTATAAAAAGAGGGTAAACGACGAATATATATATATATATACATATATATATATATATATCTTGCAATTCTCCAATATTATAATATTCTTAAAACGAAGTTCTTTCATTACGAAAACACACCTATTCAAATATATAGAAAACTTCACCTCCAAAAACTGAAAAATATTCAGATAAAAAAAACTCTATTTTTTATATTTCTGCTCAAAATATAGATTGTGGGTACTCGTTAGAACCGCCTCGGCGAGGCAGTTCTAACGAGTACTCACAAACAATCTATGTTTTTGAGCAGAAATAAGAAAAATAATATATACCCTTGTAAACCCCAGTTTTACTATATAAAAGTGGGGTTTAAGGGGGTCAAAATTATATAGGCATGTTTTCGTGATGTTACACCCGAAACTTTGACAGTTTCCTGGTCAAAGTCACATCCCACTTTATGGAACACTAGGTACGGGGATGATTTCTAATTTCACCGCTGCACGCCCCTTTCTTCGCACGATAGCTTTTTTCGTCATTTACACATATTACAATATAAATCTATGGAATGGCTGTTAAATAAGGATATCCTTACCAGTGAAATAGCTCGCTTGATTTTACTTCTTTTGCGTCTTTTGCTTTTTCAATTTTTCATCGTCATCTTTGAATTACATAATCAAATATTTCTACTATGACTTAATCTACTCAAGAAATGTACAGAGTAAAGAGGTTGTATGCCTGAAATCTAGGACATTTATTTCCATATATAAAACGGAAACTTTCTCTGTTGGTGTAATACAAAGCACACAGTTATTTGTCTAAGTTCATTACTGCCGATTTCGCCTTTGGCTGACCACAATTGTTTTTCATCGAGTTGAAGAGCAGAACAGAAAAGAGCAAAAAATAAAAAAAATGCAAGAAATATGTACAGCAACTGGTACTTTTAGGCGTTCACCCATCCAAGTACTAACCTGGTTGACGTTGCTTAACTTTATTCAGGGGACAAGAACCGTTTGCTTCAACCTGATATTGATATACATTCAGAAAGGCGTAAATTAACCATTTTTAACGTGACTAGACATGATGTGTTTGACCATCGTAATCAGGAGCTAGCGTGTTTTTTTTCACATATTTCCTTCCTTGAATTATTGTTCTTAATAAAACTGAACCTTTTCCCTGCAGTAACTGAACATATTTATTTAACCAACTTTCGAGTGAAAGAGAACGCAGGTTTAAACTGTTTGCAGGTACTAAAATCAAATATTTTGTCACATATTAAACCTAAATTCGTACATATTATTTTTTCGCAATGCACACCTTTTAATGTCTTTTGTTTATTTCACTTGATCTCCACACCAGGATGCGCTGTTCGCATGTGGCATTATGCCCTTTTATATATGTTTCGGTTTATAAAATTGAAACCCGGAACGCGACAAAATGTATTTTATAACAAACGTTATTAAAAAGCCCAGATTAGTCTGCAAGGTGGCGCGACAAAATGTATTTTATAACATACGTTATTAAAAAGCCCAGATTAGTCTGCAAGGTGGCGCAGCCACATCACAAAAAAAAGGAGTCGCAGAGTGAAATGCGCAAAAAATGTCCCTAGGGCCGGGGTGGGGAAAAACTTCAATTTTTTCGATTTTTCAAAAAGTTTTCCAAACTGAAGCAAAGCATCATATTTTCACTTAAGGACAACTAAAATATCAAACTATACTCATTTGGATGAAAAAGGAGTCGCAGAGTGAAATGCGCAAAAAATGTCCCTAGGGCCGGGGTGGGGAAAAACTTCAATTTTTTCGATTTTTCAAAAAGTTTTCCAAACTGAAGCAAAGCATCATATTTTCACTTAAGGACAACTAAAATATCAAACTATACTCATTTGGATGAAAAAGGAGTCGCAGAGTGAAATGCGCAAAAAATGTCCCTAGGGCCGGGGTGGGGAAAAACTTCAATTTTTTCGATTTTTCAAAAAGTTTTCCAAACTGAAGCAAAGCATCATATTTTCACTTAAGGACAACTAAAATATCAAACTATACTCATTTGGATGAAAAAGGAGTCGCAGAGTGAAATGCGCAAAAAATGTCCCTAGGGCCGGGGTGGGGAAAAACTTCAATTTTTTCGATTTTTCAAAAAGTTTTCCAAACTGAAGCAAAGCATCATATTTTCACTTAAGGACAACTAAAATATCAAACTATACTCATTTGGATGAAAAAGGAGTCGCAGAGTGAAATGCGCAAAAAATGTCCCTAGGGCCGGGGTGGGGAAAAACTTCAATTTTTTCGATTTTTCAAAAAGTTTTCCAAACTGAAGCAAAGCATCATATTTTCACTTAAGGACAACTAAAATATCAAACTATACTCATTTGGATGAAAAAGGAGTCGCAGAGTGAAATGCGCAAAAAATGTCCCTAGGGCCGGGGTGGGGAAAAACTTCAATTTTTTCGATTTTTCAAAAAGTTTTCCAAACTGAAGCAAAGCATCATATTTTCACTTAAGGACAACTAAAATATCAAACTATACTCATTTGGATGAAAAAGGAGTCGCAGAGTGAAATGCGCAAAAAATGTCCCTAGGGCCGGGGTGGGGAAAAACTTCAATTTTTTCGATTTTTCAAAAAGTTTTCCAAACTGAAGCAAAGCATCATATTTTCACTTAAGGACAACTAAAATATCAAACTATACTCATTTGGATGAAAAAGGAGTCGCAGAGTGAAATGCGCAAAAAATGTCCCTAGGGCCGGGGTGGGGAAAAACTTCAATTTTTTCGATTTTTCAAAAAGTTTTCCAAACTGAAGCAAAGCATCATATTTTCACTTAAGGACAACTAAAATATCAAACTATACTCATTTGGATGAAAAAGGAGTCGCAGAGTGAAATGCGCAAAAAATGTCCCTAGGGCCGGGGTGGGGAAAAACTTCAATTTTTTCGATTTTTCAAAAAGTTTTCCAAACTGAAGCAAAGCATCATATTTTCACTTAAGGACAACTAAAATATCAAACTATACTCATTTGGATGAAAAAGGAGTCGCAGAGTGAAATGCGCAAAAAATGTCCCTAGGGCCGGGGTGGGGAAAAACTTCAATTTTTTCGATTTTTCAAAAAGTTTTCCAAACTGAAGCAAAGCATCATATTTTCACTTAAGGACAACTAAAATATCAAACTATACTCATTTGGATGAAAAAGGAGTCGCAGAGTGAAATGCGCAAAAAATGTCCCTAGGGCCGGGGTGGGGAAAAACTTCAATTTTTTCGATTTTTCAAAAAGTTTTCCAAACTGAAGCAAAGCATCATATTTTCACTTAAGGACAACTAAAATATCAAACTATACTCATTTGGATGAAAAAGGAGTCGCAGAGTGAAATGCGCAAAAAATGTCCCTAGGGCCGGGGTGGGGAAAAACTTCAATTTTTTCGATTTTTCAAAAAGTTTTCCAAACTGAAGCAAAGCATCATATTTTCACTTAAGGACAACTAAAATATCAAACTATACTCATTTGGATGAAAAAGGAGTCGCAGAGTGAAATGCGCAAAAAATGTCCCTAGGGCCGGGGTGGGGAAAAACTTCAATTTTTTCGATTTTTCAAAAAGTTTTCCAAACTGAAGCAAAGCATCATATTTTCACTTAAGGACAACTAAAATATCAAACTATACTCATTTGGATGAAAAAGGAGTCGCAGAGTGAAATGCGCAAAAAATGTCCCTAGGGCCGGGGTGGGGAAAAACTTCAATTTTTTCGATTTTTCAAAAAGTTTTCCAAACTGAAGCAAAGCATCATATTTTCACTTAAGGACAACTAAAATATCAAACTATACTCATTTGGATGAAAAAGGAGTCGCAGAGTGAAATGCGCAAAAAATGTCCCTAGGGCCGGGGTGGGGAAAAACTTCAATTTTTTCGATTTTTCAAAAAGTTTTCCAAACTGAAGCAAAGCATCATATTTTCACTTAAGGACAACTAAAATATCAAACTATACTCATTTGGATGAAAAAGGAGTCGCAGAGTGAAATGCGCAAAAAATGTCCCTAGGGCCGGGGTGGGGAAAAACTTCAATTTTTTCGATTTTTCAAAAAGTTTTCCAAACTGAAGCAAAGCATCATATTTTCACTTAAGGACAACTAAAATATCAAACTATACTCATTTGGATGAAAAAGGAGTCGCAGAGTGAAATGCGCAAAAAATGTCCCTAGGGCCGGGGTGGGGAAAAACTTCAATTTTTTCGATTTTTCAAAAAGTTTTCCAAACTGAAGCAAAGCATCATATTTTCACTTAAGGACAACTAAAATATCAAACTATACTCATTTGGATGAAAAAGGAGTCGCAGAGTGAAATGCGCAAAAAATGTCCCTAGGGCCGGGGTGGGGAAAAACTTCAATTTTTTCGATTTTTCAAAAAGTTTTCCAAACTGAAGCAAAGCATCATATTTTCACTTAAGGACAACTAAAATATCAAACTATACTCATTTGGATGAAAAAGGAGTCGCAGAGTGAAATGCGCAAAAAATGTCCCTAGGGCCGGGGTGGGGAAAAACTTCAATTTTTTCGATTTTTCAAAAAGTTTTCCAAACTGAAGCAAAGCATCATATTTTCACTTAAGGACAACTAAAATATCAAACTATACTCATTTGGATGAAAAAGGAGTCGCAGAGTGAAATGCGCAAAAAATGTCCCTAGGGCCGGGGTGGGGAAAAACTTCAATTTTTTCGATTTTTCAAAAAGTTTTCCAAACTGAAGCAAAGCATCATATTTTCACTTAAGGACAACTAAAATATCAAACTATACTCATTTGGATGAAAAAGGAGTCGCAGAGTGAAATGCGCAAAAAATGTCCCTAGGGCCGGGGTGGGGAAAAACTTCAATTTTTTCGATTTTTCAAAAAGTTTTCCAAACTGAAGCAAAGCATCATATTTTCACTTAAGGACAACTAAAATATCAAACTATACTCATTTGGATGAAAAAGGAGTCGCAGAGTGAAATGCGCAAAAAATGTCCCTAGGGCCGGGGTGGGGAAAAACTTCAATTTTTTCGATTTTTCAAAAAGTTTTCCAAACTGAAGCAAAGCATCATATTTTCACTTAAGGACAACTAAAATATCAAACTATACTCATTTGGATGAAAAAGGAGTCGCAGAGTGAAATGCGCAAAAAATGTCCCTAGGGCCGGGGTGGGGAAAAACTTCAATTTTTTCGATTTTTCAAAAAGTTTTCCAAACTGAAGCAAAGCATCATATTTTCACTTAAGGACAACTAAAATATCAAACTATACTCATTTGGATGAAAAAGGAGTCGCAGAGTGAAATGCGCAAAAAATGTCCCTAGGGCCGGGGTGGGGAAAAACTTCAATTTTTTCGATTTTTCAAAAAGTTTTCCAAACTGAAGCAAAGCATCATATTTTCACTTAAGGACAACTAAAATATCAAACTATACTCATTTGGATGAAAAAGGAGTCGCAGAGTGAAATGCGCAAAAAATGTCCCTAGGGCCGGGGTGGGGAAAAACTTCAATTTTTTCGATTTTTCAAAAAGTTTTCCAAACTGAAGCAAAGCATCATATTTTCACTTAAGGACAACTAAAATATCAAACTATACTCATTTGGATGAAAAAGGAGTCGCAGAGTGAAATGCGCAAAAAATGTCCCTAGGGCCGGGGTGGGGAAAAACTTCAATTTTTTCGATTTTTCAAAAAGTTTTCCAAACTGAAGCAAAGCATCATATTTTCACTTAAGGACAACTAAAATATCAAACTATACTCATTTGGATGAAAAAGGAGTCGCAGAGTGAAATGCGCAAAAAATGTCCCTAGGGCCGGGGTGGGGAAAAACTTCAATTTTTTCGATTTTTCAAAAAGTTTTCCAAACTGAAGCAAAGCATCATATTTTCACTTAAGGACAACTAAAATATCAAACTATACTCATTTGGATGAAAAAGGAGTCGCAGAGTGAAATGCGCAAAAAATGTCCCTAGGGCCGGGGTGGGGAAAAACTTCAATTTTTTCGATTTTTCAAAAAGTTTTCCAAACTGAAGCAAAGCATCATATTTTCACTTAAGGACAACTAAAATATCAAACTATACTCATTTGGATGAAAAAGGAGTCGCAGAGTGAAATGCGCAAAAAATGTCCCTAGGGCCGGGGTGGGGAAAAACTTCAATTTTTTCGATTTTTCAAAAAGTTTTCCAAACTGAAGCAAAGCATCATATTTTCACTTAAGGACAACTAAAATATCAAACTATACTCATTTGGATGAAAAAGGAGTCGCAGAGTGAAATGCGCAAAAAATGTCCCTAGGGCCGGGGTGGGGAAAAACTTCAATTTTTTCGATTTTTCAAAAAGTTTTCCAAACTGAAGCAAAGCATCATATTTTCACTTAAGGACAACTAAAATATCAAACTATACTCATTTGGATGAAAAAGGAGTCGCAGAGTGAAATGCGCAAAAAATGTCCCTAGGGCCGGGGTGGGGAAAAACTTCAATTTTTTCGATTTTTCAAAAAGTTTTCCAAACTGAAGCAAAGCATCATATTTTCACTTAAGGACAACTAAAATATCAAACTATACTCATTTGGATGAAAAAGGAGTCGCAGAGTGAAATGCGCAAAAAATGTCCCTAGGGCCGGGGTGGGGAAAAACTTCAATTTTTTCGATTTTTCAAAAAGTTTTCCAAACTGAAGCAAAGCATCATATTTTCACTTAAGGACAACTAAAATATCAAACTATACTCATTTGGATGAAAAAGGAGTCGCAGAGTGAAATGCGCAAAAAATGTCCCTAGGGCCGGGGTGGGGAAAAACTTCAATTTTTTCGATTTTTCAAAAAGTTTTCCAAACTGAAGCAAAGCATCATATTTTCACTTAAGGACAACTAAAATATCAAACTATACTCATTTGGATGAAAAAGGAGTCGCAGAGTGAAATGCGCAAAAAATGTCCCTAGGGCCGGGGTGGGGAAAAACTTCAATTTTTTCGATTTTTCAAAAAGTTTTCCAAACTGAAGCAAAGCATCATATTTTCACTTAAGGACAACTAAAATATCAAACTATACTCATTTGGATGAAAAAGGAGTCGCAGAGTGAAATGCGCAAAAAATGTCCCTAGGGCCGGGGTGGGGAAAAACTTCAATTTTTTCGATTTTTCAAAAAGTTTTCCAAACTGAAGCAAAGCATCATATTTTCACTTAAGGACAACTAAAATATCAAACTATACTCATTTGGATGAAAAAGGAGTCGCAGAGTGAAATGCGCAAAAAATGTCCCTAGGGCCGGGGTGGGGAAAAACTTCAATTTTTTCGATTTTTCAAAAAGTTTTCCAAACTGAAGCAAAGCATCATATTTTCACTTAAGGACAACTAAAATATCAAACTATACTCATTTGGATGAAAAAGGAGTCGCAGAGTGAAATGCGCAAAAAATGTCCCATATTTTCACTTAAGGACAACTAAAATATCAAACTATACTCATTTGGATGAAAAAGGAGTCGCAGAGTGAAATG